>JAYMDG010000021.1:600000-1113755 GCA_036872995.1 Hymenopellis raphanipes
AGTAGGCCTTCCAGATTTTTTGTCAGGGGGCGGGCTAGAGGGCAGCAGTTTTGGCCAGAACGGACTGGCAATGGAGGAGGAAGGCAACATGATCGCTGACGTCACATCTAACTTTGTCAATCAGTAACCACCATCATGGGTACCGTTTTGCGCTCTCCTTTTGCTCCTTCAGCTAACGTCCATGCAGCTACTAGCGAAATCCTCACTTTTAACGAACCCCATGCACCTCTCGAGAACTCGTTTGAGGCCTTCCATAAGGTTCTCGGCGAGATGAAGTTCGAAATACTCAAATCTCGTCGCCACTGGGATCAGCACGAACCCAAGATGTGGTCTAAAGCGAGCGCTCTCTCCGACGATGAGCTCACTGGATTTACGCTCGAGGTATGTCTACGTCGCGCTCATGATACCGAGATCTCATCAACCGGTGTATGTTAGAATGATCTTGTTCTCGTTCGTAGTGCCCCTACTTCATATGGCCAAATCATCCTTGGCAAGCTTCGCATCCCCGCTCTCGAAGATGGGTATATCCACGTCCGGTATGCACCGTTAGACTTTCTCCTGTCTCCGATGTCCATTGATCATGTTACTTGCGTAGAATTCACGACCCTCCCGGTGGCGGGCCAGAGGATGTCAAGTTCCATTCTATCTTCACCGATGAGGGTAACAGGAATGAGGCTGGAAACCCCACGACGTGGAACGCCATTCAGACGTTGGACACCCCTCTTGAATTCTTCAATGAGTAGATGACATACTACCCAGAATCTGTACAGTACTTCATGCAATGATATTGATTATCCGTCACACAAATCTATTCAAATGCACCAGCCATTACCAGTACATGCAAAATATACAGTCAGAGCATAAGAGACATACAAATTTTCCTTTCAACCTTTAGACATCGATATGTAAAAACAGGAAGTTTACAGAGAGAGATGGAAATTGGCATGTATCATAGTTTAAGTGGAAAAACAAGACAGAGTTACACATGGTTCAGAACAGAGAAGAAAAATGGAATAACAAGAAAAAACGAGATAGCGAATGAAGACCTCGACGAAACTTATAAGGCTTCCGACCTGGTAGTGGAGAATCGAGTTCTTGGCCCCTAGTCACCCGACCGAGATCCCATGAACATCTGATATGCGCGACAGATTGTGACCATCAGTCCACATCGAATGAAGATACCCCGACCCATGCATGATTCCCCGGAAGGAGAGACAATATATGGCCCAGAAGAACCGTTTGACGGTGCTCCGCCGATCGCGCAGCCCTTCCCCCCAAAGTTGTAAGGTTCGATAGCCATGTTGCCTCCAAGTTGAAGGGAAGACCAATCCATGCCGAAAGACGTCTCGACGCCGAGTGGTGCCATGTTGTCTTCGAGGAACGACATTTGAACAGTTTTGTCCCCAGCAGAGTCTCCAGATGACGACGACGTCGACGAAGGAGAATATGAAAGCCCTGGAGTGGGAGGACTTGAATCGGGGAGCGTTCCATCCGAAACATACTAGAGGGGGAGAATGAGCAACGTCAATTATAGAAAGTAGAAAACATTACCTGACAATTGCCATAGCTAACGATACCGCTCTGTCGATCATCCGTGGTGATACTTGAGCCACCTTGACAAGGTGATGCCTCAACGTTGACGAAAGCATTGTTGGGAAGAGTCGAGCATCGGCGCAGAAGACGGCCGCTTGAAGGACTGCTTGTTTCGGCGCTTGAAAGAAATGCGCCTTGGGCTGACTTTGCGAGGTTACTGTCACTGCGCGAGCGAACGATAGCGCGAGGGGAAGCCACAGTAGCCGTCGAATCGGGAACGGGAGTCTTTCCGACCCAGAGACGCCATCCGAGAGCATCACCCAAGGCCCGTTCACAGCGACTGATTTCCCGAGGGGGAAGTCCCGACAACTTGGCCCATGCGCGATTAGAGTAGCACTTGTCCTGCATGAATTTTGACGCGAGGATCAATGAGGCGAGAAAAGCGCGTCGCGGGCAGAGCAGAGGCGAGGGCAACGGGGGTAGCGGGGCAAGGGAAGCCGGAGCCGTCTTCTTGGAGGTGTGATCGTCAATGACTGTTTTGGTCATGCAGTCATCCGACCCGATAGCTGAGGAATCTACCGTGGCAGGAGGGTGAAGATTAAAGTCCATACCCAAGCTAGCTTCGAGATCGAAATCGGCTTGAGTCCCAGGAACGATTCTATCACCCAATTCCGGTTCGCCTCGAATGCCTTGGCCGGACTTCTCTAGCTCTACCAGCTCCACGACTTGAGGGCGTATAGCTTCTAAATAGCATAGGGCTGTCTGTAAAACACTGCCGGTGGTCTTGGAACGTTTGAGGACCTCTTGTATAAAAGCTCGTACGGGGACCAAACTCTTGCGACATTCGGGTGCCTGGTCGATTTGTATCTGAGGCTGTCGGGACGAAATGGAGGTGGGGGACAAGATGGCATGAGAGGAAAAAGGGGAGATTTGGCAAGTCGAGGGGGTTATTGGAGATGGTAGTTGAGTATTTCTCCCGAATGTAGTGCAGTTGGGAGCAGCAATAGACGCATGGATCATAGAAACTGTAAGATCGCTGCATAAGGATGCGCTCGCAGTGGAGCGAGTGGTGGTAAACAATTCGGGGATGTCGTGGGGGTGCCATATATCGCCGAGTACTTTGACGGCTTGATCTGTTTACAGCGGTGAGGTGAGCGAAAGGGAAGCAGTGGGCGGCGCAGAATCGACTAACCGACGAGGCCTAGAGCATACTTTGTCTTGGGGTTTTCGCGAGATTGGGAGGGTGTGGGAACTGGTGGTTGCGACTGTGGAAGGGACGGGGCATGTTGAACACGCTCGATATCACATGTGGAGTGGGAAGGCGAGGAAGTGACAGACGAGGATGGGGTGTTGAGATAATTGGAGGGGGAACAAGAGGTGAGGATTGCCGAGGTCGTGGAAGCGTATGGCTGCCAACGAACTCTGGCGCGGGTGGCGGCGGGAGGAGCCCGATGGGCAAGAGACTGAATGGAGTGCATGTAACAAGGGAAATGAAATAAATGAAGAAGATGAGACTGGAAAACGGAGAGAGTGGGGAGCGTAAGATAATGGAACAGACAGAATATTCAGCAGAAGATAGAGTACTCATTAAGACTTGGGATTATGTTGGTTTCTGGGAAAGTAGAGACGGGGAAAATTGAGGAATCAGAGGCAACGGTTTGGCGGGTGTGGTGTAGGTTCGGGTGGGGATAACTGGCAATGGTGTGGGTGCACATTGTGACCTTTGAAGTGAGTCGGATGTCCTGGTCGCTGCTGGACTAGGACGATCCGAGAACAAAGTCTTGTCGGAGACCGATAAGACTCTGTAGAAGCTGCGTTTGTCGAGGCTGGTTAAAAGCTTTACTGAGGCTGAGACGGTGCAATAGAGGGCGGGCGACGGTGAGAGGAGATTGAATCAAACGAACGCTATACGTCTAGTCACTGCCTCGAGGACGACTGCCAAATATGGCGCAATTCCCACGCGCCACCGAGTCAGTATACAACGTGAGTCATCGGACCTGTCGTCCGATAGCTCCGTTGCAACGCAGTGAATGGCGGTGTGCGATCTGCATCGATATATTGTTTGCTGTCCGTGTAAGAGTCACCTACTGCACAGTCTGGCAGCTAAACTACGTACGTATCGCTCCCACGCGATTCGTTCTGTTTGTTTCCACGGTCCTACCCAAACAAAATTACGGCTAAACGATATCCACTTGCTCGCTATGCTTCTTTCACTTGGCGCGCTTGACCCAAGGCCACAAGTTACACATTCTGCGTCTAGTTTGCTCTCTTGTCTTTGCGCTATATATTATTCTGTATGATGGAAACCCCTCAGAATCAATCTTTGACAGGATGGAAGCATGGAATGCACCGATTGAGCTCTTACATTAGGCGCGAATATTTGGCGTCGGTCTTCTTAACCGTCGCATCACGGGACGATCCTGAGCCAATCTGTTACAACTTAAGGCGGGCAATAATCTCCTTTTTTTCCCTTGCCTTCGTCCACTCCTTCGCTCCCTACCAAACTATTCACCATGAAGGCTTTCTTCGTCGTCCTCGCCGTTCTTTCTTCTTCGCTCTTTACAGCAGCTTCCCACGACGTCTCGCTCTCCTCTCGGAACAACCGGCATGCCCGCAGTAATCCCCTCGTTCCCAAGGCCATTTCCAAACGGTGTAATCGCCGTAACAAGGTAATTCGGTAGCTCCAGACTTTCCCAAATTGTGCACTCAACGCCTTCATTTAGTACATTACATCGTCCAGTGCTCCCGCAAAGACTCCCAAGACAACGTCCTCTACAGAGCCTCAAAGTACCCCAACCCCGGTCGCAGTGGCTGTTACCAACAACCAAGGCAATAACAATGGTGGATCTGGCAAGGACTACAGTTCTTCGGGCGCTCTATTCGGTGGATCAGGCAACTGCGGCTCGAGCGGTGCCACTGAAGCCATCACTGCTTCTTCCGGACCGATGGGTAGCATCGAGTTCTTCAACTGCGGTATAGACGGTAGTGGTTGGAACCCGCCCGACATTTACCTGTCGGACCTGCACTATGTCTCCCTTGACGAGGCTATCCAGTCACCAGGCAGTCCCTTCAAGGCCTGCTCCGAGTATGTTGGGATTTTCAACAAGTATGGCGAGCAGTACGGTATTCCACCCATCATGATGGCTTCATTCGCACTGCAAGAGGTGCGTCATTTGCTGATTTACCTACCGTAACTAACTCGCGCACAGTCTACTTGCAACCCGGCCACCACAGGTGGTGGAGGAGAGGCCGGCCTCATGCAGTTGACCTCTGACAAATGCTACGATGCCCCAGGTGGCAACTGCTATGATCCTGTTCGTATCTCGCATCGCCTGGTTGACTGCTGCTTACTCACAAATTTGTAGGACTTCAATATTATGCGTGCCACGCAATTCTTCTCTGGTCTCGTCTCCGAACATGGTGGCTCGATTCTTGTTCCGGTTGGTAGATACAATGGCTGGAACCCGGGCATGACTTATGTATGGCGTTCATTCTCGCGCCCGTGATCTGGCCTAACATATGTTACAGGCGGAAGCTACTGCTGCTCGCTGGTCTAGCTGCTGCAGATGCCAGAGGAACTTGGACTAGTATGTGTTTCTCGGGGACTTGTGCCTCACCAAACTCATCTCTTTTCTTAGTCTTCACCAATTCCTCAACGGCTGGATGCAGAACGTGAATGCCTACGACTCCAGCTCCCCTCTAGGCGTATATTTCAATCTTAACGTTTGCTAGCTTCGTACTGTTATGCGTATCTCTACTAGCCTAGTTGACTAATGCTATATACCCTGGGATTCGATATTTTTCATACACTACATTATTGTTAGTTATCAAGTCAATCATGAGACCCAGTAAGAACAGGCTCTGGGCTCAGCCGGGTGAACTGGTGTGAGCCGTGCTCAGCTGTGCTCAGCTGGGAAGAGGCATAAAGAAGCAGAACGTCAAACGGGCAGCCTAGATTTAGAACTGACTTTTGGTGATGCAAATGTCAAAAGATCAAAAACACGATTGCGTGAAAAGTCCATGCTTTGGGAAAAGTAGAATCAACATACTAAACAGAAAAGTTTGAACACAAAATCGCAAGGTAGTTACTGTCGAAATCGACATGAAGTCGATCTGCCGCTGCCGCATACGTCATCAGCGAAGTGGTCCGTGCGCATCATATAAACGTCGCGTACTTGGCGATCTGCCCACATTTCCTTCTCTCCCTCTTACCATCACCATCACATTCCCGCCTATGGTCACATCGCCGCCAGGACATTGCCTCAAGTCGTCGGTAGTATTTAATGTGGCTTAACCCGAAATCGCCTTGCTGGAGCATGCTCAGCGATGCATAGGACGTCCGGTACGCGTCATCGTGCCCCACTTGGACGAGTACTAACGTCCCCGCCCTCCCAGCGCACCATCCATTCCGACAACGATCACGACACCCCGCCTACGACGGCCACGCTCATATCCCTACGCCCAACAACAGTACTTGCCACCGCCCACACGACTCGACCAGCACTCGCAGATCGGCGCGCCGCTGCCGTCCTAGCTGGAGCTGCTTTCATTGTTGTCGCCCGAGTGGATGGACGCGTGCATGCCGCAGCCTGGAGACTATGATGCCAAGCTTCTCCTCGGCACTGGTCCGCGCGATTTCAAGCGGAGTGCAGAGTCCCTGGAGCGTGCAGACATACTCCTGTTCATAGCATTTCCATATCCTTATCTCTCACAACAAATATTATGTTTCTTACTCCCATATGCAAACGGATGTGCCCGTCTGAGGCATTCAGAAAGCCTGCTGTAAATGCCCTACTGGGCCCGGATACGAACGGATGGTGGTGGTCAATAAATGCTGTTTTATTTTTAGAAAATCTGGGGAATTACAGATACGCCCGGATGTCATCTGGAGCCTACCTAGCCATCCGGGCAGAGCTGGGGGGTCCACGAAGACAGGAAATGCCCGGATGAGAACAGATGAGCACGGCAGGGCCCAGGGTGGGTTTTCACTGGGCATGAGACGCAATCACTTGCGATCGGTGATAATTGTTGACCTTAAACTAGACTCAATGTCGAGTGACACTTCGGCTTCTGGACAATCTTCACCTGTGGCATCGGCCTCGACCCCACCGTCGTCTTTGCCGTCGCCGCAAATATCGTCCCTCAAGCTCAGTGACGAGGAGGTGTCGGAGACCGACAAGGCACGCGCGGCAGAGCTCAAAGCGCAGGCCAACAAGGCTTTCACAAGCCACGACTTTCCCAAGGCCGCAAACCTATACGGGGACGCTATCGATAAAAATCCGCACGATGCAACGTTGTGGTGCAATCGCGCGTACGCGCGTATGAAGCTAGAGGAATTTGGATATGCTCTTGCCGACGCTAGTGAGTTGGCCAACACGCATTCTACCTCTATTATCTGACGAGGTCGTGTGCCCAGGCCACGCTATCAAGCTCGACCCAAATTACGCGAAAGCCTATTACAGGTATCGTTCAGCTCACGACGGTCGCCGATGTCAACCGACCATGATGATTCTATAGACGGGCTACGTGTTACCTTCAAATTCTCAAACCACAATCTGCTGTGGCCGATTTTAAAAAAGTGCTGGCACTGGAGCCCAAGAATGAAATCGTTCGTGGGCAGATGACCGCCACACAAAAGTTAATCAGGAAGATTGAGTTTGAAAAGGTTCACTTGGAATCCGGGTTGAAAGCCCATTTCTAACTGGGAGTTCTCTAGGCCATCGAAGTTGAAGGAGAGAAGGATCCAGTCGAGCGGTGTCACGAAATCATTGCAGAAGGTGGGCTGCTTACAACTCTCGCTCAATTCTGACCAACTCCATAGGCGGATGTGATGTCGAATCGTCCTACAGTGGCCCTAAGTTGACTTTGACTGACGGAAACTACGGTATCACGCAAGACTTCATCTCGGGCATGATACAATGGTTCAAGGACGGCAAAGCACTTCCCAAACGATACGTATGGGAGATAGTTCTCGGCGCCTACAAACACTTTCAGCAGGAGCAAAGCCTGGTCGACGTTGACCTCGCGGATGGTGTTACTTGTGATGTTATTGGCGATGTACATGGTATGTATCGTCTTCTTCCGATGACTGCTGATCCCCATGCAAGCCCCAGGTCAATTTTATGACATGTTACATCTGTACGGAATGACTGGGGAGCCTTCTGACAAGCACTATCTTCTAATGAACGGTGATCTCGTCGACCGAGGCTCCTGGTCAATCGAAGTCATCTTGACAGCGTTCTCCTATAAATGTATGTTGTACACGCCCCATGTCCAAATATGCTGACGGTGTGTAGGGCTGTATCCCAAGTTCTTCTTTATAAACAGGGGTAACCATGAAGCAAAGGATATGAATCGCACGTATGGGTTCGAAGGTGAGGCAAAGACGAAACACGGTGAACAATCATACAAGGTATTTGGTATGGCGCTTCCGTTTCATCAATATCCTGAAATTTCACATAGCTCTTTGCCCATGTCTTCACCGCTTGTGAGTTGTTGCTCAATCTGCAGCTGTATAACATTCATAAGGCATGGATAGTACCTCTTGCGACCCTAATAAGCGCCACCAAACCTCCGGCGACCAAGGGCAAGGACATCCTATCATCAGAGGGCTTGAAACGCTTCTTCGTCGTACATGGAGGACTGTTCAGTAAAGATGATGTTACATTAGATGACGTGCGCAAGATAGACCGTATTGGCCGTCAACCAGGACAGGAAGGGCTGATGTGTAAGTTTTGTATTGTGATGCTCGCGATTTATCCTGACAAGTCTTTGCAGGCGAAGTACGAAGCAACTTTACAAAGGCTATTTCCATTACTCACAGTCATTCCTAGCTACTTTGGACTGACCCACAAGTTGCGCCGGGTCGTGGGCCAAGTAAAAGGGTATGTTTTTACCTATTTTTGTGGACCATATGACTGAGCAACCATCCAGGGTGTTGGTATAGCCTTCGGACCCGACGTAACAAGAAAATGGTGCACGCTGAATGGCGTCACCGGGATCATTCGCAGTCACGAAGTTCGTCAAAGTGAGAACAGCATTTCACTGCGCCGCAGGACTTTCTTACCAAGGTCATTCAGATGGGTACGAAATCGAGCACGACGGGTTGTGTACTACGGTAAGATGCCTCGGCGTATCGCAGGTGCAGGACTGATCTTTCTCCCTAGGTGTTCTCGGCTCCGAACTACGTTGATCAAGCAGGCAACAAGGGCGCCTTTGTCAGTAGCCCATTTATGTATCTCACTACTGCAGCTGACTTGTTTCAGATCCGAATCGACTCGACAGGAACTCAACAGTACTTTCAGTTCGACGCCAGTCCTCATCCTGCCATGAAACCCATGGCATACGTACAGGGAGGCCTTGGTAGCTTAATGATGTGATGTCGATGTAGCTACTTGGTATATGTAGATTTATCCGTGACTGTGAAAGCCCTGTTGCGCCTGCTGTTATCTGACCGCCGACCGTAAGTGTTACTGCTGTTGTACACCTAACAGCAAAGAGTCAGGTAGCGATTGATGAAACAGAGGCGTTACTAGCCCGACTACTACGATACGTTTTCTTCGTATAGCTTCTTCAATGCTTCATACACTCCTGCGCCACGAATAATGATACAGTAATAATCATAGATGTACCAACGATCCTGTCCCTCTTCTCACTCGTTCTCTCTTCGTATCGTCTGCAATGTTGTCCACAGATTCGCTGGTTTATTCGAACGTAGGTGAAAATGTTCTTCGCGTACTAGGAACGTGATACGGTAACGGTGTGACAGTACGCGTTTTGCTCTGCATTCACCACCATGGACAAAACCAAGACCAAGCTCGCTTCCAATCTTGGGAACTTTTTCGAGCATGAAGACGACGAGCCTGCGTTTCCAGTGCGACATATGTCATACATTCATGGCTCACACATAAATCATAACAACTTCTTAGCCAAAGACGGTCGATGATGCCAAACTCACTCATTACGCAGCAGGAGTAGTGCGGAAATCTAGACGCGAAAAGGAGCAGGAGGCTGCAGAGGCTAAGAAAAGGGAGGAAGAAGCTGATGCCGCTAGGGCCTATGCTGAGTTTCTCGATGCGTTTGAAGGCGATGGAAGGAAACCAGCATCCACCTTTGTCAAAGCGGGGTCTTCGAATCAACCCGGAACAAGCACCTCCATACCGATGGGCCCCAGAGGAAGTTCACATAATCCTTTCAGACAAGCATGTGTCAGAGCATATTGTTCATTCCAGTGGTCCTGACCATAGATGACAGTCTCCCTCTCCTCCTTCAACATCCGTGAAGCCAAAAGGCAAGCGGGCGATGGACTCTTTTCTCGAGGAAATTAAAAGGTAACGAATAATGCATTCCTTCTCGTCACCGTGGTTCTGATCGCCTCCCAGAGAGCAAGCCGTTCGGGAGGCAAAATATTCCCGACAAGGTCATAACCGTTAGTATGCACTTCGAAAAATCTTATTCAAGGTTTTATGTAGCGAAGGGACCCGGAACGTCAGTCACAGCACTAGCGGGTATGGACTAGGAATCTCAAGGAGGCAGCAACTAATTGCTTATTGCAAGCTTATGACGGTCAAAGTGGAAGTAGAGATCGTGGCGACTCTCAGGTATTCAATTTGTAAACATTCTACTGTCGAATTGCTGAGGCTTCATCAGACATCGAATGTCTTTGTCGCAAACTTGCCAAGTCACGTCACTGAGCAGAGTCTAGGCATGTTTTTTGCGCGGATGGGGCCCGTGGGATCCGTATGTGCTCATTCCCTTCGTTCCACCAAATGCCTATATTCTTCTGTAGGTCAAAGTAATGTGGCCGCGCACAGACGGTACAGCAGGCCCTGGGGCCGACATGGCTGCTAGCAGAAGGTCGAAAAACACAGGTCTGAGTGGTTTTGTCTCGTATATGAAGCGAGAAGACGCGGAGGATGCGCTTCGCGAACTTGACGGTTTTGACTGGGGTGGATCTATTCTACGCGTTGGCTGGAGCAAAGCAGTACCGGTCGCAGCGAAACCGATGTACGGTAAGTTGACCCCATCGTCCTCCATGTCTGCAAGCTTCAATCATCTTGCAGTGACTTCTATACAAAAAGGCAAAACTCGTGGTCGCTCCAGGGATCGAAGAGGTAATTCTCGCGACCGGTCGCCTAATTCATCGTATAGTCGGAGCCGTTCACGGTCTCCGAAACGGCAAAGACGTGATTACTCGCGTAGCCAATCTCCCTTTTCACGGTCCTCAAGTCCTGAAGCCGATGATGCTGGGTTAGTGACAGACACATTCATCCGTGCCGTGGCTGCGCAGGTCAAGGCACAGGATGATGACTATGAGGAGAATCTAAAAGATCGAGAGCAAAAGAATCCGAAGTACGGCTTTATGAGGCCTGGCGTAAGTCTCAATGATGTCGTTCCCATTTCGGTTGCATAAAGGTTCTCAGAATCGGCGGTACCACGTTTACCGCAACTGGTTGACTGACAAACGGGCACTCTCACCTGAATTCGATGACGATGTGAGTATCTCGTTAGTTCTCTACATTTCGCTTAATAACTCTGTTAGGGTTACAATTCTGTGTATACGACGGACTCTGCGGAAGATTCTGAGCGTGAACATGGGTCGAGAACCGTCCTCGGTAAATACGCACGACGACGCTTTGAAGCCATGCTTCGCGCATTATCAGGGCGAAGAGGCGACGTTGCAAGATGTATGGCTTTCAGTCTTGAGCACGCTGAGGCTGCCCACGAGGTACCGTAATCCCATTTGACAATAACTCGCCATTTTTGAACTCATTTTCTCTCTCTAGGTTGCCGACATCATCATTGCATCTTTATTAGTCGACGCAACACCAGTACCTCGAAAAGTGGCGCGCTTGCACCTCATCTGCGATATACTGCATAATTCTGCATCCTCCGTCCCCAGTGCCTGGAAATTCCGACAGGAATTCCAATCCCGTCTTGGAATTGTGTTTGATCATCTTGCAAACATTTACCACTCCTTCCCAGGAAGAATAACCGCTGAAACGTTCAAGAAACAAATCACCGCTGTTGTTGACATCTGGGACGACTGGATTGTGTTTCCAGGAGAGTTTCTAGCTGAGCTTCGGTCACGCTTGGAGGGAAAGGCTGCTATCGTATCTACCCCGGAGAAGATCAGCACTGGGAGCTCTGCAGCTACGGCTGGCAAGTTCAAAACAGTGGCTTCTAGCAGTGTTGATGCCCCACATGGACCTGACGAGATCGATGATGTTGATGGAGAACTTATCATCGACGACATGGATGGTGTTCCGATAGTCGACCTGGATGATGGTGAACCTACGGGGAATGATGTTGATGGCGAGCCTATAGATGATCTTGACGGCGAACCCATGGACGACGACATCGATGGACAACCGATGCCGATGGACGAGTCGCCTTAATTTTTCGTGTAGGGCAAGCCTTGGAGAGTTCTACATAATAGCTAATGACTCCTTTTTCCCGCGCAGGCGTGTACGCGAACTGATACCGGTGGATCTCTGGATTGACATTATTGCACGAATAAAATCGCTCCCGCCTCGCGTAGCGGCTTCGATGCTTCACCTGCACCCTCGAGAGCTCTTGCTGTGTGATACTTTCTCTCCATAAAATACACGTATAATGATACAGTAATGGTGGATTAAGCTACATTGATTCAAGAATTGGCCTGCATTCGCTACATCCCTACAATGCTCCCTCGAATACGAGTTTCCGTGGTTTGCTGATATTAGGCGCTGGTGTCACTAAAGCAGGCCTGGGATAAACAAAACGATTAGAGCCGTTCGCAACACAGCATTGCAAGGAACTCACATTGACGTCCCGCATTGTGCTGCAGGATTGCCCATGATAATACTCTCCGACACTCCAGAAATGCTGTCGTTCTTTCCAAAGGCAGCAGCGTCGAATAAGTGGTCCGTGGTCTTTTCGAAGGAGGCCAGCATAAGCACGCTATCCTTCATCTTGGCCACGCCGAATCGTGTAATGCCCAGCACTTCACCCTGAGAAAGCTAAGTCCCCTGCCTCCAGGCGAGAGTGAAAGTTGAATTGTACCTTGTAAGTCATGACATCGCCCAACAACATGACGTGCCGGTAATCTATAACCATGTCGTGACCCTTCATAGTGGTCTGAATTTCGTTAATGATCGTTTGCCGAGCTGATTCGATGCCTAGAACTTGTGCAACCTCCATTACAGAGTTTGATGTGGTATATTCGCCAACAATGCCTAAAAGAGAAGTCAGCGAGCTCGTCGACGGGACAGTCTGTTCATGCATACCTTCAGTCACCATACATTTCTTGAGACCATAACCTTCAACGAGAAGTTCCTTGTCACCCTTCTTGCCTTTGGCGTCATCCTTTTCCTTGATGTTGATGACAGCCCGGTGAATGTCCGGTACACCCTGAGGCAATATCGATTAGGAGGATAGAGAAAGGAACTAGCTGACAGACCTTGACTACAACATCACAGAGGCCTCGTTTTAGTTCTCTAAGACGATAATATTTATCGTCTGAATCGACGTAGATCCGTAGTCGGTGTTTTCGCGGAAGGATGATGACGGACTACATTCGCTTGAGTTGGGCGGAATGGCGTTCACAAGAAAAAAAGGATTTACCTCTTGCTTGACCTTGAGCTTGCGTGTCCCAACAATAGCCCATTTGATGTCATCCAACGTCAATTCAAGCTAAAAGATCGTCAACGTGAGTCTTTGTGCGAGCTGGTAGGACAGATCTTACCTGTAATTTCTGGATAGCGTCAGTATCCACAATTATCCCAAGATACGTATAGTCTGGTGCCCAAGCCTCCTCAAGTACGCTAGCAATCTTTGGGAAGGTGAGACAACTTCAATCGTCCATGATAACCACTCACATCGCCCAACCGGGTCTTCTCCAGTCGGCCTTTCACAATTCGTGCAGACGCCTCGCTGTCGGCAGTAACCAGTTTGCAGCTGATGATTGGTGTACTGATATTCTTTGCGGCGTTGATAATCTCCTTAATACGCGGGACACCAAGTGTAACATTCATGGACGCGACACCAGCAAAATGGAAAGTCTTCAACGTCATCTGGGTACCCGGTTCACCAATAGATTGCGCGCCAACGGCACCCACAGTTGAACCTGGCGCGACATGAGATCAACAATAGGACCGCTGCAACAGTACATACCAGGTTCGATTTTAGCGCGGGCGTATTTGGACCAGCAGAGCTCGAGGAAAGTTCGAATCTGAGACTCCGTCACCTTGGATTTGTTCCTCACAATCGCCTTGTCAGCCTCTGACGGGGGAAGCGTCGTCAGAAGAATTCTGGCCCGCCCGCAAGTGAAATCACTTACCAGAGGCACCAAATGAGAGATCCGTATGCTCATCCCATTCGTCATGACGTTCGAGAGCCTCAAACATGCCGCGACTCTTTCTCACCTCGACTATCTTCATCACTACGTTATCCCAGATGAAGTCTCTAGTCACAGCTAAATACGCCGCTGTGCATTCATTCCTGAACTTGGGGGAGTCGAGCTCCGTGTTGACAATTTCCATGACTTCGTATGGTAGAAGTTCACCGCCCGTAGATGAACCGATGGCCTAACAATGTTAAGATCGAGATAAAGTGTTAGAAAAGTCCTTACTTGAGCGTGGCTCCAAGCTCGTGCAAATTCAATAGGCTGAGTATCACCCTCAAGACACGCAGGATCAAGACCGTCGTCGCCGTACTTGAACTGAACGATACCCCCTGCCGAATTGCGCACGGAGAGGTCGTATTGCGTAGTCAGGTCCTCTAAAGCTTTCATGAGACGTCGCTGCATGTATCCGGTTTCGGCCGTTTTCACAGCAGTGTCGACAAGACCTTCACGACCAGAGATAGCGTGGAACAGGAACTCTGTGGCCCGCAGTCCCGAGTAAAAGCTGTTGCGTACGAATCCTTTAGAAGGCGGCTCCTTCGACTTCTTCGGAAAATGTGGCAACGAGCGGTCTTGGAAGCCATCGGGTACACGATGACCAGCTATGATTTGCTGGCCGACACAAGCCACCATTTGAGAGACATTAATGACGGAACCTGAAATACCAAGTTAGTACAGGACATTTAACGGCGTTTAACCTCAGTACCTTTTGAACCACAAGTGGCCATGATTAAAGGCGCATTATGCCGACTGAGCTCCCTCATACAGATCTGTCCAACCTGCTCTCGAACCTTGGACAGTTCAGAAGAGATCAAGGCCTCGAGAGTCTGCTCTTGGTCACAACCTGGTTTGTTCTCTAATTGTCCCTTCTTCGCTTTGGCAATGAGATCCAAACACTTAGAATATGCTGCTTCGACTAGACGATCTTTCTCCTTCGTGAGTTCTGGACCGGGGATGACATCGTTTATACCCAATGAGAAACCGAAGTTCGCTGGCCGTATTCTCAGTTTCATGAGACAAGGGACGGCGACGGAAACACATACCCAACCAGCGAGCACAAAGCTTGGCCAAGCGATTCATAGCATTAGCAGCTTCATGTGGTCCATAATCCCGCATAATCACTCCGAAAATAGACTTCTTCTTCCCACTGCCGACAATAGCTTTGTCCATGACGCCACACATGATTTCACTGTTCACGATGACCAGCCACCCATCGTTCGGCGACATATCCTTGGCGACGTGCATCCTGTCCGGGTAGTTCTCTGGTTTCGCTTCTTCCCACTTGTTACATTTAGACTCGACGTTCACGAAGATCTTCGACTTCTTATTTGGTCGCATGAGAACGTTGAAGATCTGTTTCCCAGTCCATAGACGGACAGGTTTCCATATGGTCGGAGGCGGAATGTCTATCTGAATGTTGGCATCGGCGAAATAGCAGCATATCTGGGTGAACTGGCGTCGATCGAAAAATTGGTCTTTGCGTGAGAGAAGGTACGAGGCAGTGATGAAGTCTTGGATGGCTGCGATGACAGGTTCGCCATTACGAGGCGTTACCAAATTATTCTTGACGCTCATAAGTTCAAGAGCTTCGGTTCTAGCTTCCTCGGTTTGGGGTACATCTGCCGCGAATCAGTACACGTCGCATTGATGCTACGAGCACATACGAAGATTCATCTCGTCTCCGTCGAAATCAGCGTTATATGGACCACAGACACATTCGTTGAGACGGAAAGACCTCCACGGACGGACTTTTACCTGAAGAAATTGTTATTCGGAAGCGCCAATGAGCGGTATAGAACACACCCTATGACACATAATCGACAACTAAACAGAAAAGTGATGAGTCGACTATCCTGCAGAACAAGGCGAGGCTTGCCTTGTGCAAACTGGGCTGACGATTGAACAGGACGATGTCGCCATCGATAATGTGCCTTTCAACGACATCTCCGATCGCCAATCCATCCGCAATGGCGTCTCTGTTGCCAAACTTCAAGTACTTCTTCAGTGTGTCCCTTGAGACAAAGTTGGCTCCAGGATGAACATCGGTACCATTGCGTACTGCCTTCCTGAGCATCCCAATGTTATGCACTGTAACACGTTCCGGGTACGTCAAAATCTTCGCCACCCGTTCCGGAACTGCGACCTCGTCGATGCGTAAGTTGGGGTCTGGGGAAATCACAGTACGTCCGGAGAAGTCAACACGTTTTCCTGATAAATTGCCACGAAAGCGGCCCTGTTTGCCTTTCAGTCTCTGCACAAACCCCCGTATTGGCTTTGAATCCTTCCCACTATTGAGACCGGGCGTTTCGGCATTCACGTAGAGGGCGATGGAGGTTTGTAAAAATTCCCATTGTTCCATGAACTGCGATGTCGGAGAGCCTTTTCCCAATCCTGATTTGATCAGGGCATTGGTGAAGACGATTTCAGTCAATTTGACAGTTAGATCGTCCTCGTTGGAAGCGCCATCCTGGGCTACGGAAGGTCTAATACAGACCGGAGGAACCGAAACGTACTGCCAAATGAATTCCTCCGGTCGACCGAACGACGGTCTAAGGCCAAGAATCTCGCAATCCTACCAACTATATTAGCGTCGGGAGAAAAAGGCAATTGTTGGGTGACATTACTTCGTCAGATATTCTCTTGAAAAGATCGAGAACCTTGAGCGCATTCATATCCTCTATTACCGCCTTGTTCAAGAATTGGCCGATCTCCTTCTGCGCCTCGATAGCGGCGGCAAAAGTCTGTTTGAATCGTTCCATCTCATCTGCGGTCTTCTTGGCTCTGAACTTGTCATGAATAATTTTTAATGGACCACCCTTCTTCACGATTCCGTTCGTTGCCGCGCAATGAGGACAATAGACGACCTTGCGTGTTTTCGCCTTCAAGCTCTTCAGAAGTTTTGTGCGTTGGTAATTTTCTAGATCGGGCCGCCTGAAGCTCTTAAGGAATGGGCGTCGCTCAGGTTCCTCTAGTAAAACGCGCGCGCAAGTCTTGGTGGATCAAATTAATACGCGAAAATAACGTGAATGAAGCACACACTTTGCAGATTGATTGGAGCACGTCGATAGTGTGCTTGAAATAGCCGACATGGAAGACGGGAACAACGAGCTTGATGTACGCATAATGGCCGACGCAATTTACAGATGATTCTCCGCATGTTTCGCAGAATGAGCTCTTCTCTGAGGTTCCCTGTACATGACATGAAGATTTCAAGCAGTCAAAGCACGGGTTACGCACCAAACGCCTATCCAAGACCCCATCCTTCACAGGTAATCGCTCCGGCGCAGTGTACAGATCGCGATGAGTAACCTCAAATTCCGATATTTTCACAGTGTCCTGCACATTCAGCAAACTGAATTGCAACTTCTTTCTGAACGAGTCTTATAAGAGTGTTTTGAGTAATCTAGAGGAGTGACATACATGACTTTCGGCGCGTGGGAAGAGACGACGTCCTTCATTTTTGCTTAAGAGGAGTGCTATACCATGAGCGAAGAGTAGTACTGAAGATGCGCGTTGGATGTGAAGAGTCAAGCAGCGGATCTGCTTCCATATCGAGATTATTTTCCCGCGGTCTCTTTTCTTGATGTTCCAAGTTAAAGTTTTCGCAAACTGTGTTCATTCTACGTAGGTTCATCGTTGTAAATCGATACCAGTACACATTAAATACACAAGCCGAATACAACACATCTATGTAATTCTACAAGCTCAGAGCAGTGAGTTGGTTTCCAATAATAATATGATGCCTGATGACAAGATCAGTAACAGCCATTCCCTCACAGGGAGCACGTACTGTGAACGATTTCCGGAACAGTTTGCGTCGTAACGTCAACGGTCAGATCAGTGAATGAGGGGGCTTCGAACTCCTGGTCAACTCCAGGCAGCCCTACAATTTCCCCACTTCGAGCCTTGGCGTAGACCCCTCGGCGATCCGTTCGCTCGCAATGTTCGAGGGGTGTAGCAACATTGATCATGAAAAAGTTGCCTAGCAGAACATGAGCATGGGTTATCTGAGGGCAAAGAAGAACTTACCGCCAGCACCTCCTTGGTGGGTGATGAGATCCTTTGCAGCTTGACGCGTGTGATCTTGAGGCGCTATCGGAGCCACAATGACGGCCGCGCCTGCCCGAGCAAGTTCAGCAGCAACAGATGCTATAGTCTGCGTATTTTGATGGCGTTCTTCCGGGGTATAACCAAGTCCTCAAAGAGCTATCAGATTATGTGCGCAGAACGACCCAGCGATACTTACTGGATTCATCTCCAATTGTCTCCCCAAGGAGGAGAGAAACGCTTCGACCGCCTTGTTCGTTCAAAGACACTTGTAACGCCTTGGCAATCTTCTCCTTTCCAGAGTTGTGTAAACCCGATAGGAACAGGACAAATCCTTGTTGAGTTCGCGGCGGATAGCTTTCGCGAAGAGTCTTAACAACGGCACTGAGATTTGGAGTGAGGGATAGACTAGCAGGGTGGACGGTAGAACGTACTCATAGCTGAACCAATCGGGTATAGGTGCACCAGTCTTCAGGCGACGACGCAACTCTGTACCAGAGATGTCAAGAGTCTGGACACCCTTGGGAACCTCGTCGATAGGCTGGTACTCGTCCGTTGATGGCAAGTAAGTCATCATTTGGAACGGAACCATCTCGATGTGCAGTTCGTCGCGGTATTTGGTGACGAGATCCTGTGCATCGTATGGGCCATAGAAGTCTTTTCCGGCAGAGTTCTTCCCAGGACCCGCATGATCACGCCCAACGATAAAGTGCGTCGCTCCGTAGTTTTTGCGGATGATAGCATGCCATACAGCTTCGCGAGGTCCTGCCATCCTCATTGCCTGATAGAAATGAGTAAAGATGTCGTTCGGTAGTTATTGTGCATACCAAGGGTAAAAGGGCCAAGTGGCCCATGCCGTTGGGATACTTGGCCATGATAGCTTCATAGACACGAACTCGTGTATAGTGATCCACGTCTCCAGGTTTCGTCAATCCGACAACGGGGTGGATTAGTACATTGGCTTGTCGCTGACGCGCTGCGCGAACAGTCAATTCACGATGCGCACGGTGCATGGGATTCCTGGTTTGAAACGCGACGACTTTCCTCCAGGACAACTTCTTGAAGTGTGCACGCAGCTCGGAAGGGGTATCTATTGGGTATAAGCGTTCGCATCACGATTGAGGCATGCCACATACATCTTAGAGGGACATAATCAAAGTGATTAGGGGCTTGAATAGCCTGAACATTACCGCCAACATAGTAGTCTTGCACGCGACGGCGGAGGTAGGAGACAGATGGATGGGCAGGATCGTCCGCGCCGAATACTTGGATCGCTTCTTTGACGCGGTCAGGTTTGTACACATCGTCCACTAGAGACTGTTTTTAGCAAGAGGACGACAGAAAGAAATCAAGAACAAACCGGTTATGATAGCCAACGCTTCGTCATCACGAGGATCTCGCAAAGCAATTCGTGCACCCTTGGCGAGGCCAAGACGATCAATGTCGTCTTTGGAAACATCGAGAGTAATGGGCATGGCAAAGAGCACGCCATCAGCAAGTCGTAATGTGTCTACGACACTATACCATCGTTAACTTTATGCAAAATTCTGGTCAAGAGTCCTTACCTCGTATAGTCCCGTTCGTTCATAAAACCCTCTAAGGGACTAAATCCGCCATTGATGATGAGTTCGAGATCACACAACTGCCTCTCGGTAAGGACGATATCGGGAAGGGTTTCAGCCTCGTCCTTTAGTTGCTGCGATATATGACTATCTCTGGCAACGAGGTCCTATAGATCAAGGATTGAGCTGGATTGAGCAAGATCAACGCGTGAGAAAGACCAAGCTCATACCTTCAGCACACCACCGTGAGGAGCGTTGGCCATACTGCTTTTGAAGATAGTTGGGCGTCGTCAAACAAGAAACGAAGGAAGGAAATATATCGGCCTAGTTTTTTCAGCCCCCAGTGCCACTATATATAAGCTGTAGTCGATGATTCACAATCACGCCATCGCGGCAAAACGAAAATCTTCGCAAGCATTGGATCAGCCGTCTATATCATCCAGTCTGCATCCAGCAATGGCATCGCGACACATGATGAGGATGCACGGTTCATTGTCGCAGAACCTACTGTCGGAGGCCTCTCAGTGATCATGGAAGTTCATCAGAGCGCGTAAGCGTGTTTAATGTACATCGAACTCTACATCTAATTGGTGTACTATCGAGCATTATACATTCGTTATACATCTAGTTTATCCAGATAATGAACAGTATCACAGCTTCTAAGTCGGGCAACCGCCTGTTCTGGTGTCATATCCCTCTGGCCTTCGCCCATGATATCGAAGCTAGCAGTAATCAGCACCAGAGATAACTGAGAGTAAGGTGTTAACGTACCCGACCACGAACTTGCGTACTGTGGCGCTTCTCAACAACGGTGGTGAGAAATGAAGATGCAGATGAGCTTCATCGAATTTGTCTTGACCTTCGGCAATCTCGGACACTGGGATAGGTCGTTGATGCATACCCATCGAGTACGCAAACGAGCACGAGAAAAGGTTGTCATACTTCTTCGTAGTAACCGAAAGAACGTCCGCAAATGACGTTTTCTCCTCGTTTGTCAATTCTGCGATCGAAGGTATGTGTCGTTTGTAAGGAAGAACTGGAAAAGAGGATCATCAGATAAAGTATTTTGTCAAGGTGAAATAGTGTACCAAGAACTTCAAATGGCCAGAGTGCCCACCATGGAACAACAACAACCCAGTGATCGTTTTTGTAAACTACACGAGAATCTTCTTCTTTCAAAGAGACTTCGGCATGCGCGTATTCGCACAATAGACAAGGCATTCCTGCTGTTTGTTAGCGCAATTCAACATGTCCAGACGTAGACAAACCATCGTGAGCTTTAGGCGCGTCAGAAGGAGGCACATCAGACAGTGAATAACGCTTGAGGTTGCCAAGTTCTGTTGCAGGAAGGGTTGGAATGGCTGATAAAGACCAAACTTGACCGTGGGGGTGAGGGTTAGAGCAACCCATCATACTCCCTTTGTTCTGAGCAGACTGTGTGAGAAGCTGAACAGCGGGGACGCGTAGTTGATGTACCTCGAAGATCTGAACGTACTTGATGTTGTCCTGAGATCCACGCCGATGGTAAACTCGTATCCATTCCTCGATGATTTGCTTCAGTTTCTCCAGTGGTAAGCGAGCCAAAGTGAGATCGTGTCTGCGATCGAAGATAATCACATCACATCCTCCTCCCACAGGTTCGGGGACAAGCAGTGGATGGGGGGCCGGTGGCGCAACCGGAAGTGGGCCTGGAAGGACGGCTGAAAAATCGTTCTCGAACGCATAAACTTGCTCGTAGTCTGGGTTCTGCACACCACCGGCTCGACTATTTCCGGGACAGAGATAACACGCCGGATCATAATGGGGCAGATTCAAGACCTGTGGTGGTTCTACTTGCCCTTGCCATGGACGCTTGATACGATGGGGAGACACGAGAATGTACTCGTTTGTCAAAGGATTCACTATAGCGCACTCGGGAAGTGGTTCAAATGGTTTGAGGGATGTACTCACATCTTCTATGAGGATGATCCGAAGGATTGAATTCAGTCATGGTAGTTGGCGGACAAAAGGTGAGTGGTTCCATGTGCTACAACGGCATTTTAAAGCATGCAGAATCAAGAGGGCGCTAGGTGAAACGTCATGATCAGCCATATCGGGTCTGTCTGCTCATGGACAATACTCAGTCTCAGCTGTTCTGATAGGTACGAGTCGAACGTGCCCTCTACAACGAGAGAGAAAAGATTTAGAGAAGCTCGACGATTGATGAGGGGGTAGGGGTGACATAAACTCCGGACCAACAACGGACCGCGGCTCTCGGACCGAATTCGTTCATGTCAGACTCACCACAACCACCAAAGCGCCGTCGCGTCCAACGCTCACCATCACCGACCTATAAGCTCGACGATGAAGGAGATGATTACCAGCCCTACATTCCCGTTGCCCAGCGTCGGCAGGCTAAACTAGCCAAACTCGCGTCCTTGGGAACAGCTGCAGAGAAAGATCGAGCAAGACAACAGCGGGAACAACAGGAGCGAGAAGAGGAAGCCAATGAAGAAGAGGCCCGAAGAGAGCGACTCAGAAGAGAGCGTACACTGTTGATGGAGGCGCAGGAGGTTCACTCTAAGAAGGCAGCTCAAGGTAATGTGTATCCTATGTGAGGGACATTAACTAACGGCGTTAGATGCAAAAAAGACTGTAGAAGAAAAGGCCCAGGAAGCCGACGATGAGATATTCAACGCAATTAAGAGTCACAAGATTCTCGCCTCTGATATGGAGCTAGCGAAAGGTATACAATATACAGAATCCATCAAAACAAGGTGCTTTTATTGCCTTCGTTTTATTATTTTCCCCAACTAACCGTGCCATATAGTTGGAGGCCACCTAGATACATCCGGGACCGTACTCTCGAGGAACATGAACGCATACGGGATAAATATCACATCCTCGTAGAAGGCGAAGATATACCACCTCCCATCGAACACTTCCAGGACATGAAGATCCCGGATCCTATTATCCAGTTCCTCAAGTCTAAACGAATAGTATCTCCTACTCCCATTCAATTACAAGGGATACCTGCTGCGTGAGTTATCCCAGCCTTAGCCGAATCTCAATCTAACCAATTTGAAGCTTTTCAGGCAGAGATTTAATTGGAATAGCGTTTACAGGTTCGGGAAAAACGCTGGCTTTCTGTCTACCTTTGATCATGCTCGCCTTGGAAGAAGAAATGAAGCTGCCATTCGTTCGCGGAGAAGGTCCAGTCGGAGTAATCCTGTGTCCTTCTCGAGAGCTGGCTAACCAGACATATGAAAATGTCCTGACATGGACCGCGGCCCTCTTCAGAGAAGGAAAGTATCCTCAGCTTAATACTCTTCTCTGCATCGGCGGAATATCCATGAACGACCAGAGCCATGTTATGAGCAAGGGGATACACATCGTCGTTGCCACGCCTGGACGTCTTATTGACATGTTGGAAAAAAAGCGCTTTACTTTCAATAACTGCAAATTCATGTGTATGGA
The DNA here is from genome assembly GCA_036872995.1 of Hymenopellis raphanipes. Taxonomy (NCBI): domain Eukaryota; kingdom Fungi; phylum Basidiomycota; class Agaricomycetes; order Agaricales; family Physalacriaceae; genus Hymenopellis; species Hymenopellis raphanipes. The sequence continues at coordinate 622,981 of JAYMDG010000021.1, forward strand.
CGAGGCTGATCGGATGATTGACCTTGGATTCGAGGACGACGTGCGAAACATCATGAGCTTCTTCAAGCGCCAGCGACAAACACTTCTCTTTTCGGCGACGATGCCTCGTAAGATACAGGATTTTGCCCAGCAATCGCTCATCAAACCCGTACTGGTGAATGTGGGGCGCGCCGGTGCTGCGAACTTGGATGTGCTCCAGGTTGTGGAGTACGTGAAGCAGGAAGCCAAGATGGTGTATCTTCTTGAATGTCTGCAGAAGACCCCGCCTCCCGTTATCATCTTCAGCGAGATTAAGAACGAGGTCGACGGTGATTGGTTTTACTATGCTCTGTCCCTGCGTCACTCATACAGCACTCCAGATATTCAAGAGTATCTACTTCTCAAAGGCGTGGAAGCGGTCGCTATACACGGTTCTAAGTGTAAGTCCGATCTTTATGCTCTTCGGTATTGTTTGACCATCAACGTATAGCCCAAGAAGAGCGTCAGTACGCCATCAAGTCCTTCAAGTCTGGCGCCAAAGACGTGATGGTCGCATCAGGAGTTGCGTCCAAGGGTCTTGACTTCAACGAAATTCAACACGTCATTATATTTTCGATGCCGAAAGAGATCGAGGACTATGTTCACCAGATTGGTCGAACAGGACGTAGTGGGAAGACGGGCATAGCAACGACATTCGTGAATATGAATACACCCGAACAAACGTTACTGGATTTGAAGTATCTTCTCATGGAAGCTGGGCAGAAGTATGTCGTCGTCTTTTTACGTCAAACATTACAGAAGTTGACGAGTGCAATACAGAGTGCCTCCTTTCTTAGCGTCTATCGAAGATCCCCGTGCTGCGCAAGGTGGAGGACGCAGCGGGTCCCTGAAAGGCTGTCCCGTCTGCGGAGGTGAGCTGTCTACGACTGTCCGGCTGCGCAATATTCTAACTCCTGTGAAGGCCTGGGCCATGGCATATCCAACTGCCCCAAGCTGGAAGAAACACAGCGGCGGCAGATGGCGTCTCATAGGACCGACGATGGAGGCGGAGGAGGATACTGAGTACGAGTTATGTAACACCTGTATCTTACTTGAGTTACACTGAATTATAAGAAGCTCCTGCTGCGCCACACAGCCTCAGGTGCCTTCATAGTACCTTAAAGGACATGTAAGAGAAGTCCTCCAACACGACTCACTTGAAGACGGTGCCATTAAATGAGCTAATCTCGTACATGTCCCCAATAATGAATGTGTATTATACGTAGTAAGAGTGCCCAAGATAAAATACAATGAGGTGCTGGTATTACAGTATTGGTCCGGCCCATTGTCATGATGTCCCGGGACCGAGTTGTAATAGTATAGGACTGAGCGACGATACAATCTCCACATGGCCAGCCTTCGGATGCCAACCAGCCTTTCGCTTGCCCCAGCCGACCCATCCTCGGATTCTATTCGAGGAGGTGGAATCATAGACATAACTTCTGGATTGGTCCTCTCCGAATGGATCTGACGAAGGATCCTCCTTGGTTTCCTTGACCGAAACGGTAGCAAGTTTGGTCTGTACATCGAAAGTGCCAACATATTTCGAGTCGAGCGTCACATTGGATGCGGCCTGGGTGTTCTGAACACGAAGATCCAAGGGAATTGGGGGAGTGTCAGCATCGTGTGCTATGTCGAGCGTCAGAGGACCATTAAAGTTTTTGACCATCCCAATGAAGTTGATTGGATCTGAGAATCGACTCGTAACCAGCATGGTGACATTCGCATCGATTTCGCTATCAAAGACAGATTAACTCATGCCGGAAGGAAGAGCATGTGGCATACCTGTTACCAGTGTCCAGTGTGAAGAAAGTCGGAGCAGTGCGATCGTCGCCTTGTACAAGTGTGATATTGGCAGAGATGGGTCTACAGAACGGAGGAGTGAGAGGAAACTCAGGAACGCTAAATTGAACGTACCCTCCAATGTTATCCAGGACAAGATTTTCCGATGCATTAAATGTACCAGATATCCCCGCAAGAGCATTCTTAACAGAAATCTTTGGGGCCTGCAGAAACTACAGAGGAGTTAGTCAGCCACATGGCAACGATTGCAGTAGTGGCTCACATCACAACTTATGTCCGTAGCGGCGCCCTCGATGCTGACTTTCTTGAAGGCGATTAACCTACCAAGGTCACCAAAAATCTGGGAAAACATGGGAAGATACGTTGCAAGAGTGTCGAACGTGAGAATTGATGTCGCTTGGGGGAAGAGCACGATGATATCGACGGTAAGGGAATCTTGTTCCATGTCTTTGGGAACCTAGATAAATCGTCAAAAATCAAAAAACTTGTAATGAAATGAGACGGCACCACACACATATATTGAGAGTCCTCGGTCTTCGCCTTGGTCCACAAAACATATAAATGATCTCTCGCGGAGATTCAGACTTGAAGTAGATAAAGAAACGTGAATGGCGACAGATGAAATAGATGGGTCGGGATTAGAGTTTACAGTGATGTTCCCGCTGATGCCGACAGCATCGTCGGCTTCGTGGGAAACGTTAGAGCGAATGGAAATTGAGCCTTGGGGAGAAAATGTGCGGGAAGCTCTGCGAACAAAGTTGTTAGTAAGAAGTAACGCCGCAGGTTGATCCATACCGAGCGATGTATAAGGATTGTGATGGTATACTGTCAGTGTCGTCCCATGAATTGCACCCCATGTCCTCCATCATAAAGATACCATTGTTCGCGAGGTTTTTGGCATTCAGTGTAGCAGACGAGTCGTCTCCTCCTGGAGGCCATGGTGGGTGGCCATGGTGTTGTTTGCTCAACCGCTGCAGAAAGTGAGCCTTTAATGTCCAGGTAGGATATCGCGACGTACCGTAACAAGTAAGGGCACGCCAATGGCGGCTGAGAGCAAGATATAGATACAAAGGGCATACAAAATAGCTCTCCAGAATCTGCGGTCTGCTCTGTCGTGGAGAGACTTGGGGGTGGTTATGCCGTGCTGGGCTTGCGAGGTCTCATAGTCGGGCAAAGGTGAGGAAGAACGACCGACGGCCCTATCTGGGAAGCGTAAAGTCGGACCAGCGACCGTTGAATCGAGCTTAGCCTGCTGGTTAGCTTCGTCGAGGATGATCATAGCTAATCGTGGTTCATGAAAGCCGCGACCAGAACGACGAAATGGACGAAAGGGAGAGAATTTGTCTGTGTGACTTGTAAGGGTCAAAAGCTTCTTTCAGGAAATCTGCATCTGACTAAGCACTGCGCAGCGTTATGCGCCACGAACCCATTGCTGTACAGTCTGCGCTGGAGCGGAAAAATTACATTTGATCGATTCTCTCTGGTTACAGCTCCCCGTACAAAGGCCCACCGGCCTTGCTAGATCCATAAAATACCGAAGATATAACTCCAACCGCTTTCCCCAAAAGCTGCATAACCATAGCCATACATCCCAGCGTACTGTCCCGGCATGCACGTAGAACGTGCTCGCAAGCCTCCCGTATCTTCGCCTCGTACTCACGACCGCCCACTCTAGGAGAGGGCTGAGGCTGAACAATGTGTGAGACAGATCAAATCTTGGGAACTACGCGTTACTTGCCTTTGTGCCAGTCGTGGTGCTATGAGCCTCTTGGATGATATCGTCTTTCTTATCATTCTCCGACCACATATGACGGAATATATTGACCGCGTCGAGACTCTCGCTGAATCGATGCAGTGTGTTGATCAATGCGACGACTTCCGATCGCTGAAGCAAGTTGGCATTCGTATTTGGACTACGGTCGTCAGCTCCTGCCATGACCGAACGGATGCGCTTACTCAAGAGCCCGTTCATCCAGTTCGAATAGGATTTTCAAAGCAGTCGCGATTCCGGTAGTCTGGACTTTGCCCCATAGACGACACTTGTCACATCCAATGCAATCCATAATCCGTGTAACATTTCGGAAATGCGTCTTGAATTCCTCTTTCAAGACCTGGGGAAATTCTAATGTTAGAGATCGACCCTCGTAAACTAGGAAGGAAAACTTACATTGGCATTATCACCCCGGAACAATACAGCTTCATCGAACCTTCCAGCATGCTGGGCGATGCTAATGACTTTGTCTAGCTTGGCCCGTGTTTCAATGTCATCTTCGTGGGTGCCTGTAGAACAGTAATCATAGGCCGATAAATAAGGGCTCAGTCGAGATACCGCGCGCAGGAGAAGAACGGTATTGAAGTAGATGTACTCTAATCGTTCCGGATGCGCCGCAATGCGATTGACGAAACATTGGAGATTTGGCTGCCATTCCCCCGTCGTCTGGTTGAGCCATTCCAGACATATGTGTGTTGAGATTGAAGCATGTAGGCCTATCATACAGAGGTGAGGAAGGAAGCATAAAATTTGAGAACTTTGAGGCACCTGATACAATTTTGTAGTACACCCTCTTCTCCAGACATTGACTAGTGTCGTCGGCATCGTTGGAGGCAATAGTGTCCGGCACTATTGCAGCAGAAACAGGTTTCCCAGATATAAGATTACTCTCGGAGATTCCAAAACAGTTTTCCTGGTATATGGAATGCCAAACGGCTTGCGCGTCTTTCCCCGAGTAGCCGGTATAGCGCTCTGGTATCAAAGAAAGGTCGTAATATTCACCCTCTGGAGAATAGAGTAAAGTAGAGCTTGAAAATAGAAACACGTCACGACATACCGGTGTTATCGTCGAGGAAGCAAAAGTCAGAATCTCTATAATAGCATCCTGGTAGCTCGTGTCGCTGCATAATCGGCATGAAATTGCAGTATGAGTATCAGAGAACGTTGCGTACATCTGGTGAACCAATTTTACTCAATGCTGTTGCTCTGAACCGCTCTGGAACGTCTCTCTGTATCATTCATCAAGGACAGCAGATTAAATACAGGCATGGGCACACCTCATCGACACTGGTGATTGCACAACCGGGATCCGAACATGAGCCATGGTCATCCCAGAATGGACATTCGCGGTATAAATCGGCTTGAAAGTACTTGAAAAAGGGCGTTGCAACCAAGGTATGCAATGTTTCGAAGAGGGAAGGATTTATTTCATCCAACACTTCGAACTGACACGTGGTCGCGTCGATGGGTCCAGTTGGCTACACTCCATAGAAAGTGGCCATGGTAGAGCAAATGTGGATGGAGAAGATGAAGGGAGAGGAAGGACGTGAAGAGAGAGCAGGGGACAGAGAAAGAATCAGAGAGGATATCGTAGTGCCACAGGGAAAGTGAACGTACCGCAGGTTGATCGCATGAGGGCTCCTTCACGGACTGATGTTCAAGGACATGGTGTACTTTCGAGTCCAAGGACGAGGACTGTTTAGAAAACAAAGACTGGGAAGCGGGAACAACAGGCAGAAGAGCTTGCACAATGATACCGTAGCGTAATAGTCGACAGTGCATGATGGATGTTGTTGGTATACGGTGAATAGATGCGAAGAATAGCCCAAGAACGCCCCTATTTTGGCTTAACACGTCGCATTGCAATGTGCTTACGTGGACGGAGTGTTTCTCAGCAACTCGGTCGAAACTCGGTCAGCCTCGTCGTGTCTGGCTTTTAGTCTGGACTGGCTTAGGGCTATGCATACTTGAATATTTATGTAGTGAATAACTCAGTTTTTGAGAGTACGGGGTATTATTTATCGCGCCTATGTAGTACGGTACGATGACCCGGAATTGGCCACGTCGGTTCAGGGACGGAAGCAACTTCAAAACTTTGTTTACTTTCAACTTCCAACTCCTTTTTGGCTTAACGGCTGCCCAATTTTTCGAGTTCACGCTCATCGGTCTTTCCCCGTCAAAGGCTTTTTCGCTCCCCGGACACCCGTCATCATGGCGCTTTCTGCATCTGATCTTCAAGTAAGCTTTTATTATTTCGTCGCCTGCGCCGTTGACCCTCCCGCAGAAGAGACTAGAGCTCGAAGGCACACCAGATCCTTTCCCGTCTCTCTCGTCGGACACCGCCATTCCCGTCAAGGCTCGCCCCCAGGCTCCTGCTGCCAAAGACCTGGACACCGACTCTCAGACAGCATTTCCGTCGCTGGCTCCCGTCCCGTCTGCTCCGTCCGCAACCAAGTCGGCATGGGGCTCGTCTAATGGTCCCCGCATCAAACCGGTCAACAAGGCCCCAGTCTTCACTGATTCCTTCACCTTGTCGGCAATCGACTTGTCCGGTGCTGGCAAGGATGGCAAACCCGCTACCTTGGGCGAGGTCATGAAGCAGGTTATGACAAAGTACAAAGTCAAGCTTGAGGCTTCCGGTAATCAGAAGGCTCGCCAAATGACCTTCCACATGAAGGCTGAGTCGCAGAAGGAACTCGACAAGGCCAAGAGAACGTTACTGGCACTGCTCAGTCCAGTCGTATGTTATTTTTCTGCTACACGTATTTCCCTGTTCTTAATTTCGGCCCATGCAGATTACGTTGACTGTTCAGGCTCCCGCTTCGACAATTGCCACGATCATCGGTCCCAAAGGTATTCATCGCGTTCGTCCCTCAAGCTGTGCTAATTAGTGCGTAGGCGCTACCCTCAAGCAAATTCGTGACCAGACCACCGTTAAGATTGACATTCCTCGCAAGGAAACAGTTCAAAACGGCAATGGACACATCAACGGCAACGCATCTCCTTACCACGATGACGATGAAGAAGAAGAGGTCTTGGTACCCGTGACCCTGGTTGGCCCTCAACCTCTCGCTTACGAGGCAGAGGCGCTTTTGAAACAAATCATTGCTTCCAAGACTTCGAAATCCACTCAGCGTGTCAAAGACATTCCGCCTCACGTCCTTCCTTTCGTTACGGCCAGGAAAGCACACTTTGAGAGTGCAGCTGGGTCGGATGAGGTTAAGCTGACGCTCAATGTAGCTGAACGCGAGGTCACTGCTAGTGGGGATCGTGAGGCCGTCACTCGCGTTGTTGAGAGTATCAAGTCCACCGTCGAGTCTCTCCAGACTGGTCTCACCTCGTTGAAGATCTCCCTGCCAAAGCGTCAGCATCGTCTCCTCACTGGTGCCTCTGCTCAAGAGGTTATGGCTGTCAGCAAGTGCGCCGTCATAGTCGCTAAAGCTGACGATCCCAGCGACGAAGTTGCGGTTTGGGGTGCCCCCGCCGATCTCCCAGGTGGCCTTAGTGCAGTCATGAGCCAGGCCAACTCAAAGTACATCCACGAGTTTCCCCTTCCTGGTCCGATCGCGGTTTCCAGACAGCTTCTAACGTATATGTTGCGTACCGGTTATCCTAAAAAGCTCATGGTTGAGCATCCGGGCGTACAGGTTTATACTCCCGCACCCGCTGCTATTGCAACGTTGCCATCGCTCACCATTGACTTGGTCGGTGACAAGCCTGCCGTAGATGGTGTCGTTAGGAAGGTGTCTGAAACTCTTGGCAAACTCATTGGTGCTACAACAGAGGTGTCTATAGATTGGCTTCTACACCGCATTCTCACGGGAAAGAACGCCAAAAAGTGAGCGGCATGGAACCTATCACTTTTCATTACTGACCGTGCGCCAGGATCAAGCAGTTCCACGACGCTCACAACGTTTCTGTATACTTTCCGCCTGAGGTTTCAGAGCAGTCCTCCGTCCTTCTGGTCTATGATCCGACTTCTGCCACCGCCTCTCCTTCTCCGGACGACAAGAAGAAACATCTAGAAGATGTTTCTAAGGAACTCTTGAAGTTGGCGAAGGAAGCTGCTGATGTGAAGACCGAAAAGGTTGTGGTCGAGACGCGTTGGCATGATGCTATTGTCGGACAAGGCGGCACCACGTTGAATGCGTACGTTTGAGCTTGCGTCTCCAATGTATCCGGGAAATGATCTGTTTCTTAGAATTATCGGCGAGGACAAGGCACTCTCAATTAAAGTTGGAGCTGAAGCTTTGGATCCTGCTGGAGAGGACATCATCCTTGTCCGAGGGACCAGTTCCGATGTCGACCGCGCTGTCAAGGAGATTCTCAAGATCGTCGAGAACGCGAAAAACGATGAGATTGTGAATAGCTTCGTACGTTACTTTCCGTCTAGCAATGGTTGCTTCCTGACTTCTGTTTTACTGTCTTCAGTCGACAGATTTCGATATTGACAGGGAATTTGTTGGTCGCATCGTCGGTGCTCAAGGTGCTGGTGTCAACAAACTTCGCGACCAACTCGGTGTCAAAGTTGATGTTTCTGATGACGTCGACGAGAAAGAAAAGGATACCAAGAAGAAGAAGGTTTTACACCAAAAGTCTAAGGTTACGGTCAGTCTTCACAATTTATTGCTCAGAATACATTTATTTGATATTTTTTGAAGATTACCGGCAGAAAGGAAAACGTCGAGGAAGCCAAGAGGCGTATTCTCTCTCAGATTGAAAGGATTGTGAGTATTTCTTCATGATAAATAATTGTTATTGATCACATCATCAGGCGGACGAGACTTCTGAGATTTTGAAGATTCCCAACCAGTACCATTCTTCGTTGATTGGTCAAAACGGAAAGTACGCCATCCGTTTGGAAGACAAGTACTCCGTCAAGATTACCTTCCCTCGTCAAATGCCCGAGAACGGAGAGGCCAAGACACGGGAGCAGCTTAAATCAGACGAAGTCCTTGTCAAAGGCGGCAAGAAGGGTGTTGCTGGAGCCAAGTCTGAACTTCTCGACGTCAGTGATCTATTCGACTGCTTTTTTCTTTGTAACGCTGGAAATTGTAGGCCGTCGAATTCGAGAAGGAGTCGAACAACGTACTCAAGTTTACTGTGCCCACGAAATCGGTTGCCCGTATTTTAGGACGTGGAGGTGCTTCCATTAATGAGATCAAAGATAGCACGGACGCACAAATCGACGTGGACAAAGCCTCGGACGACTCATCACTCACTAACATCACCGTACGAGGAACCAAGAAGGCCATCGCTGCTGCGAAAACCGCCATCCTGGCTATATCTGATCAAGTGACAGACGAAGTTAATGTGACTTTGACTATCGAGAACAAGTTCCATCGCACCCTCATCGGGGCTGGGGGACAAGGTTTGAAAGATATCGTCGTTCGCTGCGGAGGACCTTCAGATCCCAAGGTCCTGGCTGGACTTATTCGATTGTATGTACCGCTTAGTTCTACGAATAGTCCTGATCTCACTTCCTTTTCATAGCCCCCGCCAAGGAGAACCATCTGATGAAGTTCGTCTCCGGGGCGAGCCCAAACTCGTTCAAAAGGTCAAAGCGGAATTAGAAAAGACTGTTGGAAGCCTTCGTGATCGCATCGTTCTCGGTGTTGAAATTCCCGCTCAACAACACCGCGCCTTGATTGGGCGCGGTGGTCAAAACCTGAACGACCTGCAGAATCGTTACGGCGTGCAAGTTCAGTTCCCCGGTTCTCGTTCTTATGGACAATTCGGCGAGGCAGAGAACGCCAGCGAGTTTGCCAGCACTGATCCCGCTAATCTGGTCAAGGTGTCAGGTCCGCGAGCTGCGTGCGAAAAAACGGTCGAAGAACTCAAGGTTCGTCGATTGTTGACCGGCTCCATTGTTTTCTGAGTGACCATGACAGAGTTTGATCAAGCCCGTTGCGCCTGAAGCTGCCTCTGCGAAGGTGGAGGTTCCATTGAAATATCACCATGTCATTTCGCAGCAAGGAAACTTCTTCCGCAATCTCCGCTCGTTTGGCGTCCAGGTCGACCAATCCGTTTCGCCTAAGCAATCGGCTATTCCAACCCGGCCCCAGTCCTCTGAAGCAGTCTCTGCCCGCATTGATGCTCCAGAAGAAGAGTTAGCTGAGGTTGTTTGGGAGGTTACGAGTAACTACTTGGACGCCGAGGAAGGTGTTTCCGTCTGGTCGTTGAAGGCTCGTGACGAGGCTGGCCTTGAAAAGGCGCGCAACCTCATTGCAGATGCCATTGCGTCTGCTGAAAAAATGACCTCTGTTGGCTTCTTAACCCTTCCTGACCGATCTGTGTTCCCCCGTATTGTTGGGTCGAAGGGCGCCAATGTTGCTCGGCTTCGTAATGAAACAGGCGCAGATATTACTGTTAGCAGAGAGAACAACACGATCGTCATCATCGGTTCGTCTTCAAATACTCCTCCCGATGTATAACTTACCGTCCTCGTAGGTTCTGACTCGGATATCATGGCGGCCAAGGACGCGATCCTCAAGATGCTTACTACCCCCGGCGGTCGCTCTCGCCGACAGTGAACTACATATTACTTAGTACATTATCTTTGCATAACTATAGGGAACGGTGGTGTTAACGCTGGGACAGTCATTAAATTTAGTAGGCTACAGGTAATTTGGTGATTCGAGTCCGCGGTAGGGCAACGGAAATGTATATCAATCAAATTTACGTGGCATTTTACAGAGTGATTCATCTGGGTACAGCTGTGGCGAGACATAATTGGCCCACCCTCGCGTATTTCTAGCAGTAATGTACATGAGCGGAGGATTGGAGCAGGGCATCTTTCTGTCGAGCTCATGATAGTCGATGCGAGAGGCAGGATGATCCGTACGATATCACGTTATCTGGTCGCCAACACCGGCGACGAGAGTGACTCTCTGGAGTCCCTGACTTTTACTCGTTAGTCTGCGTCGTGCGAGCGAAAATGCGGGCAGCGGGCTAGGGTGGGGGAAATAAGTGGAGGTTTTTTACCAAAACACTTATTTACATGTAAATTACAGTAAATTACCTGGTAAATTACATGCCCGGCCGAGGGTCGGATTTCGGGTGGTAATTTACCTGTCACGTGCACCCGCCCGAGGCCGCCACCAACCCATATATCAGTGTCAGCACAAGGCCATCTAGTCAAGGGAGGCAGCTGCAGTGTCCTAAAGCCAGCTAGTGGCTCAGGATGACTCGGGGAGCTGTTTTAACAGCATTTTCTAAAGAAAATTTAAGAACTTTTCAAAGGAAATTTGCGCCGCAAAACGCATCACGTGACACCGGCACGTGAAGTAAATTACCTGGTAAATAGGTAAATTACATGGCCTCTGGTGGCCGGCTGGTAATTTACAGGTAAATATGTGGGCTCGGACTTATTTCCCCCACCCTACAGCGGGCAGAAGCAGATCATGTGATGGTTCCCGGAACCGGACAAGCCTTATTTGGCTTTGATTTGATTCTATTGAAACACCGTGCGCCGAAACAGTGATGTATCGGCAACACGACACGATCGCTATTGTCGAACACCTTACTACTTACCGCCCACTATTTAGCAGCCTGATATTTTTCTCAACTAATGAGCACCGATTTTGTTAATGAAAGTGGGGACACCATCACCATAAAGAAGCGGAGACTTCCGGGTGCTTGTGATACTTGCCGAAGGAAGAAAGGTTCGTTTCCATCTCGCCTGCTGTATCCTTGGTTAATGTATCCTGTTAGTAAAATGTGCGTAATTTCTTCATCCCCTCGTTCGAGCAGTTGTTATACAGCCATCCAAGGCGACAGTGCCACGAAACCGGACGGCGTTTGCTCCAATTGTACTCAGTATGGTCTAAAGTGTGCGCATGGGGAGCCTGTAAAGGTCCGTACCTTACTTGACGGAGTACTCATCGACCGATTCTCCTCTTTTAGAAACGCGGGCCAAAAATCGGGTAAATTATACCTTTCAGCGTTGGTCGATGATATGAATCGTTCAGTAGAAGCAGCTATGTTCAAGAACTGGAACAACGAGTCAACAGTCTCGAGGCTCTCCTTCATGAAGTATGTCATTTTTTATCTTGGAGCGGATGCATTGGAACCCTTAACAGCTCAAACCTGACGCCTTGTCTCGTAACCCTGAGTCCGAGCTTTCAACAATGTACAGCAACGTGGCGTCGTTGACATCTCCAGTTCAAGATACTTGGTCTACGATAGCACGGTCAAGAGAACTCACCCCCCCTTTTGTGACTCAAGGCTCTACCTCGCACGCTCCCAGTCCGGAAAGCTCTACCGATTCCCAACCGAAGGAGGATGACTTGGGGCACTACGACTTGGCCGATCACCTTGAAAGATTGACAGTCAAGACTGATCGCTTTTTTGGCTCCGCAAGCACATTTGCTCTGGCCCAGAGTGCCATGCGCATAAGGTCAGAATACATAGGTGCGGAAAGCGGCACTTATGTGAAGGCGCATCCGGGAAATTGGCTGCTGCAACCCGTAGGTCGATATTTTGTTTTTTTGACACAGTCAGTCACGCATAATTCAGTGGGAGCGCGCCACCTTTGAACGGGACAAACCTCACCACGTCTTCCCCCCGAGTGACCTTATGGACCACCTTATTTCAATCTTCTTCACCAACTTGCAACCGTACATGCCACTTTTCCACAAGCCCACATTCCTTGAAAACATTCGGCAAGGCGTACATCTCAAGGACGAGGCGTTTGGTTCGGTGGTACTCTTAGTCCTCGCAGCCGCTTCTCGCCATTCGCAGGATCCAAGGGTCCTCTATAGCGCGGATAGTGCTAGGACATCAGCTGGATGGAAATACTTCGAGCAAGTGAATGTCGTCAAGAATGCGATATACCATGTCCCGACGTTGTACGACTTGCAACTTTGCGTGGTTTGTATCATCCGTAAATGTACTGCTTCGTCGCCTTACTTCTCCCTCTAGCTGATTGTTGTCTATTCTCTGGGAACGTCTGTTCCTCAAACGGCATGGACCATTGTCGGCGTCGGAGTACGTTTCGCTGTCGAAATTGGCGTTCACAGACGTAAACCGGATGGACACAAAATGACAATGGAGGACGAATTGAAGAAGCGAGCATTCTGGTACAAACGACTGTAATGCATCCGAATGACCGCTCACACTCAGATATGTAGGATCTTGTTGAGTCTAGACCGAACAATTTGTCTCTTTCTTGGACGCCCGTCCATCCTCCGAGATGAAGAGTACGACCTTCCGCACATTCGATCGCAGTACTGATGAGTTCTACAGCTTCGACTTGGAACTGCCAGTTGATTGCGATGACGAGTATTGGATCATCGCGCCTAATGGAGAAGTAACATTCCAACAACCTCCAGATAAACCTTCAAGCATCGTGTTCTTCAACCAACATCTCAAGCTAGTGGAAATATTGGCGTTTGTTCTCAGAACGATCTACTCCATAAAGAAGTCCAGGGTTATGCTTGGCTTGACAGGTAAGGACTGGGAACAGAAACTTGTACGTGATCTGGATTCTGCCTTGAATAGTTGGATGGATCAGGTGCGAAACTCTTGGTATTTTCCCCACTCTTCGTCACTCATTGCCTGGGACAGGTTCCCGATCATCGTGAGCCATTTGCCTATGTTGAATCTCCTCCGGCGCCTGATTACTTGTTCTCAGTTCGATGGGATCCTCACCGCGAAAACAAGACGTTCTTCTTGCAATCTGCGACCTTGTGGATGGTGTACTATCTAGTACAAATCCAGATACATCGACCTTTCATCAATACTGACTCGCCCTTATCTTTCTCTTCTCTCGCGATTTGCACAAATGCCGCTAGGTCTTGCTGTCATGTTATTGATATGCAGTATAGGACCGTCGGGCTTCACTATCCTTACTCTATGGTCAGTCAGTTACCTACCTACATTTTCCTCTAATCAAAGTTGTTAGTTTGGTGCATTTATCTGCGGTATCGTGTTATCGATGAATATATGGAGTGGCAAACGATCTGGGCTAGCGTTGAGCCTGAAGAAGGAGATTGCAGACGTCAAGCGATGTCTGCACATATTGGAATGCAGTTCAGTTTGGTGAATACGCTCGTCATGCGCTCGATTGTATGCTTATATGCTTGCAGGTGGAACGTAGCTGGCCGCTTGTGGTATGTATTTCGAATTCAGTGATGATCTTTCATTCAAACGATGCCTTCATTCAGCGACATGCTTTCCACTATTTCGTCATTTGGAGAGGCGAATCTACCAGACGCGAACGAAGTGTCTCTCAAACGCTCGCGTGAAGTCGCGGAGTTACCGGATTTCCTGACCGACTACCACTCAGCGACAGACGTCCCATCCTCTCTGTTTCAATCTGTGCCTCTGGGTGAGTATCATGCTATTCAGGATGCGATTTTACCTCCTTAAACGTTGTCGGACAAGGCGGATATCAGTATTCCAATCCCGCAATATCGGGGATGAACATTGCGGATGTCTTTTCGCAGGAATCTTTTGTTGGGGACTTCAACTTTACTCCACTTGGTAATGAGACTGTTGATATGTGGACGGGTGCGCCAACTGGTTTCAGGCAGGTCGTTTTCTTTCGACTGCATTGAATGTTCTCATGCATGATCTCAGTTGGGAAGAGTGGGGCTCGTACATTGCTAATACTGACAACCCGATGGCGATGACCTAGTCTCGCAATACCTTGTATTGTATTGTTTTATTGTATACATAGAACGGAAACGGGCGGGAACATGGAATTTGTTTGTATGTATTCTAGCTGATGCAAAAGCTTAATACAGTTCCCTTCTCAATCTTTCACCTCACTTCGACGCAACCAATGTATTCACCAACTTCTTCTCGTCGCTAGGTTCTTCACTATGCTGGTCTTCTTGTCGACACCCAGCGAGCGCAGTCTCTTTGAGCTAGTCTAATTTTGCTCCCCCAGAGCTAAGGTGTCTTCTCGGCGAGAGCGACGTGCATTGGGGGCGTCGAGGGTAGTCTTCTACTGTTCACGAGAGTTTAGAGAAGAAGTTGAAGGATGTTGGAACGACAGAGGAGCTACTTCTCACATTCATCGGGGTCGGTTGTTCGTACTTGTCAGTGTTTGCCCGCTCGTATGCGACGAGCCGCTGGATTGGATTCCGAGTCCTGACGCTTCATCTTGTTGAAATCAAAAAGAGCCGCGTTACGCGTCAGTAAGATTGTCAGAATGGCACGCGGCGGGAGGGGATTTACTTCGCTGGGAACATGAACGAGAGCACTAAACGCTGAGGAGCGGGGCGACAGGGAGAGTCTGGGACATGGCAGAAGGCGTAATAGATGGTGGGGTCCTCCACTAATGATCAGTACTCAATTTACAATGCCAGTAACGAACGACGCGACTTTATGCGTCATCGGGCGGACTGTGGGAATTCGCGTTTCATCATTTACCTCCATGGTGTCCGCGTCCGCGAGACATTCCAGCTTCCTCGAAGCATATTTTGGGCCGCCGTCTGACCCAATAGAGATCTCTCAATTTCTTGATGCGCATACCGAGCTACCCACCCTAGAGGAAGTCTCAGCCGAAGAAGACTTTCAGTACGTACCGTCCTCATGCGTTCGACGCGTTGGCTGACAGGTCGTTAGAGTTGAAGACATCAAGAATCCGGTGAAAAATATATGGGACAATCCACGGCTTTCCGCGTACCTAATTCAACAACATGACCTCGCCATGGACGCGTTTTATCGCTCTACGAAACCAGCTGCCAAGAAACGAAAAACTGCAGATCTTACACCGCCTACGGAGCCCTGTGTCGAACTGAAGGACTTGCAAGCCTGTCTTGACGACGTTGGCATCTCGAGCTATCGGTCTGTTCTCCTCTTCTCCTCATGACCAAATTCGGTGCTCATTTTGTTAGATTTCCTTCTGAAACTGCATTCTTCACGCGCGCCACGAAACTTTCTGATCAGAACGCTTTAACAAAGATTGTGAGCGTTGTCCCATGTCTATCCACACGTTCTTATTGCTCAGCTCTAGAAACAATCATCTCCGTGCGAGAATGTGGACGATCCCGACAAGAAGGCGCTCATTCTTGTCTCCATTTACAGTAAGCTGCCCGTCGGTTATGGAAAGACATCGCAACATGTCTTCCTGTCTTCACAAACTCTCGGAGATCTCTTGGGGGCCTTCGCTTGCACGTCCAACGATCTTCCGATAGAGAGCGCTATGCCTCAAGGTGGCGTGGCGTATAAACATCCGGAAGACGCATCTTCTAGCACCGGTGCTGCCGTCGTAGTTGAAGGCGTGTTGTATGGGGACGAATCTGATTATGCAGAGTTGGTGATAGTCGATTTCCTGTCGTTCTTGTGGTCTAACGCGCTATTTCTTTAGGAAAGTCTTCGGCTTCTTGGAAAAGAAGAACAAACTACCTAGTGGCTTGACTAAATCATCCCAGTTCATCAATAACGTATCATTTGCATCGCTCTCTCTTCGCACCCAAGAACCGTACTGGATTCTCCATCAAGGAGATTGCGAGCATTACGCTGTTATAGATCAGATCAGGTATCTCAGCCATTCATTGTGGTCGAAGTCTAACATCGTCCTCCCATAGGATGAGACATAGTTCGGATCCTGTTTCTGGGTATCCTCTGACAGTGCAAATCACGCCTTTACCGATAGACGTCTGCCGCGGGTGCTGCAAAATATCAGCTGTATGGTCAATTGTCGGCGATGAGCGTCTCGGTGAAAGTCCGTGTTTACTGTGCGGGCCGTGTTGGAAAAACATGGGTGATCCTCCACCCGAAACCGACGTGACTGTGGTACCTTTGCCTCGTTATCAAGTCGGATGGGTCTAGTCGGGGGAAGTTTGATAAATCTCATGTGTATTGAATGTCAAGTAGCATCTGCTCGTCTAGGTGAACACCATGAACCCATCCATATGTAATGATAAATAATGAATAAATGGTGATCCTCTTCGCGAACAAAATGTGCGCAAAGAATCCATCCGTACAGAACGCGAGTATCCATCCATGATTTTTGTAGAGTGATAAAATAATGCTAGTGACTGATGTACAAATGAACACCGCCAGAGAGCAGTAGGGCAAGGGTAAGTAAATGCAACGAGAAGAATCAGGGAAATAAAATTAAAACGTGCTATAATAAAGGTAACCATTGGCCTATATGAAAGATGAGCGTAATTACGCGAGAGGACGCAGTCGCACTTACCAATGACGGCACTGGGAAGATCAAACAAGTCTCTTCGTATTGAGAAACAAAACGTGGACGGTACTGGGGCGCCGTTCGGTTTAAGTAGGACACAGTGACTGTAAACACTTTGTGTAGAGTTCTCAAAGGCGTGAGAAGCGAAATTCTCCCAATACTCGACGACAGATTGGTTCTCAAAGAGCTGCACATGTTAGGGATGTATGAGTGGGGAAAAAGCCTTCACACCTCGTAGATATACTTTTTTCGACCGACGGGAAGGAGTTCGTCCAATGTCCATTCTGTCAGCATACAGAACTCTGGCGCTACCAAGCAGATTTCACCAGTTCGTCGCCACACAACTGTGGGAGTGCCAGAAAAGGAGATGAGTTTATCAAGTTCCTGAAAAGGCGGGTGAAACGGAGATTAGATAGACGAATGATATGACCTCACCAGTAATGAACGTTGAAAACACTTTTCAACGAATACCTCATCGTCTAAAGAAAGAGGCATTTGAAGGGCGATGAGTGACGGTCTGAAGATAGCGAGAGCACGGACGATGCGCAAAATATCGTTCTTCTCAAACCTAGAATTGCGTGATGAGCGGGATCAGAGAGGACTAGAAAGACCACCGACCTAGATGGCAAATGTTTCATCAGGAAATGATAGCCCTCGGTGTAGTCATATGGCTTGGTTATACGGTCGTTAATGGTCTGGAGGTTGGATGCGGGGGTGTCAACGGAATCTGAGATGACATCGACGAATAGGGGCGGTGAACGAGGACGGGTGTCAAGAGGAAATCGCGGTTGCAGGGGGTGCAAACTCTCGAGGTCGTCGACGGTGGTGGATGCATCTGGTGAGAGCTCTGTGAGTTCAGGTTGTATAGTGTCAGGTTGTTGTTGAGAGGGATCAGACTGGGGTTGGGGTTGATCCTGATATGGATATGTGAGAAATGGAGGATTGTACGGAACGGAAGGCCAGAAGTCTGGAGGCGGGGTATTTGTCGAGTCTGGGGGGCTGGGGTTTCCGAGAATGGCAGAAAGAATAGAGTACTCGAGATTAGCTGCTTCGGAGCCAAAGGGGAAATTTGGGTCGTATGACGGTGCAAAAACTGGATCCGCCATGGGCTCTTCGGGCATAGGTACTGGTTGAGGCGGCTGCGACTTTGACCGCTTCAACTGGTCAAGCTCCTCGTCGTCTAAAAGATATTTGGCCTTTTTTCGATGACCCTCGGTACAACTGCTGGCGATACCGCGTTTTGTGCATCGCTGACACGGTCGTGCTGGGAATTACACGTCAGAGAGATAGAGAAAAGGTGGAAATGGATGTAAACCAACAGTCATCGCAAGTAAGATGGGCTTTTTGACAATGGAAACAGGCTCGATTAGCCTTTTTCTTTTTGGGACCGTGACGAGGGCCAGAGCGAGCTGGGGTATCAGTCCCGTCATCGTCAGTAGCGTCGTTGCGTTTACGTTTTGGAGGACGACGTGTACCACCATCGTCAATCACAGTTGGATTTACGAAAGCAGCAGCAGAGGCTGGAGGTGCTGGAGCTATTGGGACCATGGACATGGATAGCGAGAGGGAGTTGTGAAATTCAAAGCTGGCGGCCCGATCCATTTTGGATTCATCCGTGTTGGGGCGGACCCAGGTTAGACAGCTGACCAAAAACGGGTAAGCTTCACATACTCATCATATCCATGAACAACTCCTTCCTTGATAGAACAGAGCTTTCCAGTATTGCCATCGGTGCCCGCGTAATAGCAGTCTCTGATGACTTTTTTGCCAGCGCTGACAATTTAATTCTCGTCGAGCCCGCGATCAGCCTCAAGGGCCAATTCGGTCCCAATGGCGCTCTCTATTCTGGTTGGGAATCCCGTCGTCATAATCCTGCTCATGACTGGTGTATTATTCGGCTGGGCACTTCTGGCTCCCTGATTGGTTTCGATATCGACACATCCCATTTTAACGGCAACGAGGCGCCGGCCGTGTCTGTGGATGCCTTTCTTGGTCCTCCTGACATTCAGCCTGCCCACGATGATCCCAGGGTATGGAATTTTCAATTCTGCCAAGTGCGCCACTCTCACAACCTCTCAGTGGACAGAACTACTGGCAAAAATGGATTGCGGACCTAACGCGCACCATTATGTACAGATCCCCGAGTCAGCGCCTGTAAATTATCTAAAGCTCAACATGTATCCCGATGGTGGAATCGCCCGTTTCCGCGCGTATGGAAACGTTATCCCCGTCCATCCAACCGATCCTTCTGCCCTGTTCGACCTGGCGCATGTCTTTGCTGGAGGTGCCGTTCAAGCCACTTCTGATCAACATTTTGGCGTCGGCTCAAATCTCATCCTGCCCGGCCGTGGTAAAGATATGGGAGATGGTTGGGAGACCAAGCGCAGTCGGCAAAAGGAACACTGCGATTGGGCCTTGATCAAACTGTAGGTTTTCCCTTGCGTCAACACTCTCAAACTCTGACGTGAATTCATACTTAGTGGTTGTCCCGGATATCTTCAACACGTCGAGATCGACACCGCCCATTTCAAAGGGAACTTTCCCGAGAGCTGTGACATTGTCGCTACCAGTAACATCCATGCGGACGAGTGGACTCTCATCCTACCGCGTACCAAGCTTGGTCCTCATCGCCAGCACTATTTCCAACTGGACAATGTTCAAGGTCGTGCCTTGACGCATATCAAGATAACTATTTATCCCGATGGCGGCATAAAACGCGTTCGCGTGTTTGGCACTCTGTCACCCACTCCGACATCCGTTCTACCTACCGAAACGTCACTAGTCCTGACGTCGACAGCTAGCCCCGCAAATACGCCGGCGTTATCCTTGCCTGTATTGCCTTTAACTCCCGAAGCATTTGCGCCCTTTGGCCAAGTTATCCAAGCTTATCCTGATCATGCGGCAGCACCAAAAGGCACTAGAATTACTCCCGCCAACTTTGGTTCGGCTTCCAAGTTCCACAAGCTTTCGCTCCTCGAATCCAACTATCCAGATGGCTCTAACGCGTCAGCGGGTTTCTCTGTATATCACTGCAAGCCGCCACTAGCATTCCATTTGACCGCAATGGAGCGCCATGCGCACACCAACCAGGCGTTCATCCCGATGGGGGGAAACAGCAGAGGTTATCTCGTGGTTGTGGCTCAAAATGGAAGTGATGATAAACCGGACTTGTCCACTCTTCGCGCATTCAAGGCCGACGTAACGCAAGGTGTCGTATACAACCGTGCACTTTGGCATCAGCCCATGACGGTATTGGACGAGATGGACTTTACCTGCGTTGAAACACAAATCGGCGATGGCAGCAAGGCTGATTGCGAGGTCGTGCAGTTGAAGGACGTATTCGATCTGAGGATGTAATCACGGCTGCAGGCCTTGAAAATGTAATGACAATTCACAGTCAAGAATTTACTTTGTTCGCATGCGTACAACCTCCCGCCATATGTCATCTTTCACCTGAACTGCGTCCAAGTCTACGGCCTCGATGCAGAGCCGCCATCGGTTAAGATCCTCAAGCTCGACATTCAACGCATCCACATTATGAGATATGTACCCTAGATCGACTGCGAGCTGGACAGCCCCTGGTCCTGATAACTCTTGAATGCTAGGCAGGACCTCCTTGGTCAGGTGTACCAGGAACGTCTGGCCAAAGGAGCTCAACCAAGCACTTGAGACGGCGTCGCGATCTAGAGGCTTGATCACGGAAGAGACGGACAGCCTGCGGGAATGTCCATGCGGCTCGCCGACGGGACTCTGAACATGAGGTAAAGTATCCAACGAGAACGACAAGGCATCATCGTCCACATAGCCCTCAAACAGCCTTGGCAGGTTGGACAGCCCCTCCGCAACACGCTTAACGTGCTCGCTCGGGTCTAGCGAAAACGTCGGCACGTGCAAGTCGTTGTATTTGGCCTGGCCTTTCTCCTCTGTTGAAGTCCAAAATGGGAGAGAGGCGTATCCGTCCAATGACTTTATCAACGGAGAGAGAATAATTCGTTGCAACGATTGCTGACAGACCCGCGCAAACTCGAATACGGCGGTACGTGCTTCAGTAAGAATTACTTCGCTATGACCCGATCTGGTCGGTTCCAATAATGACTGGAGCTCGGCAGAGTTGAGAATAGATTGCTCCAAATGTCGGCGGGATGCCGAGGTAGAAAAGGTAGATGGGTCGTCGCGAGCGAGTCGGAAGGAGGTGGAAATCTGAGCGATGTTTGCACGAAGCTTGGATTCGAAGGATGACAGACGCTCGTGAAGACCGCGAGCTGAGGTCAACAGGTGGAGGGATAGTTGAAAAGCTGCCCAATCTCCGGACGTGTAATCCAAAGCAGAAAGCTCATCGTCGCTTGGATCAGTGGAGACTGCTGACCTAGAGGTTTCCAGCTGGGATCGTATTTCCCGACTCCAGGTATCCATGAACGATTGAAAGAATGAATTCAGCGCCTGAACAAGACCAACAGTCGCATAACCGTGTGTGAAGCTTAGACACCGCATCGTGCTCTCTTCTGCAGCACCGAACGCGTCTACCGATCGCTCACGAAGCAGGCGCGCGCTGTCGGTATCTCTTTGACGGTCACCATCAAGACTGATGACCGATATGAGACTATTATCGAGGAAACGACGCTCCAGAGACGCGTAATCAACCTGAAAATCAAGAAATGGTTGGAAAAGCTCTTGCTCCCATTCGGAAAGCGAGAGTGTCTTCGCAACGCTTTGGCTACTAGAAGATGCTCGCACGGGACCAGGACGGAAAGACATTGACATACGCATGGAGCGCCGGCGTGAACGGGAGGGAGACGGAGGTGGTGCATCCTCTGAAAGAGTGGCCGAATATTTCAGCTTCTCTATGATCTTTTGTACCGACGATGCAAAATCTTCTGTCTCTTTGAACAAAGAGATGAGAGTCTTGAGCGACGCATCACCGTAATAACTGGACACAGAAGCCAGACGATGGGAAAATGATGGCTGCAATCCGGCAAGAATGGAGGTGACGAGGGCAGAGAGGGAGATGGCTGGATCAGGGAAGATAGACGGCATGACACCGCGTTCGTGATTAAGCAGCGAGAGACATTCCGCATTGAACGTTCGGAGAAAGTCCAAAAAAGTCTGTGTCCCGTCCTCATCGCAGTCGGTAAGCTTTGTACTTTGCCATAGTGTCATGAGGGACGCTCGGCGGGAACCATTGTAGTAGTTGCGGAACTCGGACTCGCGCTGAATGTCGGAGAAGATACTGAAGTAGCTTTTACAAGCTGCGAGGTCCTGCACATTGATAGCGGCAACCAGTGCGGAACTGAGGGATGCTTCCAGCTGGTTCTGGAGACTAATCATGAGGGTTCGACGTGGATCGTATTCCGGAGTATTTTGGAAGACAACCATACTGCGACTAGCTTCTGACAGGCGCGCTGCTGCTTTGGCGTACTGCCGGTCTGACAGCAAGGACGTAACCTCCATCTCAAGCGTACTCCAGCTCTCTGCCTCCCGTAACACGTCGCGCGCAGCTTCCATATGCCTTTTCATGTTGTCGAGGACGTGTAGTTGAGCGAGAGCCTGTCTGGTGGAGTCTGGAATAGCAGCCTTTGAGCGAACGTGGACTTGAACAAGTCTAATATTGCACAGTCAGTGCATGTTCTGAACAAGCGAGAAATACACAAACGAATTCTGCAGAGTTACTGCACCGTCCTTCATAAAATGGAGATCATAGGCAAGTCGGGGTACGCCACGAGAGACATCATCGATGGTGCGCTCGAGCTGAGAGGAGGTGTCATCCGATGCAGCGTCAAGAGCGCCGAGCAGTTCCAATATTTTCTTGTCGAGCGCAGTAAGGCCTGTGGATGGCTCATTGTCGGGTAAGGTGTCGTTTACCCATGCGATAATGTCATCATACTCGCTGAGCGAATCGAGTTCGGACATGGTGGTGGACCGAGTGACGCCGAGTGAATTTGATGCGCCACGCACGTGTAATTCGAACATGTTACGGACACTTACGGAATTGTGAAATTCAAACCATCCTCCAGACAACGGTGATCTACCGACGAGCGCAAGCGTTGGAAGACGCAGGTTGTTGTATTTTAGTGAACAGCGTGACTGTTCGCAGGTTTAGAAAGGAGGAGAGAGTTAGGACCCACACCTGTCCACATTAGAAGCCTGGTTTGCTTCCCTTCCCGTGAGAATCTTCCTCTGGCAGCTCTTTGCTTTGCTCTCTCACTGACACGCACTGACCTAGGCGCGGCCTCCTCCGTCGATACATTCATTACGCTTCAAGGTATGTTCCGTCTGTCCACTTCAGGCATCCGGGGCGGGACGAACAAAGGAATCCGCGTGTTGCCTTGTTCCAATTTTGGGTCAACAAAGGAATCCAACGTCCACCTGCCAATCTTCCTTGTTTGTCAATTACCGTATCGTGACAAAACTCATTGTTCGCCTCTTTAGTTCAGCACAAGAATCATTCTTAGCGAACCACGAATCTATTAAAGGTCCGTTATCAACTTTTTTGCCGTCGACCTTCGCTGACGAGCGCCCACCTGTTCTGTCTCCCTTTCCCTCATGTTGCTCCCTCAATGCCCCGCAGAACTCAAACGTTTCTCTAAAAAACGAAAACTGACATCGGAAGCATCTCTCTCAGAAATGTCTATCACATTCAGTTCCACCCCCTTCCTCAATGTACCCTCAATGCTCTCTCGGAAGCGTCAAGCGACCTCGAAACCCCCAGACCTCTGTCTTGAGGACTGCTTTACCTCCGACTTGGAATCATCATTTGCTTCGACAGTTTCTCTTAATTCCCCTTCCGAACACTCAGACTATCCCGACTGTGGTAGTCCCATGGACATTTCTCCCCGGCCGACTGCGAAAGCAGCATCAGTGAAACCAATTACACGTCCTCGCGCTGTCACCAGTGCAGCTAGAATGTTTGGTAACGACGTCAGTAATCAGGACGACTTATTGGGTTCGCAGCGTGGAAGGTCTGGCTCGGGTTCCAGTCAGTCCAGCTCGAAGCGGATTCAACGGTCTTCGCTGCCACTGGAATGGCTCATGGCAAGTCCACAAGGAGATTCGGTATGTTGTACTTGTGTCGGGCATGGCCAATTCTCAATCGTTCGTAGGCTCCCGTTGCACCGTCGTCACCTATGGACGACGCGATGGATGTCGATACATCGTTTATGGTTCCACCTCGACCGACCGCGCAACTCTTTCCCGCTACTCCTCATTCGGCAGTGCCGACTGGTACACCGTTTTCGAACCTCTTTTACGATACCATGTCTCCCGGAGCTGCGTTCAACAGTCCGTCAGAACGCCAGCCTAAGAAACGCCGTTCTCTATCGCCCGAAGCGGAACGAAGCTTTACTGATACACTTTCGTCTTCGCCGGAACCACTTTCCTCTCCCTCAGACCGTCAACTGGGGCGCGTCCAAACATCTAAACCCTTTGGTATCGGGCTCGGAGCTGCGCCTCTTAACGCACTCAAGCGCCCCCGCAGACCGGTATTGTCGGCATTTGTTCAGCCGTCAGATGCTCGGGGAACCCAGTCTGCTTTCCCCATCGTCGGGCAGGCAAGCAGTACAGAACAACCTCAAGGGTTGCCGCCTGCGCGGCGCGCATTCTCTGCAATGATGCCTCCCACATTAATGGCTGAGCATCTATCAGACGATTCCTCCTTTGAAGGTCCTGATGGGTCGTCGCCCGCTCAGGCGTACGCTCAACGTCAACATTTTAAGACTATCAGGCGCTGTGATGGAACAGACGACTTCCGCCCCATCACTGGAGCAAGTGCCATGGTCGCGAACGAAAGCCCTGCAAAGATTGCTGGCAATGGTATGCCAGGATTTGGGGACAACGAGCTCATGGGGAAAATCTTGCCTTGCCACCGTGTCCCCGAAGATGGGCTTATGCGCATCTCACCCCAGACAGTACGTCGATATTTTCATAAGTTTGTCCATCTCATTGATTTCATTTTCAGCTCAATGCAGTACTCGACGGCCAATATGATGATCAGGTTCACTCCTATCATATTATAGACTGCCGTTTCGACTATGAGTACGCCGGCGGTCACATCCCCGGTGCTGTCAACATCAATTCGAAGTCCTCCATTGAGGAGGCGCTATTAGGGCCCAGCTTGACGAAGCCGAAACCGTCCGTCAGTGGGGACGGCAAATCCAAAACTGTTTTGATTTTCCATTGTGAATTCAGCGCACAGCGCGCACCAACCTTGTTCGTTTAATGGTTTTGCTCTAGTTATTCCCTACTGACGCTCCGTAGCGCAAAGCATCTTCGCTCTAAGGATCGGGCTGCGAACGGTCATGTTTACCCCAAGATTCACTATCCCGAAGTCTACATCTTAGAAGGCGGTTACTGCAACTACTACAAATCCTTCAGCGAGCGCTGCGAGCCGTCAGGATATGTGACTATGGACGATCCCAGACATGCTGCCTCTCGCCGGGAAGACCTAGACCAGTTCCGCAAAGCCAAGTTTGGTCGCCACAAGTCCTACGCTTTCGGTGATGGCCAGAGCCGACTATTGACTGTTGCGCCCAATCGTAATACTGTACCAAACGGTGGTTCCACCCATGTCTTCGCTGCTGGCAATGCCGCGCGTACTCGTCGCGGTGGTGCTTCTCTAATGACTTTGGCAGAAGCTAGTCCTTCTGCCGATGGAGACGGGGACGGAGACGACACCGACCTCGATATAGGCGATAGTCCTTGTCCTCCTCCTGTGAAAAGGGAGAAGGGACGTGGTCCCCTTGTGCGCGCAGAGACCTACGGACCGTCTCGAATGCCCTATTAAACCCCACCACTGAATTTACCACTTCGGCCTTCACCAACGATCACTTATGAATGACGCTAGAAACGCCTTCGTATTGACGTTCATGCTCGACATGAAACTGCTATGGACTACGGTCCTAGTCTACACGCTCTCTACCTCTTAACCGTCATTCTTCGCTTTAAAGGGCGCAGGCATGCCTCGTCCTGTGCAATCCGGCTCTATGGATTGCAATCGCATTTTCGCATCCAGCTCTATCAATGTCTGCATTGCAGCATGTCGCTAGCATCTTATGGACAATCATATATACTGTATTTATCTTTCTTTTCTTCCTCTCACAAGTACTCTCTATCTCAATTTGTGTTATCTATCTATCGTTCTGCTTCCATCTTTTTCCTTACCGCATATTTATTTCAACTCATCAAATTGAACACCGTTGTACATCTCAACAGTCTACCCTTACCACCGAAATCAAGTTACCAGACTTCATATCTACGAACAACGAAGGAATGGAGGAGGATACAAAAAAATTAAATAGATCACGTATGCCTAAACTATGAAAGGTCCGTTTACACTGTATTCTCCACCGCAGCATATTCACTCTCCACGCCAGGTTCAATGAAACTTGCGTGTCCCAGAATAACGACGCCGGATGCTCCAACCAACCAGAAGAAAGTCATCACCGGTGAGGCAATCCATAACAGAGGGAGGCCGATGACGAAAAGACCCGTATAGAGGTGCTTTTGCGTGACAACGGTGTCGCCGAATTGGACGGGATCCGGGGCTGGAAAATGTTGAATGAGCCACGCGACGGGGTGCAACGCAGTGGCGTACCGAATTTGTTGATGGCTGCGAACCCGCCGACAAGGAAACCAAGAGCAATGAGCAATAACGGATTGCTGATCAAGGCATACACGGCCAAGACAGCGATGATCAGGCCGTAGTTACCTGCAAGCGAATCGTTGAATGAATGGGCGACTCGTAGAAGGAGAATGAGGACTGACCAGAAAAGTAGCGTGTGTTGTAGGATATCCTCTGGAACCAGACGTCAGTCAGTCAGGATCAGGGCGACGGTATGAGCGTACTTGGGTAGCAGTGTTCAGATCTGCGGGCCTCGATATCCTCTGGTAGTCGAAAAACTCTGCAGGCGAGCGGATGGCCGACAGGCGGGTTTCCTATATACGTGTAACATTGCGTCAATTTGACGGGCCGGCGTGCGAGTCGAAGGGGCTGCGTACACGGAACGATTTAATGGTGTCTGTAACGCGCATGAGAGCCTCCATTTTGCCAACAAAAAATGTACGAGATATGGGTGGGGGATGGTTGTGGTAAGGTGTTGAGAGTGTTGTATGTGCGTGTTTTACTACGGAACAATGGCCGTAGTGCTCCTTTTATTGTCATCACCGTCATCGCCTCTCGTCCTGCGCCGCAGCTACTGCTCAGACTAGGTCCCTCGGTTATCCTTTGGTTAACATCTTTCATTCAAATCTTTCAATAGTCATGATTCGTCGTCCACCCACGCTTATCCGGATGACCGATCTCGACGTGCAAGACGTCCGGGACATGGTCGCGCAGCAGAAACAGGAAGCCGAAACGCAGAAAACCATTATCACCAAACTCAAACGGGTCGTCGATGATCCCAACATGTCCCAAGCCGACTTGGATCTTCTTGAAAAGTTCAAGATGTACCAGAGCAAGAACGGTACGTGTCCACGCTACATGTAGACGTGCGCTCTAAATTCCACTATTCAAGAGTCAACGTCCAGCACGTCGTGAAATTAATAGACATGTACAGCATGTATTGTATTACAGTGTAAAATAGTCAGTTCACCCTCCGTACTACGCGCGACTCGCTTATACAGCGAACCGTTCGCGGAAACCTGTACAAAGGTTGTCAAATCTCTTTCTTGCTAGTTTGAAAATCCAGACAAACTCTCGAGGTCCCGTTGGTCGCACAAAATGGCCAAATCCAATCGCTGCATGTGAAGGCATGCAGTCTTCAGACTATCCCACAAGGCACGAGACATCAGTCCCCGCTTGTCGTTCAATGCATCTACGTCGGGAGCAGCATCTGATTCTTGGAGTACGAGGGCGTCAAGAATATGTTGAGCGGCCTCTTGATAGCGCTGATGACACGAAATTAGCCAATGAAAACGGTCATATAAAATCGGATGTACCTTCAGACTAATACAGGATATTCCTAGATTGAATCTAGCTCGGAGGAGTGAGTGAGTGAGCAATCGCATTGGCAGACACTTGCCCTTACCTTGCTCGAACATACGACGGATTCATCTCAAGGGCGCGATAGTAATAATTGAGCGCTTCTTCAGCATGTCCGTTGTTTGCCATGGTAGCACCAACGCGGTTGTACAGAAGCCAGTCCTATAGTACATGTATTAGACGTGAGAGTTATCAATCATAGCAGGAAACTCCTACATCTGGTCTCACTGCAAGAGCGGTCCTGAAACAATCCTGCGCTTTCTCGTAGTCCTGCCATCACATTGAGAACATCAACGACAATCAAAGAGTACAATATTACCTCATTACTATTAAAAAGAACTGCAAGTGCAATTTGAACATCCGCGTCTACCCCGCCGCTCGAGCCCATGCGTGCCATTGCCATTAGACAGTCTATCAGCTGACGGCTGGAATTTTGGTCCCAAATGGCGGTTTCCGACGAAAGATTCTCCAATAGCGACTCTATAGCATCGCTGTACCGACCATTCCTCTTCGCCCAATCATATATGGCAGTGAATGTCCCATGCCTGTCTCCGTCGTTGGTGTGTGAAATGGCCAAAGCCAACCAGCTAGAGAGATGGTTTGGATCCAGTTCCACGGCCACATTGAGGGCTTGAAGGGCCTTTTGCTCTCGTTCGTTTTCTTGCTGTTTAACGCCAAGGTCATACCAAGCCTTCGCGTTCGAAGGATCACGTTGAACCACAGCTTCAAGCTCGAGGACGCTCTGTATATCACTTGGTTGTAGACAGAATACGACAAGGAAACACTGCTTACTTCGAATATGGACAAAGGCTGCCCGTCTTGCATGCTGTTCTGTCGAATGCGCGTAGAGTCACCCAGAAGGTAGGGATTGTTATGTTGAAACTGATATGGCTCGATGGGCCGAATGCCCGAGTTTGTGGCCTCGAAATAATCCCAGTCGTGCTGAAGATGGTCCCACTCCGTGGAAGGTGGGATCCGGTCCGCTTTGGTCTCTGCGACGTCCTTCCAAAATTGCATATAATCCGCGTTCTCTCGTTGGAGGTACGCATCGAGGTCATCCTGCTGGAGAAGATTATCATGATTCGGGAGGAAGGTTGGGTTCTCGAAAGAAGGCGCGTAAGAACCACCTGTGGAATATGGGATGGGCTCAACTGCCCTCCCTTTTCCTTTGGATGATGATGAGCCTGGGGCGTAGCTAGTATCATTTTCAACCATCTGATTTCCTTCGACAGTGATCTTGCGATCTCTGAGCTGCTGCATTAGACCCATAAACTCGCTGTTCTTGAACTTTGGATTTTGCTCGTCTCTAATTGTATCCAGCAACATTCCTGCTGTACGCGCCAATTCATCTTGGTCGATAGATGATGCTTCGGGGTCAACCTGCTGGTCCAAAGATGCGGACAGGGACTGCTCTTGAGTCGCAAATTCTCTATCCCAAGATGGCTCTGAAATACGCGTACATATGTCAACGTCCAGGCTGAAGAGAACGGAAAAGGCAAACGTACGGTCGGGCTTCGGCAAAATAGCTTGGTTATGCATGGGCATCGGCTGCACAAAGCTGGGTCGTAGAGTTATGCCCGTCCACGCTTGCGCATCTAAGATTGACATTAACAAATGCAATATAAACGTCATTGGGAATACTTACTTTGAGGCCCGGGTATGTGGGACACGGGCGCGTGCGTGACAGCATCATTGGAAGCGCCTCGGGGACCTTGAGATGCTGGTCGGTGTAACAGAAAGTCGCTAGCCCAATTCGCATTGGTGATTTGAACAGGACGTTGAACTTGCGGTACGCCTAGAGAAGGAAGGGAGGCCCCTACATCCTTCATATTAAATGTATGACCGCCATCATGAGTGGGGCTGAAGAAACGGGCCGCGTCTTGGTCGGCATAAGGTGCTTGAGATGGATGACTACGAAATGCCTATGACCGAATTAGGATGAAAGGCAACAAACAGATAAGTTAGACCTCTCGCGACGAGCCAGCAGAATCCGTGATGACGCGGTCCTACAGAACTGTGGGTCAGTATGTCGGATGATATAGCTTGTTTCCACTCGCTTGGTAGAATCCGCGGTCTTGGTCAAATCGTTTCGAGAGGCTTTGCAAGCCATTCGATGGCCCGCATTCCGCGTTGTTGACGAGCATAGGAAGCGCCATGTTACTCGGTGATGAGGGTAAAATGCGAACTGTCTTGAATACCTCGGAATCAGTGACGCTTATTTGCCGACCCACGTGAAACCATTGCCGCCGGCGTCCAGCCTCAGGCCTCAGGCCTCAGGACCACCTCATGTCTCGAACGCAGCGAATTTGAGTGTGAATTGATGCTACCAAGACATGACATTATCGAATATGGGCCAATACGACAGTACAACAAGAATGAGTCCTAATGCAAGTAATAACCACCATCTCACAAACATAAAACGTGCGGGCTACGACGGCGACATAACCACGTCCGGAGTCGGCATGGGCATAGGCATTACTTGATTCTCCCCGCTCATGCCAGCATTGCCCTGCTTCTTTTCTGACATACCGGCTTCGTGTATTCGTCTACAATCTGCTCCGCCATCAGAACGAACTAATACAAAGTCAGTTACATTCATCCAGTTCAAAAATGGCGCGTACGATGTCTCTGTAAAAGAGACATTGAGCATTAATACGGATGACAGCGACAAGAAGCTCACGTTCAACGCGTCAAGTCTGCTAAAAGTCTTCTTACAACCTTGACATACGTTGGCTTGGGCCTTGGCAGTGTGTAGAGCTTGATGACGTCTAGGCAATGAAATTTGAACACCGTTCACAGAACACCAGAACCTGGAAATGACGTACTTGCAGTCATGCTGGCGAGCAAAGCCCTTCTTGCAACCTGGCCACTGGCAGACATACGGGCGTTCCTCCGTATGCGAACGTAAATGACCTGGATAGCATCTTGAGAAAAGAGCTGAAACCCCGACTTAACCGCCTACCTCTGAGATTGAAACGTCGAGTGAATGTGCTTCCGCAACCGGGGACCGGACATTGGAAATGCGCCTCGTTTCGGCGTCGGTTCGCGCTCGCGACTTGAGTGGCAGAGGTAGTAACTTGTTGTTTTTCAACTTGCAAGATGGGAGGGAGTCGCGGTACGCCACTAGATGAAGGGTAATGGTTGGCACCTACCCCGCCCTGGCTGGTGGAGGCTTCAGGGGGTTGAGAAGAGCGACCGTTTTCAGAGGGCTCGGGTGCAGATAGATCAGAGGCAAGTGTAGGGGGTGGAGGAGGGTTTGGTGGCTGCTGATCAGTGGCTGGACTGGGCGGGATAGTAAAAGCGACAGAGTTCGGTGCAGCAATGTACGTGTAGGTGCGAGGTCCGTCTGGTTCAGTCGCGGGCCCTTCAGTAGGAATCATAGCGCCATCGGGAGGACCGTATAGAGTGTGAACAGGATACTGCTGACGGTTGATGGCATCCATGAGGATCGAAGATTCTTTAGTCGCGGAGGGTGGTTTGGAGGGATCAGTGGTATTGTCTTCTGTATGTGCAGACATGGGAAGGACCCATGTTTCTATGTCTGGTCCGCTCCCTGATGCGGTCTCCGTCGACATGCTATCAAGATTCAAGGCCTCGACAACGCTTGTGACAGGCTGGTGCGTCAATGCTTCGGCTAGTCGAAAATAGCGTGTCCTGCGAGTCGCCTCCGTTCAGTACATTAGCTACCAGCCAAACAAGATATCCTGCTCACTTGGGGGGAAATGTACAGGGCGAAGGAATGGTGATGGAAAGGGGAGGAAACGGTGTTGGTTGAATGGCGATCAAAGACTGAGGACCCTGATAGAAGCCCCGAGGCTGTGCATGACACGTGATAGGTTCCACAACACGCTTTAGCGCTCGCTCAGCCACTGGCGCTTGTTTTAATTTAGTCATAGTCCTAAAGTTACAGCAATCTAAACGACTCCGATTGATATAAGTAGGACGACCTGAAAAGAATGGCTAAAGAATATGTTTTATATGCGTACGATAAATGGGCCGGTCGAGACTAGCGTTTATTAGCAGCATGAAACGTGTCATCTTGTACGAGTGCATAGACCTCGACGACAGGTCCATGTCAATCTTTGTACAACAGCCTATTCGTGCACCACAATGTCCATAACAGATCTGAAAAGAAAAATCGTTACGAAATCACCACGACGAGTACGAATAACACACCTCAAATTCGTCGAATTGCCAGATTCGATATCCGTCAAAGTCAAAGTGTCGATGGTATGAACGCCGGCCATTAATGCCATGAAGCGCATACGCACCGATTGACATGCAGTCGGAAGTAGAGGCCCAATACGCACCCGGTTGTCCAATGGTAATACACCAAGAGCACCATTACTCTTGCCACAATCACCTTTTCTGCGTTGATTTCTGCGATCAGGACAGCTCATTTCAAATCGTCTCGTTCGCCCTGAGCGGTTGTACACGAAGATGTCCAACGTGAAGTTGTCGTGTACAGACAATCTGAAGTCGCTGCCATCCTGGTCTTCCAACAGACCTATTGAGACAACGACGGGTTCTTCGACATGCGGTTCTTCGTCGCCGGATAAATGATAGTTAGGAAGAGGAGTGGAGGGAGCGCTACCACTCGGGACCATGGGTCCCTTGTCTCTGCGCATCTCTACACTAGGTCCGACGTACATTTGACTCTGAGACGTTTCTGGCATCTGTGATGGGGGAGTCATTGGCCATGCAGGGCTGGATGGGTACGCAGGATACGCCGGCGTGAGTGGGGGCTCTGGGAGGTTGTCTTTCTTCTCATAGAACGAAAGCTGAGGTGCTTCAAATGTAGTGGGCGAACGAGGCATTTGAAGAGAGGGGGGAAGAGGATGGTACGGTGTTTTTAATGAGCTGCCGGGATTCGGTACTGAGAGTCGGGGAACGGCCGGGATGGGTGATGACGGACGCAGAGGACTGCCTGGTATCGTTCCTGGTAAGGTATGTCGCTTCTGAACTGCGGACGCAAGTGCTGAAGGAATTGGGCTCCCAAGTGCAAGAGACCCCCGGCGCGGAGCGACATTGGAGAGCGCGGTTACGGGAAAGGGTGAAGGAGGTTCAGGCAGAACTTCATGCTCCGAGATTTGATCGTCCTGTGCCGCTGGTGGTCGACGAGGGGAAAGGTTCAATACAGTATTCCACTTGGAAGTGAAAATCTCTGTGGGGTAGATCGCTTCGCCCGACGTTTTTGGTGATGGTCGACCTATAATGTTGATATTAACTGTACGCCGCAAATCTTTAGGATCATGTCTCTGCCCTCCAGCTGCTAGGAGAGCGTCATTTTCTTCAGGTGACTGTAGAAATGTAACGGCATATAAGAGGTTGTACTGTCCTTGAGGACTGATCAACAGAGGGAAGACTTTGCTATCAACCAATGTGTCACCCCATCCAATCAATGTGGCTTTCGCCCCTTCGTCCCCGACTTGGATTTGTACATCCTTTACCACGAAATCCATTCCGTCCGCCTGGACAGGATTTTCAACCTCGATACAAAGGACAACGGTCCTTTCATCTGTTCCAGATTCTCGCAGGTCTCGTTCTTCACTGTGATTGCTAGCTCGTTCAGGTAACATGACAGCAGGAACAAAGGTCGTTCTCATGCGCATCTGTATGCCGGATATTACATTGAGAGTTTTCCTGAAGGATTTTCGAAGGGTTGGGGGAGCCATGCGCGTCGCCGTCAGCGGAGACGGCGTAGGTGTCGAAGAAGGTGGTTGAACGATAGGTGGCAATGCGAAGAGCTTTTGACGAGAATCTGAACCCAATCGGGAAGAGGGTAAATATGTGCTACTGGGAGGAAAAGTTGGTCCTATTGTGATTGTCGTCATGATTAACCTCGGTTTAGTTGACAACGAACTCTCACCTGCGGCAAGGCCTTCCAAGAGATTGACTTCTTCGAAAGCTTCAGACTCTGACTGCTGGCCTTGAGCAGTAGCAAGGCCATCAGCAGTTGTCGGGGTGGAAGGGTTTGACGTGACTTCAGGAAAGGACATTAAGAACGTGCGAAGTGGACTCTTTTGTTGACCAAGAGCCAAGGGCTTCTCTCTAAGCGTAGTCGCAATTGTGAGGCAGAGCAGAGGGTTGGGAAATGTTAAGCGTGTGTAGGCTAAATAGAACGTGATTACTTGGAGAGCGAGAGCTGCGAAGGTGTTGCAACTTACACACTGTCAATGTCAGTCTATAAACGGCAATCCAAGTCTTTGAGGTTGTAGACCACAGCAAGGAGAATGCTTCCGACTCGTCTTGTCCCCAGATACCAGCAGATAGCAGTATTCCGTCAGCGTTGAGATATTGACGGTCATTCTGGGCGGTGACTGGGGTGGGATTGGGTGTACTGGGAGGAAAGATTGAAGGATGGTGAACTTGAAGAGTAGCCGATCTGGGATTCAGCTTGAGAGACGACGAGGAACGTGGTGGAGCAGAAAGCCGTATAGATCCTTCTCTGTCCGGGTGGGCAACGGGAAGAGAAGAGATAAACATTGCCTCGGTCGAAATCTGAAGATGTGCCAGAAACTTGAGCAAGCTCAGTGGCGGGTTATCGGGGTCTGCTGGGGGAAGCGATGCGGGGTGGTTTAGCTGAACAGTCAGAAAGTAATGCATCTGTTCGTCGAAAAAGGCCATCCTGCGCTCGCGCTGAGGGTCTCGCAGTTGTGCCAGCCATGCGTCGGCCGTAGAAGATGGAGGGAAAAGGATTGAAGTATCCGGCAAGGAGAGCTCGAGGGCGGCCGAGCCAAAGTACTGTTCAAATGAGGACATGAAGGCGCGTGTGCAGGGTCGTACCGCTTTTAGAGACCACGTGTGAAGCCAACCTCGAGGCCAACTTGTTTTTTGTTTTTAGTTTTCATCCATTGCTGGCCGATGTTGAAGCCGTCGTCTTCATGATACTGGCATGACCGTTTCCACAGCGCCTGCCCTTCTGCTTGGTCTTGGAGCCCGCATCCTACTCGATCAACTCATCCGTTCCGACGACTCTCCATCCTTGCCAACCTCCATTCTACCTGCCGTTTGGCAGGGCGTCGCCCTCTGCTATGCAGCCAAGGAGCACAACCTGGCCATTCCCATTGCAGTCGGTATCGCTGCTAAGCTCTATCTTGAGTATGTGTTCATCCAGGACACTACCAAGTCCATCATTGCTATACTTGGTGTCGTCCTAGGCTTCTTTGCCACCGACTACCTCTCAGCCTTTTTCGACAAGCCCAAAGAAAAGCGCTCATCGACGTCCGCCTCCAAGAAACCCCACCAGTCATCCGGACACGCTCACGCATCTGGGGAACGAGAACGGCAACGCGATCGAGAGCGTAGCTCACACCATCGCCGTCGCTCAGAGGACCGCGACACCCGCGACGGACGCAAGTCCCGCTCCTCACGACACACCACTTCAGATATAACTGAAGTGGACTCCAATTCCGAAATGATCGACCCCAAAGGCTCTCTGAGTCCCCTCGACAGGGAGATTAAAGCCTTACGAGCTCGGGCATCTCTAGCCGACAGCGAGCGGCGAAGATTCAAGGAGGAAAAGAAGTGGGCGATAGAGCAGGGAAACATGGAACTGGCTTCGCAGTTGAGCTGGCAGGTCAAACGATACTCTACCTTGATGAAGAGCTTCCATAGGGAAGCAGACACGAAATTAATTGAGGGTGCGGTCTCTGTGTTATTCATTGCATCTATTCTCAATACTTTTGTAGCATCTATGAAAGGCCCACGACTGAATACGATACAGGAGGACGATACTATCGCCTCTACTTCCGTCAGAGAAGTCCCGATTGTCAGTGTGGATATTGCACAGTCGAAATCTGGTTTCAGAGTCAATGTGCGATAACACCTTCCGTTCACGGGGCTGTGGTACAACGGGGCACGTACTAGAGCGGAACGATCTTGTGGACTTTGTAACTTAGATTACTGTATTTTGTATACTAAATTCTCGTTTGCCATGCCTGAGATGACAAGGAATGAGCTTAATGGTACAAATACATTGATAGGTCGAGTCAAAGCTCAGAGTCCATGCA
The DNA here is from genome assembly GCA_036872995.1 of Hymenopellis raphanipes. Classification (NCBI taxonomy): domain Eukaryota; kingdom Fungi; phylum Basidiomycota; class Agaricomycetes; order Agaricales; family Physalacriaceae; genus Hymenopellis; species Hymenopellis raphanipes. Next base: position 658,704 of record JAYMDG010000021.1, read on the forward strand.
TGTGCGCGTGGATATATTCAGCACCACGTACCCGACCCCCATATTCACAAAATACTGGCGACTTTCGCCAGAGCACAATCCCGTCCTCCGCCACGTCCATCGACTCCATTCCGCCTCCATTGACGGTCGTGACCGACCTCACCGACTGCGTCCCCCGAACGGTGTTTGTGGTCCAGTTTGGGTCTATACTGGTAACTAATACGCCAGAGGGATCGGTGGGCTCAAGGAATTCACTCTTCCTGAGGCCATCCGTAAAGTCCTCAACCCTAATTTCGGTTGTGTTGTCAAAAGACCGCCATGAAATTAGCTTCATCCCGTTCATCGCATGTTGCTCGCCCGCCCCCATCGCTTTAAAGATCTGGGTATGCTGCCAGTTGCCAGCAATGAGATCACCTTGGTGGCAGACATATGTATCCGGATTCAAACCGTTGGCATTAAACTTGATGCCAATCGGTGCCGCGCTGATATTATTCCAAAAGTCGCCAACCTCGCCACGATCCACACGGTGAATGATGGGAGAGTCTGAAGAAATCGGTATCGATATCTGTGGTACGAACTCGACCAGACTCGCCGGGTTCCCAGAGCTATTCCACATACAGCCTGCAATAAGCTTTGGGACAGGAAGTGGGGTCTTGCGGGGATGCCGTGTGGCGAAATGGTAGTTGTAGAGACGGATTTGTTCTCGTGCCTTATAGTCGGGGTTGCGCTCAAGTATGAGCATGTTCTCTTCATCACGGAAAACATAGGAGATTGGGGCCCATGGATCACCATCGTGCTTCCACTACAGATCATTCGTTAGTGTGAAAAATAGGAAATGAGGAACAACGTACTGCCCACGCTGGTTTAGCAGGCGAAGCGTATTCCACAATAACGAGATGGTTGCCCTTCCGTTGATTATACGTAACCAAGATAGCAGCAAAGCCGCCTGCAGCTTGCATACGGATAGAGGTCGGATGGTTATACGCATCTTCAACAGGCCACCTTGAAGTAGCGTACGACCGTAGCTCTGAATGATGGTTTATGTCGCCCAATCTGAAGATGTGTATCGTCTTTGGACTGGCACGATTATCGCTGAAAGATTGTTTCAATGTTTGGATTATCTTCAATGACGGTATACTTACTCTTGTTCCACTAGAAGCAGCATCCGCTGCCGCCTATCGAAGGCTAGAGCCATAGCATGTCGAATAGGTTTGTCATGTCCAAAGAGTAAAACTTCTGTTTTATGACTTTCTGACCTAGACAGCCTCGCAGACACAGTGCGCCGAAAATACAGCTTGAGTTTCCTGCGGTCCTCGATGAGATGGTATATATAACCATCAGAGCATCCAGCAAAGGAAGGATAGTTCACGCTGTAACATGGGTCCGCAATCCGAAGCGAGGTGAACTCTGCAGGGACGCCGACGGTGACGATTTGTTGTACTTTCCACGACATAAAATGCCACCCAATGATGTACTCTTCCGCAGCCCGGGCCACTTCATTGGTAGCTTTACCCTCGAGTCCATAGCAAAGCAGGAATCGTTTGATCAAGTTTCGTTCAGCAGGGCGGTTCTGGGCAAAATATGGGGCCATCCATCTCATCACCTGAATCCGGAAGAAGAGAAGGTTAGGTTGACGGGTATAAAGACTAAGGGATTTAGCCATACGTCTCTCCATCCTGCGGAAACTCCATCAGGGATGTGAGAAAACCTCAGGTTGTTGGGCAGAAGAGCGAAGTCCTTCCGAGTCTGGTGCATTTGGATAGGTATGAGTGTTAAATTGGCGTTATAAAGCAAGAGGGAAAGGATAGACGGTGCTGGATATGGAGGCGGGACCGTCTTTATAGTCCAAGCTTGAACAATAGACGTGCGCCACACATGAAGCGTTGCCTGACGACCCACAACAAGAAAAGCGAGCTTTTCATCATATTGTGCAGTCGGTAGGAGAATACAATAATCCTTACAAGAGATGAGAAAACGGCCGAAGAATAACAGAATGAGAACAAGCGTGTTATTGTTCCAAGAACGGCTTAAGACAATAGTCCTGAGTCATTGTGTTGAGCAAAGCCGTCAGATCGCCTTGGAACCCTATGATAGGTTAGCGATAATTAGGATGGAAGTTATTACAATAAGTAAAGCCTTAGCCTCAGTGTAAAGGCATGGCATTGGTGGTTTGGAATTTGATGCCATCGGAGTTTGAAAACGTGCTGCATCACCTCACGTGTTGCTTTCTTTGCTAATTCCGTCACGATCGGTCGACGCAGTTTCTAACGACCATGCAGCTGCAGATTGGCGTCCTTCCGGAAGGTAGGCATGAACATATCACGGTAGAAAACGCGACATTCAGCAACCCACAGATGTTTTACAAGCCACTTGCGCTCAGATAGAAGCAGCGGACGGTCACCAGTGGCGGTTCGTTCGACTCCCTCATCCTCGTTCGGGTACGCGTCACTCAAATTCTCTTGTTATCTCTAACCGCGTCTCAGCGCTACCCGCATTATTCTATCTAAGCCCAGGAAAGAACGCGAACGACGCGTACTCTCAGGTGCTAGAAGTTCAAGCCGTCTGTCCCTCGAACAAGCGCTCCTGGTTCGTTGACCAGTCCGTTGTTGCAGGTTTTTGTCTGCGTCTAACTAGTCTGTGCTTAAATTAATGAATTATAGATGGCAAGCTGCTAATGATGACACCCATTGATCCTGCGTTCTTGTTGATTCCGTTGCTCCAGCTCATTGCGCCGGTAGGGCCTTGCTTGTTGTTCCCTTCTTGCTGGCTGACTATTGCACTAGAACGCAGGCTCTACTTCATTTCGTACTTCTGAAGACATTTTTGAAGAATGCGTGACGCGGATCAAGGAGAAAGATGATGCTGGAGAAATCACCGAAGTCGACCTCTCCAAACTTTTTGCTATGGGATGTATGGAGGCAGCTTTGCATCGCATATGTGAGGCGAAAGGTGTGATGTAGAGCAGTCCTGCAATGTCCTTGGCTGACGACTTCTAGATGTCGCGTCAACTATCACAGTCTTCAGATATTCCCATCTCAAGGTCCTCACCTATCTCCAACAGAAGGTTAATCACTTGTCAGCGGCTCCTATGGCCGATATATCACGGTCCATTACTCGAAATTTCGCTAAAGAGGGTCTCTTTGAGGACGACAAGGAGGAGCTCCTTAAGTGTGAGTGTTCTGTGGACCACGAGGCGTAGTCTTACATGCGCAACAGCTGCCCGCATTCGAGTTGCCTGTGATTTAGTATCGCATTACCTCTCAGCGGAATGGGCAAACAAGCTCGCAGCATGCTACGAGTAAGTCATAAAGAATTTTTCGCTCTGACTATGTCTAAAAGCACCCAGCTTCAAGGCACTTGATCTGCATTTGGCCGATCTACACAACCAGGAAACCCAACTTGCTGTCTCAAAAAGCACGAAGGCCGCAGCTGCACCTGAGAAGAAGCGTAAGGCTGGGAAGGGCTCTCAAGGCGTCGAGAAACTCAAAAAAGTCAATACAAAGGGTATGGCGAAGCTATCGACATTCTTCACAAAGAAGTGAAGGTCTAAATCAATATAAGTAGTAACATACATTGATTGACGTCAAATGCTCGCATAGTGCTGTTCACCGATGACTTGGACAAGCCCAAGACCAACCCAAGACTGTCGCTGCCTTGTTTAGAAAGCAAGACTAATGTCGCCCACGGGTGAGCGTCCCGACGTCAATGCCACTAATGAACTTGGTAAACACGTCCTGCGCTACTTTAGGCTGGTAGGCGGGCATCGCATGGCCGGCCGAAAACACGCGCCTGCAAAGCTATGAGTCGCAACGCCCCGGCTAAGTAGTGACGAAATCTTACACGAATGAGAGAGCCTGGCCGGGGACAACCTTATACTGACCAACAGTCTCTCCTTCCGAGATCAAGGGAAGGAGCGGCATGGCAGAGAAATACTGTTTTCCAAACCAATCCATTTCCGAGATGCACTCATGGATCCCCAGCCAATCAGCCCTGAGTAAATGTTTGAGTACGATAACCAAGTCATACACAGAACGGAAAGCCTGACTTCATGTCTGCATCTCCGGCCTGGAATGCGCAAGTTGAAAGCAGGATCTTCTGGAGAAGCTACCCACTCACCCAAATAAGAAGTTGAACTCTCCCACCGTTCGCTAGCTCCGCGAGATTGGAGAGGAACGAGCGGCCCGTCTCTCCAGACGCAGCAAAGCGGAAGTGCGCACTTGAGTCGCATTGATCGAAAGTGGCACCCTTGGCACCGATTAACTTCTTCACATCCTTGTCTCGAATGAAATGAGCATAAAATGTTGGTGGGAATACTTTTCCGGTTGACGAGTTTTGTCTGAGGTCGTCAGCTTCTCTGTCTCCAACAAGAGGAAGAAGTACGTCGTTGGTCTAGATGTAATGGTCGCGTCAGAGAGAGCAAATTGGAGAATAAGAGAACTTGAACATACGCAAGCAATAGCGGCGTCGTGACAAGTCTTGTCGCTGCCATCGTCGTTACAATCCTCAAGAGCGGGGCCACATGTTTGGTTGAATGCTTTCTCCGCATCGCTGATAATAGAATCATTGGCAAGAGGACCATAAGAAGGGGCATCTCGGGCGAAATCAATGACTGTCTTGAACTGAATCATTGGATCATGTTTGCCGCTTTATGGAGGGGTCAGATACGCCGAGTCCTTGACAACATACAGTGAGAAATGAAGGACTGACTTATTTATGATCAACTTGGTGACCTCTATCTTAGTTCCATTGATCTCACCGCTGTCTATTCTGTCGTTCTGAGCAAGGAAAAATTCGGCAAAGACTGGGCCGAATCTGCCACCGTAGGATTCGGTGGCGATGATGAAACTTTCAGATACAGTTCAGACGGGGGACGTAAAACAGTAAAATCAATCTGCTAACTCACTCTCTGCCTTGCAAGTGCTGAAAATTCTTGTGTTCGAAGAAGATTTGGAACGCTTTCCATATTATCGGGGCTGCCTCGTAGGAAGTGTTAACCAGCGTCGATCCCGTAGAAAATCCTGCCCCAAACGGTTGGTCTATGTAAATCACTGCTATTGGTGAGAGGGATGAATCACGTATGAACGTTTATAACGCACTATTGGAAGCATTATTCCAACTATAAGGATTGTAGATGGTGGTTTCCGCATCGGCATCAACGGTGCACGGTCCGTTCTCTATACACCCTTCAGGTACGAGAGTACAACTAAAAAGGCGACTTATACCTTCGAACAAGCCAATCATTGAGGAGCATCCTGGTCCTCCATTCAACCACAACGTCAAAGGTTTATTGTCGGGGTCACTGCGAGCGTCGAAGTACCAGAACCAAAGCGCGTCGTCCGATTCTTCATCCAAATTTATAAATCCAGATGCTTGATAAACGCCTGGTGTTGTTTCGCAAACGCCGGAATTGGATGTAAAGGTAAGTGATTGAGAGAACACGGAGCTGACACCCAGTACAAGGAAGACCAAGAGTGATGGCCAAGAAGAAAACATGACGATGGGAGCCATTCGGAAGGAACTTAGAGCTGGTGGAAGGCTGTCGCACTGGGTCTATATAAGTGCAATAGGATTGTCATAACGATAAGTTTTTCTCGTTTCGGTGATGGTAAGAGCTTGAGAAGATCAGCACGAATAGAAACACACGGAAGAGATTCCAGGATTCAGAGCGGAGATATTATGTCCCCGTATTCTCGGGGTATCCAGGAATCGTATCCAATGAGCACCAGAAGTGACATCTGAAGCAACAGCGCAAATGAAGGTTGATGCCCGGGAAAGCGTGTTAAAACACCATAATGGACTTCAAAGGGCTTCTGTCTGATAAATCCAGAGATGAAGCAATATGTTTTCTTGGTCGGATAACGCAGGTCGGCAGGATTGACGATCGAAGTTCAAGTACGGGAAGATCCCGGACCAAATAGGGTGTGACCGCGTGTTTGTGACCGCCTTTCCTCCGACCACCATCACCAATCAAAGTCGCGTCTTTGGGAATGGCGGAGAATTCGCCCAAGACATACGTCGACCGTGCTATACAGACGGAGCCTGCACTTCCGGCTGACACGGACATCGAATCTACAGTCACGAACCCCTCTGAGCCTACGCGCGACGCCAAATCTTCCATCTTGGAGTCCTCATCGCTAGCCCGTCATCTCCAGAAACCCCACTTTACCTTCAATGGACCCTCAGTTCTCGCATCGACTCTCACCAGTCGCGTTGTCTCGCTGCCTGAGACGACTCCGCCGGTCAAGATCAAAGCCGGAAGCAAGCAGCGCGTCGTCTCCTTGACGGATTGCAAGACATTTGCAGTGGCAGATCAAATAGACGATTCACCGTCCTCTCAGTGCCTTGAAGCTTCGATCTCTACGGATCTTTCCCAGACTTCGTCTGATACCAGTTTGCACTATACCCGCTCTCGTCGCTCTCGTCACCTAGCCATGCCCCAGACGCCCTCTCCTCCGTCGTCTCCGGAGTCTGTCATGATTATAGGAAATGATGTCCAAGTTTCGGAATCGTTTCTCAATCAGAAGCATACCGCCGTAAAACCTTCAATGTTCCGCGAAGAAGATGGTGCGTTATATGCTATCTCGACTGGACCCCTTGTGCTTAATAACAATCTGAAAGGTTGGATGACGTGGGCCACGTCTCCTCCAAGGCCGATTCCTGCGCTTCACGGACCGTTATCTCTTCCCTATGCAAGATGCCCATCGTAAGCGCCACCATTTATCCCCAAATATTGTCTCATTCTCGCGTTAGTGGTGCTGAAGGCACCGTGATTGAGGGCGAAGATTTTTCCCGTGTGGTTTGGGGTTTAGGCGCGAATGCATCATCAAACGAGCCATCTGTCGAACCGGATCACATCAAGTCCTCCATTCCGGTTGAAAAGCGTGAACGGCACCATTCCAATACGGTCCAGCGACTTTCAGACAGCTACTCCAGTGGAACTACAGGCGGGCCCAATCCGGCAAAACAACGGCCTTTACGTCGTGATCCTATCTCTCACTCTCCTTTGATATCCAACCAAACGCAGACCGTTTTTGGACGAAGACCATCGGAAAGCGCAGCATCTGTCAAGAATTCCGAACCATACAGCAGTCTAGGACTCTCATTTTCCGAGCCACCTCATCACTATAACAGCAATTCGCAGCAACAGAAGGATCCATTTTTCCTTCACACTTCACCTGCTGTCAGGGATCGAAATCTCTCGCAGCTCGTCAGCCCTCATATCTTCATCGATTCCCGCGAAAATCCTGGAAAAACGTCACAGGTTATCATCCCAAGCGGACCTCGCATGTCAGCACTGGACATTGCCCAACAATATCGACTAAAGCAGCAAATAGAAAAAGTCTTACTCACGCCTCCTGATTCAACAAAACCAGAATTATGGTCTCCTCATCTCTCACAGCTCGATCTCCGCGACCTTGCTACTCCCGATTCATCCTACTTTGACACCCTGCGATATAGCGGAAACGGTGCATACCGTGATCCCGATAGTCAACATAGCCTCGATAACCATCACGCGCCACAACCTCTGGCAGTTTCTGACTACTATACTGACCAATCTCAAGAACTACGCGATTTTGTATACGATCAGATCGCATCTCCTCAGCCTTCCAATTCGTCGCGCTTTGTTCCCCTGCATGAACGACAGTCTTACGATGACCTTCAGCAACTTTCTCCTCCTCTAGATATGTCTCCATACATTGATTCCTCACTTCTTTCCGACCAGTTTCATGACATTCGAACTGCTCAAGCCCATCCCTCGCATCCCAGACCTCGTATTTCGCAGTTGATTCCTCAGGCTTACATACCTCCCTCACCTACTTCGCCTGACGTCCGCAAATTGTCAGCTGGTACCATTCCTCGCCAACCTCGTTCTATCCCGTTTGCTCGGCTCCTACAGCGTCGCTTGTCAGCCGTGCCTGAAGAAGATGAATCGAAACAGTCATCCCCAGCAGCTCGAGAGCGCCGGTCACGCTCGTCATTCATGTTGGATCTTGGACACCAGAAGGAGATGAAGGCCTCACGTCATCATAAAGGTTCGATGCCGAATCCTCAGCCTCAAAAGTTCATCGAAACGTTGCCTTTGCAAATCCAGAGGTCTGAGTTGAAAAATGCCAATAAAGAGAACGGTTTGGTGCCGAGGAAATTATGGAGCAGGAGTCAGCGCTCTGATCGCTGAAACTTTCACGTCTTTCATTCTTTCACTTGTCCTGTACTTAGCTTAGATATGTTTTCATCGATTCACGCATGGTTTTGTAGAAATTTCACGCAAGTCTTTAGCGCTTTAGCTTTATAAAGTTATTCTACCTACTGAACCGACATCAATCTCACGGTTTAACAAAAAGATCAGTGAACCTGTCGACGGGCATGTTCCAGAATTTGGCAGAATCTCCGGTAACAATGTCAAGGATCCTGCCACATTGCGTTAGCAAAAATTCGTAAGGCATGGCTAGTAGAAAGACACACTTCTTCTGGTGTTCGGCGTCAAAGTGGTGAGAAATATGCCTACATGATTCCTTTAGTTAGCACCCATTGTCGAGAGGAGGATCGTAGTACCTCTTGAATTTGTTCAATAATAGTGGAGTGCCCTCTTCTCTTCTGCGTTTGTGTCCAACCGGGTACTCAACCTCGACTTCGTCTAAAACGGTTCCGTCGTTCAATTCGACTAAGAGAGCGTTGCCGATCGAGCGCTTGGCCGGGTCATGATATTCAACGCTGAATCGCTTATCTTCAACACAGTAGATCTTTTCTCGCAGAGCATCGATTCGAGGATCAGCAGCAGAAGCATCGGTGCTGGATATGTTGTTAAATTGACATGCGCAAGTGAAGAGGAAAGAACTGACTAGCTCTCTGAAGTAAGTTCCCCAAAGATCAGAGGGTAAGCGACCATGTAATTGATGGCATGGCTACAGGCGGTAATCAGAATCCAGTAAGGTAGAGACATCAGAACTCACTCTCTGTCTGCAAAATTGTCCAAAGGTCCTTTCTTATCAATAATCCTGACGGCGGCTTCCTGGGTGCGGATCCTAACGCTCTTGATGTCTTCGGCGGTCTTGCCCATCTCCTTGAGCTTGGCATGAACGATATACGCGCATTCAACTGCAGTCTGAGCGTGGAATTCGGCAGGATAAGAGATCTTGAACAGAACGTTTTCCATGATGTACGACGAGTAGGGAATTTGGAACTCGAAAGGTTTGCCCTGAAGCATATTGAGTGACAGAGTAAATAGTGATCTGTGACGGCTTACCTTGAAAAGAACATCGTAGAAGCCCCATGTCTTTGCTGTGAGAACGGATGGCAGACCCTTTTCGCCCTTCTTGACGAGCAAAGCCAGATTGACGGCGCGTGAGCAAGCGTCACCTGCTGCCCAAGACTTGCGGGGTCCAGTGTTAGGCGCATGGCGGTAGGTCCGGAGAGACTGCCCGTCGACCCATGCTTGGGAGATGGCGTCGATGGTCTGATCGCGATTCAGACCAAGCATCTTGGAGACAACAGCCGTGGACGCGACTTTGACAAGTACAACGTGATCCAGACCAGCTCGGTTGAAGGAGTTGAGAAGCGCAAGACCTCCTTGGATTTCGTGGGCCATGATCATTCCCTCAAGAAGATCCTTCACAGTGAAAGTTTGTCCTTGGCGCGTGAGATGGTCAGCAACAGCAAGGATGGCCCCAAGGTTATCAGAAGGGTGGCCCCCTGTGAATGAGGTCAGTCAGTGTAGATGAAGGAGAAACTATGTGAACAAACATTCGGCAGCCAGGAAACAATCATTAAAATCGAGCCAGCGAATGATGGTTCCGATGTTGAAGGCTCCTCGGATGGGATCGAGCTGGTAGTTGGTGCCAGGAACCCTGGTTCCTGTAGAGCGGTGACGAGGGAGAAAGCGAGGGCGGTGGGAAACGTACCATTGGGCACAATGGTACCCTCAACGACGGGCCCAAGAAGCTTTGTGCATTCCGGGAAACGCAGACCCTCGAGACCACAGCCGATGGTATCGATTAGACAGAGGGACGCGGTCTTCATGGCTAACCCCGTGGGGTCAATTTGAAAGTTGTGGACATAGTCTGCAATGTCCTGCAAGACCTTGTCTGGCTCCGGACGCAACGTAGACTCGCCGCTGTGAGAGGACATGGTGCGTAGCTGGGTGGCAGAGCAAAGTAGAGGCGATTTAGGCAAGTTCCGGGTGGCCGGAGACGTCGTCAACGACAAACGTGAAAAACTCCTCGGTTTTGGTGAGGAAAAAGCGCGTAGCAGTGGTGCTCTTGCAGTGCGGCTGAGCATGACAAGTGGCAGCGACAGGGCAGTAGCGACGAGCTCGGTTTTTATACCGTGGACCTGCCGTGGACGCTCAAGTATAAGCCGGGATCACGGCCGGAGTCCCGGGTATAACCGGTTTAGCTCAGGTGACGTGCATTTCCCCCTTTGACTGAACGCGCGCTCATGGCACATCACGCGTAGATGCTCTAGCCAACAAAACATGTCGACAAGAATAGTGATCAAATCTAGCAAGGTCTGCTGATTTGCCCCTGCCTCGCCGCTTCTCCGACCGACCTCCATCTCATATAAGACGTCTATGCTCTTCTCAAGGCCCCGTATCACGTTCAACATCTGCGGTCACCCCCCAATTTTAGCATGCTTGTCTTTGCTCTGACTCTTTCTACCGTGTTCGCGTATCTCGCTACCCGCGTTGAAAGTCACGACGTCACCAACACGACTGTTGTACTTGACTGTGGGTCGCGTCATCACTCACTCTGTCATCTGCTGACTCCTGCCTTAGACGGGTCATTCATTGGAACTTTGAACGAGACCAGTGGCATCATCAACTATCGCGGTATTCGCTATGCGGACCCTCCAGTCGGCATCCTGCGATGGAGAGCACCAGTATCTCCACCAACTGTCTACGCAGGCGTCGTAAACGCATCAGAAGTATGTTTCCTCCCATATTTTACGCGTAGATACTCACATATCTCTACAGTATAGTCCAACTTGTATTCCAACAAAACTATCAACGTCAACCATCCCCGATTCAATGTCTGAGGACTGTCTTTTTGGCAACGTGAGGATCGACTAACCGTCGTTAGGCCGTAAGCTGACGCGTTCACAGGTTTACGTACCGGTAGGCACCAACGCGACGAGCAATCTACCGGTGTTGGTGTACTTTCACGGGGGAGGCTATCAAGCAGGGAGCGCGCGTTCGGCGCCTCCAGAGTGGATCATGGGCTCAGCAAAGGCTCCATTCGTTTTCGTGACCTTTCAATATCGTTTAGGTCAATTCGGCTTTCTCGGTCAGTATCTTCCCATTGGATCCAGCGTTTGACAACGTACTGACTTGGGTCTCAGGTGGTTCTGCAGTGTCCAACGATGGCGTTGGTAACGCTGGCTTGCTGGATCAGGTAAGTGTTTAAAGTCCAGATGACTGAATGACTGAAACGACTTCCAAGCGTGCTGCGCTCCGATGGGTTCAACGATACATATTATACTTTGGGGGTGATAAGAGGTATGTTTCTTGGAGAGTTTCCTATGCATGAGCTAATCTGTATACTGTAGCCGAGTATCAATTTGGGGTCAATCGGCGGGTGCAGGTTCAACGATGTTCCACGTACGCGCTTTTCTTTGACCTCGGCTGAGAAATTCTTGATGAAGCGCGCATGCCTCAGTTGATCGCAAATGGAGGAGACAACGAGGGTCTATTTTCTCAAGCTATGGGTGATAGTGCCGCTCTTGGCGCCATGCCATTATACGACGCACCGATATTGAATGACCTTTTCAATCGCTTTGCCACACTCGTGTACGTTTTCCTCGATTCTTCTTGTCGGTGATTGCTCATCTTAGTAGTGGATGCGATGTCTTCTCACCATACGTTGATGTTATGCCTTGTCTAAGAGCCGCCAACACGTCAACATTAGCTGCTGCCGGCAACTTGAGCCTGCAAAACTATCAATCAATTCTTTTCCCCTTCCAGCCCAGTATCGATGGAATATTCATACAAGAAGCCCCCGTTCAAGCGTTCCGTAATGGCCGTTTCGCCAAGGTTCCAGTTTTCTTTGGGTAAGTATTCACTCTGTCCCCAGAAATTTACTAATCTCCAAGTACGTAGGTCTAACACGAACGAAGGAGCCAACTGGGCATCCGGACTCCCAGATCCCATCGCAAACACTCGTCGAGCCGGCTCTACTCAATACTCGGTTTACAACTTCCTTCGCGGACAGTATGCCAACTTGACAGCTCCTTCTTTCATGCAAGCAGTAGCACAGTACCCGTTGCAGCAGTACAACAGCTCCTTTGATCTTCAGGGGCAGCAGATGTATGGAGAGATGCGCTTCATATGTACCGCCGGCCTCATCACGGGGAGCGTGCAGGCAGCGGGACTCGACGCCTACCAGTATCATTACGATAACCCGCACCTGGGATCGTTCCATCATTACGAGCTCCAGGCGATGTTCGCGACGGAGGCGACGGATTTCCCGCAGGATGCGAGCGATATGAGTCTCTTTGAGGCCATGCGACAGTACTGGACTTCCTTTGTGTTGGAGGGTAAGCCTTGTGCGGATGATGCACCAGAGTGGACAGTGAGCTAAAGACCTACTTGTGCTGTGAAGTATACCTTAACACATTTTCGCTTGCAGACAGCAAAGCTCGAGAATGGAGGACCGCGAATGCTTTTGAATCCGACCGACATCGGGATGGAGGATGTGGCCGATGATTTATCGATGCGTTGTGACTTCTGGCACAACCTTAATGAAGAACTAAGTACATGACGAAAGTAACGACACAATATGAAGTTTGTACTGCCAAAGGATACAGCTGTCGTACACTGTGTACTCTTTAGAAATTAGAATACGACGAGAATTTGTAGGCGCCGGTCCTTCAGACGAGCAAACGTCGTTATGAGGATCGATCTACCGTGCTGCGTATATGCAGAGTGGATGGCGTTGATAACCAAGTTTATTGGTCACTGATACACAACGTCTGGCTCTCAGTCATGTCAAATCTATAAGTTCAACAGAGTGCGGCGCGCGCTGAGGCTCAACATTAAACTCCATGACGGTGTCCACCCATGCCAGTCCCCAGGCAGCATTCCCAGCTTTACTGCCTCCAATTATCGAACGAGACTCATCGGGCAACTTTTCTATCCGACTTCTCGTGGGCTGGGTATCGCTCCGATCTGCAAGAATAATAAGTCAAGGCCTAAAGGTCACTGACCAAGTCAGCGGAAAATCTCACATAACACTAATCCCGTATGTGGCTCGTAGGCACCCAAAGCATCTATCCGTCTCCGTTTCGCATCAGGCTCCTCGGTCTCCTCGACTTGCATTTGTAGTTCCTCGGTTACCGGAGGCTGCCCAAGCACCGCCAGACCGCCAGACGCCTTGAGCGCCGCCCTACGCAACTTGGTCCACTCCGCCCCGCTGTCTGACACACGCTGCGCCATCATCATCATCCAATTCTCCTCCGTCACTCCATCGCGCGCGAGGAGACTCTTCCGAACCGCATTCAGCGGCCCATCGCTGAACGGTCCATAACCTGTCCCACCGAATATCGTTGTGGGTCCCCCGGCGCGGTATATTCCCAGTCCACTTGCGCCAGCTTGTAGAGCAGCGCGGTCACCTTTAGAGGTATCCGCTGCTGCTGCTCTGTCCGCATTGGGATCAGGAAGTTCGCCCACCAGTTCGCCAGGCTGGATTCCGCGTTCGGCGATCTCTGCTGTTACTTTGTCTTCGTAGTAGTCGTCGGTTACCCATCGCCCATCTACAGAAAGGCAGGGGAATAAAATTTAGGGAATCGGGAATACCAACGACACACAACGTACCTATGACCATTTTACTCCCGTGTAGCTTGAAAGCACTGCGCGCCGTTATGAGAGTGACGCTTCTCGTTCGAAGATGGGAGCCTAGTTTGCCTTCATTGATGAGGTAGTCCTTCTCTGCGGCCGTGGCGTTCAGTTTAAAGGCGAGTGGATTGCGGCGGAAGTAGTAGAGTGAATCTCGGAAACCTGAAGTTCGCGCCGCGTCGATAGCTAGCATATACAGTCGCGACGGATGCCGATTCGGGAGCACGAATGTATTCGCTTTTAGTCGTCGACCTGCATAGCACTTGGCTGAGAAACGCGCGCCTCTAAACGCACACACACACCTCCAAGGAGATTACCCCACTGGTCGATCTTCTCGTCTCCCTTGGGATCGTCGGGCGTGACGAACTCGTCGCCCTCAATAATGTACACCTCGCCTTGGACCTTTCGAAATGGTTTACCGCCGCCAAGAGGTGCAGGCTTCTCCTTGACCTCGTCCACCTCTTCGGTTTCGTCGCCGTCGGATTCGTCCTCGCCTCTTTTCGGGAGCTTGATGGTGATGGAATTACCGGCTCTCGGTGGTCTACCTCTGCCTCGTCCACTACCGCGCGGCCGTCCACGAGGACGCGGTGGACCCGACTCGACCGAGTTGGAGGCACCGCGACCGCGACCTCTTGGTCGGCCTCGCGCCCGCTTTACAGGCTCTGCAGAAGGGGTTGGTGCATCCTCGGTTGTAAAGTCGTCGTTGTCGTTGTCGGCCTCGGCATCGTTCTCCCCATCTACGTCAACGAGTTCTCGATCACTGCCATTTTCTGCTGGAAGAAGTTCCTCCTCAAAGTCTGAATCGGGACGGGGAGCGCGACGCGGTATAACGATTTTGGGCATATTTGTGAATACAATCGTAGAGGTCGCGTTGGACCGAGAGTCACTCAAAATCGGCATCAGGCACAATTGACATCTGTTTACCTATTGCCTTCCTTGTCTCTCGTCTCTCAACCTGCACCAAACCTGCACATCCTGCCGTCAATCCCCTAGTGTCTGTTGCTTTGTTGTGACCCTATACACCGACTTGAATCCAACAGCGCAGTCCTATGTTCAAACTTTGCACATAGCGGTATCATGAACTTCTCACGTTTTAATCTCATTATTGGTTCTGCTCTCTGATGTCTTGAACTGGCATTCTCTCGGGTATTGATAACTATTCCAAGGCAATTTGTCAACAACGACAGAGATCACGCACAGGACAAAGGCCTCATCGGTATACACTGCACTGCGGCATGAGCTTTCTAGTTTTAGCAAAATAACTCAAGTTCTTCCTTGCGATTCTATCCGAACTCAACGTTGGGTTCAGAATGGCACCTGTATCATCATTAGCTCTTTTGAGACCTATGCATCCTGCCCCCAATATCCTTACCCCTTGACTCTTGTAACATCCTTACCATCATGATTCCTGGATTTATCGATACACCGGCTTTGGACCGCGAACTCGACTTGACAACGCAGTCCCATAGCTCGGTGGCTAAGATTCTGCATAGTCATTAGGAATCTTGACAAATGTCATTTTTTTGCTCTCACCCATTATTCCAAGGCTTCCTTTGTCTTGTCTCAACGTCGACCATTTGTATGCGCGTTCTCATTTTAGCTCAATTACCTCTGGACAAGTGAGGTCTCTCGAGTGCCCGACGGAACGTTGCACATGTAATCGCCTCGTGGCGAGAAATCAAGATGAATTGTGAACTGAACACTGGCAGAGCGAGGTGGGGTGGCGGTCGCAACTCTTTATTGTGCTAGGTACGACTTGAACAGAAACGGTACGGATTCCCCGTCCCTATATTTTCAAGCTCAACGACCAGACCAGACGCGACTTCTCTTGGCATCTATCAGCTCGCCTCCGGTGTTTTCTGCGCTTGACTCTGCCTCATTTTTAGCATGGGATGATCTGACTTTGGGCTCCGATAGCGCAGTCCCATGGCTCACCGTCTGAGACTACATCGCTTTGCCAAATTTTTATGTCTTTTTTCGGTGGCCCCCCTTGTGCATAGCGCTAGCATGTGTATTTGGCGCAAGAGAAATGTTTTTGCTCTTCCTAACATGCAAGGCTGCGATCACAATGTTTTCCCCTCGCTTGCCTCAGGAACTGGAGTCGGAGCGAGGCGCTTATTTATTTTGCATCTTGGATTGCGAGCATATCAGCTCACGGTAAGTATGTTTTGGCCTTGCCACCGGCGACCATCTTTGTCATACTTGCATGCAGGATCGGGAAGACACTTCTCACCTTCACCTCACCTCACCAGATCACCTCTCAATAGCCAGCCTACCAATCTCTTACCTCACCTTGCGGATTGCCTCACCTCTGCCTCACCAGATCACCTCTCAATACTTATTCCTCCTGGCACCCCCCAAAAACTGACTCAATCCTTCTACTTGCACTGTTCCGTGTGGGGGTTCGGGGTGGGATGTTTAAGTTTACTCCCTCCTTCTCTCAAATCATCACACTTCGACAGGCAGACCGCTGCTTCGGGGCATCGTCATGTTCCCCCCACAATCCACAAGGCTAGCCTCTATTTGGACGCCTCACACACAAGACAAAGTCCTAGCAACTTCTTTATACGACAATCGTGACGATTTGAGCTGCACTAATGATCGAGAGGGGCTCATGGTGCTTAGGATTACTCTTCAGACGCCAAGTAAAATTGCAACTTTGGTTCAATCATACATGAGCTGCAATGATACATTTATTCGAGTATTCAAGTACACTAAAAATACAACTTGAGATAGTACAACTAACTAGAGCAACTACACTGGAAGCCCAACATGGACTTGTCACCTATGCTGCACAATCTCTTCTCTTCCTCGACTGCATCCTGCGACGACATGTCAGTGGCAGTGACAAGCTCCTCGGTGAGCTGCCCGCAGGCACCCCAGTCCCTACATGGGTCCTGAGACATTGCGAGTACTTTTTCCAACATCTTCGTCCGGCCCTCTTCAACATCTTTGATGACTTCCTCGAGGACCCACTGCCGCAGGACAAACTGGGGATTGACCTTCTTCATGGCATCATAGTCGGGCCCCTCATTTCTCCACTTGTTCACCCATTCCTTGAGGCTGAGAACACCCTCTCCCTCGACCTCTGCAACGAGGGCATCAGCGTCATTAGCGAGACGGCAAAAGGTGGTGTGAAAGTCGAGGGCCTTGTCTTGCATAATGACGAGGAGCTCCTTGCCTAGTGCGCCGTTCTTTATACCGAGACGGAGGGCCATAAGGCGGTCATACTCTTTTTCGTAAATTCCGTTAAAGTGTGAGACGACATCTGGAGGGGAAGGGATGAGAGGGGAGAGGGAGGTAAGGAGGGCCTGGAGAGCATAGAGAACGTTGGCCGGCTGACTGCGATAAGCGTATCGTCCACCTTCGTCCGAGTGGTTACAAATGTGAAGGGGGTCGTAAAGGTCCATAAAGGCGAACGGACCATAGTCGATTGTGAGGCCGAGAATTGATACGTTATCTGTGTTAATTACCCTAGTCGATTGTGAGACCAAAAATGGAAATATTGTCTGAATTACCCATGCATGAAGCCGGCCAAGACCTGCCAGCGTGCAACCGTTTTCGCGTTTCTGAAAGCGCATTCCATTACCAGTTGTGATGCCCAATCAGGCGCGTTAATATCGATACCAAGGAGCTCGGCGGAGACCTCGGCGACGCGACGAAGACCATCGAGATCAGTCTGCGCTTGAATGCTGCCTATCCTGAGAAAACTGGGCGCGACCCGAGCGATGACACATGCCCTCTCGACGCGCTCCCGAATGACAGACACGTCTGGAACACTCACAATGCTGAGCGCACGTGTCGTAGGAATACCCAGAGCAGCCATGTACTCGGAACAGAGAAACTCGCGGACAGAAGATCGCGTCACCGCCAACCCGTCGGCGCTTCGGCTGTACGGTGTCCTCCCGGCACCTTTGAGCTGCACTTCCCCCTCATCCGTGCGCATAACCGTAATCGCCCGACCGTCCCCCAGCTGACCCGCCCAGACACCAAACTGATGTCCAGAATAATTGGCCGCGTATGGCTCAAAGTCTGCCAAGGTCGCAGCGCCACTCAGCACTTGCACCGCTTCGTCGTCAATATCCAGCGAAGGGAATGCACTGGGGCTGGTGGCAAGCAGAACCCGCTTGTAGGGCTCCTTCTCTGGAACAAGCAAGGCTCCTCGTCGGATGTTAGGCTCGCGCTGCTTTAGCCAAGTCTCAATGTACCCAGCCTTGTCTTCCATCTCGTCAGGAAAGTCGATGGCATAAGGGAACGACTCCACGAGCGGCCGCACATGCGAGTAGTGCACAGACGGTCCCATCAGTCGCGAGCGTCGCTGGGAGGAAGGGGCGAAGTCTTCTTTGGTCCGTAGACACACTGGATCAGGAACAAGTCGCGTATCAGGAGGGATGAGTCGCAGTGCTGTGATCTTTTGTTTTGTAGCCATTCCTCGCTTCAAGATGATGACTGTACGAAACGAAGAGCGCATTCATGATCCACATTCGTGACGTCACCGATCTCCATACGGCGGTTCCCGCTCAAAGATGGACCACCTACTGTCTCCGACTAACCAGTCTATCCAGAACGACACACCGAACAGTTCATACGATAACACTCAACTATAACAACAGCCTTTACTTCGACTACCAACCCCGCGGAACAAGTGGCGCAGAAATTTCAGGCATTACAATTTACTCTTGTTACAATGTTAGTGGTTCTATGACATTGTTTTCGCGCTTGGACATCAATATCGCAGCACTATATCTGCCTCCCCGTGCGTATCATGATCATTTGGAGAGCGTTGAAGCTCTTCTCTGAGGTAAACATTCCACCCAGCTGCTCTATACGAAGAATGTTGTAATGTTCATTTACTCAGGCATGAGAGATGCGCAAACCTGTGCCGTCTTCATTAACCTGTATAGGAAACGACGGAGGGGATGTGTAATCAAAGGCAAGCGGCTTACTGTCGTTGCGTGGATGGGCACAGAATAGAAAATCAGTAGAGTTGATTTCATCCCGAGCTCAGAGGCGCATCGTATGGGGCGTGGGAGTAAAATGCAGCGCATTTGCCTTGCCTTCGTTGGTGTTCTAGCTTATCGGCTTACACCGCAATTCCAACTAAAATTCGACCAATTTTTGGCCTGTGTTGGGATCCCGGGTCATGGATGCTTCTAGCCAACTGAGCGTCGAGCAGCTTATAATACATTCATAAGACTATCGTACATCAGTCCTCAGCATCCACATAGTTGGCCATAGGATCGTCCGTCATCCGCCTCGTCATCCTGTACGCCTCTGCGAATCATGTCAGTAAACCATCCCCAATTGCGCCAGAAGCGAATCGACGTACCAAGCTCCTCCTCTGTAACATCATGACTTCCACCACCCGACTTGCTCTTCTTCCCCGACCTCTCATCCTCCGCATCATATCCCCCTTTTTTCCTCTTCCGCTCCTGCCTCAACGCATCCTCCAGCCGTGCTTTATCCAACTGCACCTCACCCTCCCCAACCCGCTGCTTGGAGTAATTCTGCTCCAGTTTTTTTGGCGCCTCCTTCTCTGGCTCGGGTTCGGGTTCCGAAGTCGAAGCAAGCAGAGCCTGTGCGGTGGACGCCTGCGCTGCGTCTATCCCAGCTTTCCCAGAACAATATGATACATGGATGATTGAGTGACAACATGCGTATCCCCATGTCCCGGTCCCAGGATCGTACCATGAACCCCAGACCGCTGTGTGATTATTGACCATGACTATAGAAAGAAATAAGTATTGTCCGACAAGTAGTACGACGCACATACCATCTTCTGGATACTTTGACCGTACTTTGACACGTTCCCGACCTTTGATGACCTGACCCGTCCGAGAATACTCGACGTAGTTCTCCGTTTGGCCTTGCCGCAGCTCTGCTGGTGCAGTCTGGAGGTATTCCTCGCCTCCATACTTGGCAAGAATGCTGACTTTTGAGCTATCCTTGAGTTCCTCCTTCCGTTTCTTGAATTCCGTGTGAAGAAGTTCACCCTGCGTAGGGTTCGCGTTCAGATGCACATCGTTACCTCTAGCGGCTGCCTGCCATGCGAATAATTGCAACTGCTGGACGTCCGGAGCGTCTCCAGAATAACGAAGAAAGTTGTCTCCTGCGAATTTGGCCTGAGAGTGTTAGTAAGGGAAAGCACGTAGTAATAATAATAAAGACGCACTTCTTCTGGGGGAACGTTTTGATTCGGCGCGTCTCGCATAGAACGGGTTTTGGGATCATAATACGCGCTAGACGGGTCGAGATTGACGAGGTACTTTGCTGTATCCTCACGAATACGCAAATTCCGGACTGTGATACGAGTTTTGGCATCAAGCTTCTGACCTACAGCGTCGGCAGCATCAGCATACTTGTCTTCGTCGTCGTCCTCTTCGTCACTGGAGCCGAAATCGGGATCATTGTCCTTCTTTCCTGCCTTAGCGACTTTACGCACAGCCGCGAGATCCGTCGTTGTCTGATTATCAATCTCCTCCTCGCGCTTCTTCTGTCGTGCTGCTTCAATGGCGGCATACTCTTCGTACACCTGTGCATGGTCCGCAACGTCGTAGCCATTCCAACGATCGCGCTTTGCAGCATAACCCATTGCGACGTCTTGTATAACTTCGTCGGCTTGGATGTCTTTGTTGGTAAACTTTGCACCCTTCTTCCGCGGCCGCTCTAGGCAATCCTGCTTCTTGTGGGTCATCGCACCGCAATTCTCGCAAGCGCCCTTTCGGTATTTCTTGGCAGCGGGACCAGCTTTGGCGCCACGGTCGTACCAGGTGTCAATGCTCGTAGTTTCCTGGCCATCGTCTTGTCGGCGTTGATGTTTAAGTGTCGGAGCGCCTGTGTCTAGGTACCAGGGGACTTGGGAGATGTATTCTGCATGGATGGGTTTAGTATATTGGATAACTGTAGAGATACGGTCCACACACGGGGAATATGGGGATTTATGGGCTTCCCGTCCTCGTCCAATGCAGCGGGAGCGGTACCGGCTTTACGTGCAGCATCCAAGTCCTTTTGACGGCGGAACTCTTCCCGAGAAAGCTTGCCGACAGCTAAAGATTGGGTTAACTAGCGACATATAATGAAATGAGAGATAATTACTTGAAGAGGAAGCCATTCGACTTGAAGGTCAAGAGCAAAGTTAATGGCTCCCGATCACATAATCCACGGGGTTTAGCTACACCCGCCAGACTTGCTCTCTACATTCCTTCAATAAATAGATATATCTCTAGAAAATTGTTGAAAATGAGCTGGTAAATAATAATGAGGATCCAAGGAATTGTTGCCGACAAGCCGAATGGTAACCCCTGCACAAATTCATCTGCCGCCCGCCGGAGTTTGGAACTTGCGCTGGGCCAATCCTTTCCCTCCTCCTTCCATGGCGTCGAAAAAGCGCTCACACGACGAAGATGCCCAGTCCGTGAACAAGAAGCGTATCATCTCCGACGTCAACGGTAGCCCCGTCGTTAACGGCAGGGATAAGGACGAACCAGAGGATGACAACTTGGAGGCGAGTTGACGACCACCGCTCTTTCCTTTTCCTCATCCTTTTTTTTCTTCCTCTAGCTTTTCCGCAAAGAGGCAATTTATCGTAAGATGAAGCATTATTCGCGGGAGCTGGACCGCAGTCAGGCTCAGATACAGGAATTGGAGCGCAGGAGGAGTCAGTGCGAGGCGGGTCTCGCCGCCCTCTCTGCTTGTTGGGCTCAGGTATGTTTCACGTCGTTTGGCACTGGGAGCATTCAACTCATGGACGTAGATTCTTGTGACCATCCAGACACTTGCAAAGCCGGAGGATATGCCCTCACCCACCGAACGCGTACAAGGTGCGCGGCCATACCCTCGGCATAAGTGTATACAGCTTACCAATTCTCTAGAAGCGTTCAACATCTCGTCCTATGTTCGGGAAAATACTCCCCAGGAGGTCAAGCACATGCTCGAGGGGCGCACGAATGCGACCCAAGCTCTTGTATCGCGTTTTTTTCAACTCTCACAAAGTCATTATTCCAAACTTGAAGACCCCTCCTACATCAACTACCAAACCATTCAAACCGAGGTGAGAAGATGCTTATCCTCGTTGGTAGTCGGAGCTAACTCGTAAGTAGTGTGCTTCTCTCCGCTCCAGGGTTGACAGTTTGGCTACACAATTACAGGAATGCCAAGTCCTCAAGGATAGATACCACAATGACCTTGTTACCGCCGAAAATCGCATTGAGCGCCTCAACTCAAAAACCGTTCGTACCATGGAAAGACGTCCAACGGTGGAAAATGGGCTTGGCGAGTCAGAGGCTGAAGGCGCATCACGGAATCCGTCCCCTCCTGCAGTGAGTGGTCTGGTTAATTGGTATTTCGCATAATTCTAAACTATGACACTTTCATTCCTAATTTCATTGTAGCATGGAAACCTAATGTCTAATGGTAATGACTACCAGCGCGACTGGAAATCGTTGGCGGACAGCAGAGGCGTCGAACTTGATAAAGCCTCAGACGAGATTGGGCGACTGCGAGTGACGATAGCGGATTTGAACACCCAAGTGCGTGCAGTGTTCCCATCAAAATGGACACTTCTAAATTTGGTCTTAGATTTCCCATCCACCGCTCCATGTCCTAACCGAGCATCCACAGTATAAATATGTACTGGAGAAGATCTCGCACCTCACGCACAACTTGCTCGAGATGGAGACGAAAGTGACACTGGCGCAGGAAACCGCGTACCAGGCTGTTCAGGCGCGTATAGCATTGGAGGAGAAGATTCCCGTGCGTGTTTTCTTGTTCTATTTTTGACAGAATTGGCGTATTCACCTGCGCAACGTATAGCTTGAGCACACTCAGCAAATTCAAGATATGAAGGCTGCTTTGTCTCGTAGGGACACTGATATCGCTCGTCTGCGTGAGGCTAGAGATCAACAGCAGGCAGAACTACACGAACGGAAGCAAAAGGACGCTGTTAAGATGACTTCCTTACAGGAATTTAAAGCTTTGGCCGAGAGTCGTGCAGTACGTGTTTTAACTTTCTATTGTACTAGTAGTTGAATGATTTTACAGGAAATGATATCAGTGTTACAGACCCAGTTAGGCTACTGTAAGGCCCAGCTGGCTGCACGCGTCGGGAACGAGGAGCTCATGAAATTTCTGGTTGAACCACATGATGTTACCTTTGTAGCCGACCTACAAGAAAGGTTAACGTGAGTGATTTGTTGCTGGATCTGGCTAATTATTCTAACGTTCTTTAGTATTGCCAATGAACAACTTGCAGCATGCCGACTAGCGATGGATGATGGGGATCCAGTCGAAGAACACCGGAAGACTCTAGAGCGATTAGCCAAGGTCGAAGCAGATCTTGCCAAGTACCGGGAGATTTATGGTGCTACTTCCATGTCGGCCGAGTCGACCATCTTAACCGAACAACTTCAAAGAAAGGAGGACGAGCTTCGCCGGTTACGACTGGAAGGCTCACAGCGGACTGAGGTTCTATTATTTACATGTTCTTACATGCACTTGCTGACTTTTTACAGGCAGAAGCATCTCTCTATGGCGAGCTTGACAAGCTATCTGCGGCCTGGGAATCTCTGGATAGACAGCTCAAGACCAAAGTATACGATCTTGCTGGCTTGGAAGAACGCGCCTCGAAGGGTGCTGTAGATGTGAGCTTGATTTTCTGGACACTTCGTCGCCTTTACTAATGCGGGACAGCGTGCTAAATCAGAAAACAAATACTACCAAGCGATGCGAGAGAAGGAGGCTGTCGAGTCGGAACGCAAGAACCTGCAAAGAGTTCTAGAGAAGCAGGACAAGGTCATGGAGCGTCTTCGTGAAGCGGACAAGAATCTGCGCCAGCAAATCGTACGTGTACTGTTTCTTCGTTCTCAGAGATACTCAACATAGGATGTTAGAGCAACCTGGAGGCAGAAAATACACAGTACCAGGCTTCCATTTCACTTGCTCAGAAGCGTCTGCAAGAATCGGATAACGACTTGCTCAAGGACAAGAACTCGTTGGAAATCGAGATGAAATTGAGGAAACAAGTGAGCATGCAGCCCTCGCTATATATTTGATGCGCTCAACACTGGGAGCCAGTTTGAAGCGGACAAGTACAAGCTCATGAAGGATTTGGATGCCGAAGCACGTGTTGTGGAGAAGGCCAAAGCGGCTGCCAAGGATGCGCAGAAGGAGGCTGAACGCCTCGAAGCCAAGCTCAAGGTGGCGGTAGCCAGTGCCAGCAAGCCCGCGAAGCCGTCCGACCTGCAGATGCAACTTGATGAGACGCTTGCTGTGCTGAAATGCTCGACATGCAAGCAGTCCGTGAGGAGTATCATTTTGAGTAAATGTTTGCACAGTACGCTTCCTTTTTGGCTTTTGATGCTAGCCATTGACAACTATTGTCGTAGCCTTTTGTAAGGAGTGCATCGACGCGCGGATATCAACACGGCAGAGGAAGTGTCCGTCATGTAATCTGGCATTCTCACAGGGCGATGTGATGCAGATGTACTTTCAGTGACTTTTTTTGTACTTCTATTACCTTTATTTTATGTATGGTGGTCGGCACGACACTACTAGATAATTGCCCTGTATTATTCTTAAATAAGGAACATAAACTACTCGACCGACTATCGTTTGACCCAGGTATACTGAAAGAGCGAGTTGAGAATGAGAGGAATGTGGCGACAGGGTAAAGACGTACCCTCTTCCTGGCTTTGGCATGGCCAGTCTTTTTACGTTCTACCATACGAGGATCACGTTTGAGGAGGTTAGCTGGGAAAGCAATGATGATGAGTTGTAGAAAAATGAGATAAATGGACGTACCTTTGTGGAGAGCCTTCCACAAGTTCTCGTCGTGCGATATCAGGCCTTTTGCAATGGCATGTGCTATGGCACCTGCCTGGCCGCTTGTACCGCCACCACGGGCAATAGTGAAGATGTTGAACCGTCCCATGACGCGTGCGACTTTGAGCGGGTATACGACGCGCTCGCGATCGCTGAGATGGGGGAAATATTGGGAAAGCGGGAGGTTGTTGACGAGGATAGTCGTAATGGGCACATCAACTGGTTTGACTGGGAGCAAATCGGGGGCGTCCTGAGGAGAAACGACGCTGGTCGCTTCCTCAGGTGGCAGCTCCACATCCCACTTGCCCTTTGGTTCAGCTTGCTCAGTCACGAAATCCGAGATGGGCTCTTGTACGGGGGTGTTCTCTGGCGGGTATTCCACTTCATCCTCGTGTTCTTCCTCCGCGTCTGTGGTTGCGGGCGGTAAAGGTGCGATCGGGGTGCCTTTGAGAGTGGGGATCATCCAAACACGCGCCGAGCTGGTCTTGCGGCGGCCCATGGTGTAGGAGCGGCCGAATGCGTCGAGCGGGGCGACTTTGAGCTGGCCGCGGGCGAGGAACTGCTGCTTGGCCGAGTCGCCGCGCTCGAACATGGCGACGATTCTCTCGAGCATGTCCGCGAGCTCGGTGGACCCGGCGGTGGAGGCGATGCGCAGGCACCCGTTCAGTTCGTTGAGCACGTTGCAGAGGCGCCGGTAGCGCGAGGTGTTGAGCTTGATGCCGACTTCCTGGGACATCTCGTCGATGCCTTTCCAGAAGGGGACGATGGGTAAGAGCGCTTCGCGCGCAAAGTCGGGGAGGGGGAGGAGGTTGAGCGTCTTGAGTGTCGCGCGCGCCTGGCCTATGGCGTTGCGCAGGGTGAGGATGGTGTCGTAGTAGGGCGCGCGCGCCGTGTAGAACGCAGGGGACTTGGGGCGCCGTGTTGGCTGCCCTTCGTCCGCGGCCATAGCTTCCTCGACGGATGTGACTGGGTCCCGCAGGTACTCCTCAAACGGATCGTCATCCCGCCAGTCAGCGTCCTGCTCCTCAGTTTGCGCTGGCTCTCCGGGTTTTGTTTGCAGGAGCTGCTGCACCGGAATGAACTGTGACGAGTACAGACGACGCGGTTGGTATCGTGGTAGTCGCACGGCAGTCGAGGGACCGGCCTGAAAGAGCAACGATACAGTACGACATGGCCCCAGCCGTCGCAAGATGTTCATGCCTATCGCCTCCGCGACTCTCGAGTTGAAAAACTTAAGTGTGAATGGTCACGTGAACCCTTTTTGCGAGATCGCGGCGAATCACGACCATCCTCGCATAACTGCTCGGACTGGACTCTAAGCTGTATCCGAACTAATCAGCACATTATATGGCACAAACATGAGCGCCACACTCATATCCACATCACTTCCCGGTATTAAAGGTTCTGCTCAGATAAGAGTATGCCAGAATCGGTCATAACATTAACAGTTCGTTCACAACGACTAAGGTATTTACATTTAGAATAATGGCGCCAGGTGTGTGCGCGCCATCAACAACCCGTTTGAATATACACCCACTGTCTGACTGGCAGCCCTCGCAATAATTGGCCAATCCAGGGTGTCAAAATCGCAGTAACTCGTCGTTGACTCGTCAGCAGATTCAACGCGGCTACCTGAAAGTACGTATACGTTGTTTCGTCATCGTAGGTCAAGGTCGACTCAAAGTCAGTTGTGGGAACCGCTGAGAGCGAGACAAGATCTCGCAGAGAAGAGGCGCTGCTCCCCAACAGCTCACACGATGCGATTTCAGTAGCGCCGTTCCATGTACGTAGACAACGGCTGGTGAAGCTCCCAGTGAAAACCCCCTAGTGTCAGATCGTGTCGTATAGTGTAAAAAATCGAAAGATCCTGAGCACACGCTGTAGCAAGGAATGAAATGATCTGACAAGATATTTTAGACTGATATTTGTGGGAGAGAGCTTCCCAAAGTGCCCGATCTTGTCATTTTGATGGCATGCGACTAGCGCACGACCTGGCACGAATCTTGCTTTTGCTCTCATTATCCTATTCCCCGGTATAGCCACACAATAAAATGGGATGCCAAAAAATCATTGTATTTTGGTCTCTATAGTACAAACTAGATTAATTCTAATGCTAAAGTAACGATAAGTATGTATGCTGAAACCCTCTAGGCAGACCATTCCATTTACCAGCAGCTCGTAAAATGACATACACCGGGACTGCCAGTGGCACCGACACCGACGCTGATGAAGGCCGCCACACCTCATCGACATCCACCTGCACCTATCACTGCATCCATGGTCTTCTCGTCGTGGCTGTCTGTCAAGGAGCACAAACACGGGCCTTCGGGACAACCTCGTCCTGCTCCTTGTGGTGTCGTCCCGGTTGCTTCCGCTACATCCTTGTTGCCTGTGGTTGAGAGTGGGTCAGAGGTATCCGAACGGAGAAATGTCATACCGTGCCCGAAAACAAACCCATAGAGGCCGCACTAACAGTCGGTAGACAATGAGTATAGGGCATGTATACGGTAGAGTTACGCACCAGCGGGAAGACATTAACCGACACGGTGTCGGACCCAATGACAACGACAACAACGAGCGCGACCGGAGCTGCGAGCTAGATATGTCGAGCGAGAGGCATAATGTGATACTTCTCATCGAGGGCACGGTAGCGAGCCACTGAACGGAAAGAGAGGGACAAGACCAACAACGGGAAGAGGAATGGTGGTGGTGTTAGTCCAAGTAGCTTTGGGGCGTTTCGAGCATTTGTCAAGTCAATTTGAACTCCGACTCGGACTTGGAGGGACTTGACGATACTTGTTGCAAAGAGCAACGGGCACACGTCCAGTAGAGCGATGTGGCAAGATGACAGCAGATAGAACGAGTGAAGCCCTAGAGCCTTTGGAAGCAAACAAGTAATATTTTGAGCTTAACGCTCTGACACGATCGGACACATTTAGACAGTATAACTGTTGACTAGACCCTGAATCTAACTTTTCTCGCACTCTATCACGCGTTCTGGTGATACGCACTTTTCACTGGGGGTGAAGAGCTAGACACGTCGATAAAGGGAGCTACTATAGAGTAGCGGTCCGATTAAAGAGGTAGGTCCGATCTGAATGTCAATTCATGCTTCAAGCCACGGGTTGAAAACGACCTACATGTTTGAACGTCCCCTACACCGAATTGCACGGTCCATTATATCTGACCATCGGCGGCGTGCTGGTGAGAACCAAGACTCGCCTCCCCATCCAACAACCGCGGCTCCCGTCTCATTGTCGAGTATTTGGATATTTCCTTGGTTTGCAGAGGCGATGTTGTATAGAATGTGTTCAGTAACCAGATCAAGTCGGTATCCAACTGAAGCAGTAACCCTCTGGCACATTCAGCGTCCATTTCCCAGCTGTTCGCCACATGATCAATCAAGGAAATGCGCGAATTGCCTCTCCAACGCGCGCCACATTGCCATTGAAAGTCGGTCCCGTTAAAACTCGAGTTCTTGCCTCCCATACGCCATATGGATCAACGCGGTCAAGAGCTTGCCAAGCAATCCAGAACGGGTTATACTTCCATCAAGAGATGGTCTGCCTCTTTGTATGTGACTTGGTAAAAGGACACAGTAACGCCATAGTCGGCTGCATCAAGGACTAGAGTACCGTCCTGATTGAAGAAGATGACTTGTGCAGAATCTATACCACGCGAGGCGATGAATATTAAGCCAGGCGTCGTCTCTGCGCTCGCTGGTGCGTAGTTCCACTGCACCCTGACGGAACCTTGGTCACGAAAGTTTGT
Source organism: Hymenopellis raphanipes (assembly GCA_036872995.1). NCBI lineage: Eukaryota > Fungi > Basidiomycota > Agaricomycetes > Agaricales > Physalacriaceae > Hymenopellis > Hymenopellis raphanipes. Next base: position 687,097 of record JAYMDG010000021.1, read on the forward strand.
GAAAGGAACATTGGATACATGCGGTGTGAACGCCGACGAATTGTATGTCTGAAGCGGACCCGCTCCGAGATCAGTAGGTCTCGCTTCGACCGCGACCGCGACAAGACTCAACACTAGCAGGGAGGGGAAGATGAGGAACGCCTCGTGAGTCGTTTCGTCCGACAAGAAGTATGATTTCCTTTCAGAGACGACAAGTAAATGCGGGAGTACGTCTGATTCTGGATGATTTCAAACGCCGATGATAGACTTGTCCAGATGGAGGGACGCGTCGACTACATACTAGGTGGATTCATTTATGATATGGGTGGGGTATGCGAAAGACCAGAATCATCAAGGAGGGCCGACTATGGGAAGATTCGGCGAGTGCAAGGAGCGGCAGTAAGATTGGGCGGAAGGAAATACAGACAAACTAGTACACAGAAAATAGGTTGGAGACTTGATGCAAGAGGCTGGGAACTAGCAGCCCAAGAAAGAAAGGCAGTGTTGGTGTGAGTAGCTGTTGTAGCGGAACAGCTGGTGGCTGAAGAGATTTTGAAGGATGTGATCTTGTTTGTCCTAGCTTCCATCGACCTTGTCGCTGGCTCTTGCTCCCTCCTCCATTGACAGTGCGCCCGAAAATGAGCGAGGCCAACGACCTTGCTTATGATGGATTCGATGGGTTGCCGCGCTGGCAAACTCACGATCCATTGTCCTCGTCGGGTCAGGCAGCGCACTCGGCATACTATGCAGGCGGACCACCGCCTCCACCACCGCAGCGGCTTGCATCAAGCCAGACTCAGCCAAGATATCTCATGGACGACCAGACGCCGTTGTCGCGCAGCTCGTCACTGAACAGCAGAGGACCCCGCAGGCAGCAGCGCGGGGAAGAAGGATACCCAGAGTATGAATACAACGACTACTACAGCCAATACTCCTATGGGCATCACCGATCCAATTCCAAGCAGGCCGTGACGAGTCCAACAGGTCATGCAACACTCCCAGTTTCTCCTTATTCTCCTCATCCACCCTCATTTGCGTATCCAATGGATACCACCAGCCCGCCACCGCCGATGAAGTCATCGCCTTCAACACCTTATTATGGGGATCACCCAATGGCCTCTCTTGACATGGCAAAACGCCGGCCGACGGGTTTCCGTGCCGTACGTTCCAATCACGACCTCCAGCCCAGGACAGACCTACAGCCGCAAGGCCGTCGCATGGGCGCTGACGGGACTTATCTTTCCCCGCTACGGCAACTAACCACAAGCATTCTCGACACCTATCGCATCTGTAATCCCCAGTTCCGATACGAATCAACTCACAACCCCCGACGCGTGCTCACAAAACCCAGCAAGCCTGCTCATAATGATGGCTTCGACAATGATGATTATGATTACATTCTTTATGTCAACGACTGGCTGGGTACCGAAGATGGTCACAAGTAAGTTCGCCCTCGTATTCGACAGGTCTTCTATTCATCCATTCAACGTAGATACCTCATTCTCGATATTCTCGGTCAGGGAACGTTCGGGCAGGTTGTGAAATGTCAGAATATGAAGACCCACGAGATCGTCGCTGTGAAAGTTGTCAAAAACAAGCCGGCATATTTCAATCAGAGCATGATGGAGGTGACCATCCTCGAACTGGTGAGCGTACTTGGTCTTTTCTTCACAGGCTTGCTCTAACCACTCGTAGCTCAATAAAACATCTGACCCAGAAGATGAGCACCACATCCTTCGACTGCACGATTCCTTTATCCATCGAAACCATCTTTGTCTCGTGTTTGAACTTCTCTCGTCCAACCTTTACGAGCTCATCAAGCAGAATCAATTCCAGGGACTCAGCACCCAGCTCGTCAAAGTGTTCATGGCTCAGCTTCTGGACGCGATGACGGTCCTCAAAGAGGCACGCCTCATACATTGCGACTTGAAGCCGGAAAACATACTCTTGAAATCGTGTGTATCACATTTATTTGAGACCGTCGGTTGCTTACAGATATCAGATTACAATCACCGACCATCAAAGTCATCGATTTTGGTTCAGCCTGCCATGAACGCCAAACCGTGTATACCTACATCCAGTCACGATTCTATCGTTCCCCAGAGGTCCTGTTAGGCATGTCATACACGGCTTCTATCGACATGTGGTCTCTTGGTTGTATAGCAGTGGAGCTTTTCCTCGGTCTTCCCCTCTTCCCCGGAACTAGCGAGTATAACCAGCTCACGAGAATAATTGAAATGCTTGGGTACGTATATTCAGAACCATTTTGTTCCATGTTCTCACCCTCATTTAAGGATGCCGCCCTTAAGCATGCTCAATACAGGGAAGCAAAGCAATCAGTTTTTCGACTGCTTCGAATCCTGGAATCCTATCATCAATCAAAACGAGAAGAAGTACAGGCTCAAATCGATTGAGCAGTACTCGCGGGAGCACAACACCAACGAGCAGCCCGGAAAGCAATATTTCAAGGCTACTACGCTTCCGGAAATCATCAACACGGCGCCTATGCCTCCGTCGAAAGGCCGAAGTCACGAAACGGAGAAAGGTGGGCTCTACAGAGTTGGCATTGAACTCTATATCTGAGCTGATCATTAACAGAACTGAATAACAGGGCTTCTTTCATAAACTTCTGTCAAGGTCTTTTGGATCTGAACCCCGTCACCCGATGGACCCCCCAACAAGCCAGATTACATCCGTTCATAACGGGCGAGAAGTACACAAAACCTTTTGTTGTAAGTCTTCCGCGTGTTTTTTGTGTCCTTGACTGAGTTATCGCAGCCTGATGGTTTGAATCAACCAAGTCAACCTCCAGCGGCGGATCCTAAACGACCGTATGGGGGCCTTGTTCCATCTCAACCCAAGGGCGCGCGCGCCTACCAGGACGCCGCAACGTATAATCAGCACTTGACGCAACATCAAGTATACACTGCCCAAGCACAGTCACAGGCCGCGAATACTTTCCGGAACCCTTATCTTGCTCAGCAGGCCTCACAATCGCAGCAACCTCCACCTCCGCCTCAACAGCAACCGCAGACACCGTCCTCGTATTCATCTCCTTCACTCGACCCTTCTAGCCCCGCATTCCCCCAACCGCCACAATACGCCGCTCCGCCGCACCCGCAGAGCAATCATCGTCTTGCCCACCAGAATTCTACTGGACAGCTGAACGCTTCCAACACTGTTCCGCACAGTTACTCTACGTCTTCTGTTCAGCAGCTGAATCCCAACGTACCTGGAAACACGTATTATCCTAATTCTCGTGGACGAGCCAATACCATCAACCAGATGGACACTGTTCCACCCGCATTAGCGCGACTACAGCACATGAATCAGGACGTTATTGCTGGACGCAACGCGTTGACGCCTGTATTAAACCGTGACGACGCCATGCGTGAATGGGAGAGACGACAGTCTGGCAAGGCGGCTGCTGCACAACCATATCCTCAACTCGAGTATCTGACTCAGCAGGCTGAGCTTGCAGCTGCCTCAGGCATGACCAACTGGGGAAGCGCCGCTACGAGATACCCTCCACCCCCCAGTAAATTAGCTCACTCTTATCATCCAATGGATGAAGACGCGTCGAGTCGACGAGAGGCGGTAATGTCGAATGTGCGCTCGGCTGCGCGAGGCAGCATGCCGGGAGACATGTATACTACGTCAAACGTGATTTCGAGTCCGGCACAGGCGTATTCGGGGACTGCTGCAGCTACGACGACGTCTGGCAACCGTTACCCGCAGTATGGCAGTCAGCCCCCTGCAGCAGCTGTCGGGACTGCGTTCGACTCGATTGATAGACGGACAGATATTGGGAATATGTTCGTGCCAATGCAGCCCGACCAGTACTCATCGTTGAACAATCGGATACCTCAGCAAGCGCAACAGCAGCCGTCATTTTACAGCGCGGGTGTAGTATCTGCGGGTACGCAGCCACCTCCTCCAGGACGCGGAAATCCGTTTTCTGCCTCGGAGCAGCAATCGCCCAACCTGAAGGATGGACGAAGAGGCAGTGGTATGGACGTTTGGCCTAGTAGATAGCTAGTGTACATCTCTCTCTCCGTTCCTCTTGCGGTGGCCACCGATCATCTTTCAACTCACCGAAATACTGCTTATTTGTGCAATCTCATTACTACACACTTTTTCTCCTTCGTCTGCAATCTATTGATTTCGTGGAGCCAGCCTCTTCATTCTATCTATGGTCTAAAATGTGGCGTAAAACTCCTCTATCTCCCAAGCGCCCTCCCAGTATTTGATCTGACATTTGAGCCCTCCCTCTTTCGCGATGCGGCGCTCTAGACCGCGCATTGTTCGGCATAGAACTAGGTCTTGACTGGTGACACTGTGAGTTTGCGTCTATTCGGATTGAAGCACTACTCGCCTTCTCAATCGAAGAACTGGGCAGAAATCGTTCGACCCATCGCCGACGTAGATGACTTGGTCGTATTCACCGTGTCTTTTCAGGAATGCATCCAGTTCGTCTCCTAGACGAAGCGAGATATTAATGAATGATCACGATCTCTGGTGTGCTTACCTTTACACATATTCGGACTGCATCCGACGGCGCATGTGTGTTGTTCACCACTGGGATCTATTCTTCGACGAAGGTCCAATAGACCGGACTCTTGCCAGACGGCCGGATTGGTAACGATCTCATCAAAGGCGTAGGAAAGGTTTTTGGACTTGGGGGGTTTGGGTCAAGGCAAGAAGGATGGACGAAGCGGAGGATCAAACCTCCAAGATGGTGGAAATGAAAACAGAGTTGGCATTGGAGAGGCAGAAAAAGGTGGTGTCGCCCTTGGCCTTGGTATTCTTTATGGCGCGCTCCATTGCAGGGTGCTAGATAGCAGAATGTTTAGACACGTCAAATGGGTATAATGACTCGACTGACGAATGGCATGGCCCTGAGGGTATCTTCGATTTGTTGGCGCGTAATACCTCGAGCATGGCCTTCGCGAAGGGACTGGGTGCTGGAGATATGGTTCGCAAAAGCAGAAAGTGCATTGGATGCCATCTCACACAATATCGGTCCACTGGACGTCTTTTTCGAGAATGTCCATTTTTCTGCGAATGTCGAGTGCTAAACACTCAAAGATCCAGCGATCCGAGTCCTGGTCGGCCATGGACCTGTATATAGAATAAGAGAAATGTATATGAGGAGACAAAAAAAGGCGGACCAGTCGAAATCGTAGACGATGAGACGATTGACCATGATTGTCGCGAGTAGAGCTGTACATAAACGGGAATGGGTGACGCCGATCAAATGGCATGCCTCCAACTGCGACTGTCTGCACGGCAAAAGCGAGCTGGAAGAAGCTGTCGGGAACTCTCACTCTCACTGACACTCACCTCCAATGGACACAGGACTCTAAATCAGCCCCTTCAGTCAGAGTCGCCCATGCCGACGCTGCTTGTCCGTCCTCTTTTTCTTTCACGCCACACTTTCTAGCTCATCTCCTCCCCCTAGCCCTCTTTTGTAGCAAGCAGGATGCACCCCAAGTTAAACTCAAGCTAGCCCTCGTCAACGACGACAGCAGCCATTTTTTCATCTTCACTGCGTCACCAAGAGATGTCGCACTCGCAGACCGCGAGCGTTTCAAAACAGAGCTCACCACCATCATCGGTCGCAACAAAAACGCAGCAGCCCTCGCTGCACGAACTCCCATTCTCCCCCTACCACAGACCGCGTCGGTCCCAGTCTTCAACGCGTCTACACCCAGGCCTCTGGTGCCCTCTATAACCAAACCACCTCCTTCGAGAGCCGCCTCGGTTTCAAGCAACGAGACTCGTGCTACTCCCACTATAACTGGAGACGATCCTGCACGCGACTTCCGACTCAGAAAGACCGTCCTTCTCAGTAATCCCGAGCTAGGCGCCTTGCACCGAGAACTAGTCATTGGTGGTCAGATCACGGAAGCCGAGTTTTGGGAAGGCAGAGAGGTGCGTTTATTGCTGTCTACGTTTTGCTTTTTTCTCTTACAACAATCGCAGCATCTCGTTCTTGCTCAAGCAGCTGCCGAGAGTCAACGCAAAGGCAAACCAGGCCAACTTGTAGACCCGAGGCCCGAGACCGTAGAAGGCGGTGAAATCAAAATTCGAATAACACCACAGCTGGTGCATGACATTTTTGACGAATATCCAGTTGTAGCAACAGCATATAGCGATAATGTTCCCAATAAGTTGTCCGAAGAGCAATTCTGGAAACGCTACTTTCAATCAAAATTGTTCAATGCTCATCGCGCGTCCATTCGCTCATCTGCCGCCCAACATGTCGTCAAGGCAGACCCAATATTTGACAAGTATCTTGAAAAGGATGATGACGGTGAGTGTACTCCAAGACCCATAATTCGTACGTTGACAGCTGCCAGAATTGGAACCAAGGAAGCAGCGCCCCGAACTTGCAGATTTGTTTATTAATCTGGGCGCAACTCGGGAAGACCACGACGACGTGAGTGTCTTTGAGTCGCGATGTACTTTTACCTGAGCCGTCAACAGACCGGGAATGAAAAAGACATAACAATGCAAGCAGGGCGACAGCGCGGCGCGCTACCATTAATACGCAAATTCAACGAGCACTCGGAGCGACTTTTGAACTCTGCGCTGTACGTTGGCTCTGTTCTGAATTTCATCACCTTTCAACTGTGTTATTAGAGGCGACAACCCACCTTCGAAACGTCGTAGGCTGGAAGTGAGTGCGTCATGGCTCTTATAGGACGTTTGTTCATGTCTCAACTTTAGGACGACGAGGCTATGCTTGATTACGATGATTTACACGACCCCGAAGCATCCAATGGCATCATTCTTGAGATGCAGGATAGGCAGCGCTATTTTGAAGGGCGCATGGGAGGCCAAGTTGAGCATGGTCCCCAGGTTTGTAAGATCTTTGTACGTGAAAGACCTTGCTAACCACTTGTACAGTCCTTGGATCTGGCCACCATAGTAGGCGGAATCCAGGACAGTATACGTCCATGGGACACGGATCTCGCTCAAGTATGCCCGCCGCTACTTTTGATACTTCTCATGCCATCCTGTTTATAGTTCAAACTTGAACGCAAACCCGGCGACGCCGCTCTCCTCTCCATGACCGAAAATGTCACCGCTAGACTAGACGTCAAATCACGAAGCAGTAGGTTCGCTCTACTCGTCGTCGCCGCCCATTCTGATTTCTGTATGTAAGACGACATCCCCGAGGGGCTTTTCATCCAGATGACAACATGCCAGACCGCCGCCAACGAATTTTTGCGGCAATTCTGGGCTGCGACGTATCCGACTGTATCTGATCAGACGCTCTCGATAGCCACCCCGGCTCAGAGAGCCACGAAAGCCGCCAAGATGGCCGGCTATCTCGCAAAAACGCACGAAAAGGTCGCGGCCATTGTGGCGACTGCCCATTCCCAGGGAGTGGACTCGCATAAGATACAAACGGTAAGCCTCATCTCCCATTGCACACGCAAGCAGTCTCTGAAGTTTTGACTGCAGGCCATGCAACCCGTCTTGACTGCTGTCGACCGTGCTCTCACTGTTCATCGCACTAACGTTAACGCTAAGAAGGCTCGCGCCTAACCTCGGACAACCATTATCCTCATCATTGCATTCAACCATTCTGTACTTGTATACATTTGTCATAAATACCATGTCCTATTGCATTATCATATCGGGAGTAGGTAGTACTAGTAGTAGAGTTAATATATCTAAGCATATCATGACCGATAAGGAGCCTTCTCCAGCTGTGAACTGGACGAGGTACATTCGTACGAAGTAAACATGACAAGGAGATGTAGAGCGAGCGCGTAAAATATGAAAAATGTTCTAGCCCGCCGATTGCTAAGGATCGCCTTGGTCACTGTTAGTACACCCCGCTCGATGGCGTTCAAGTTTTGATACGCTCTGGTCGCCTCCTGTTACAAACGGCCTGATGAGCCATAAAGAGAATTGTAGAGGCAGATTGACATACCCGACCACGGAACGCTTCAAAGGGGTTCATAGCAGCTTCGTAACGGGCTTGATACTTGCTCATGTCATCGCTTCGCGATGGCGCCGGTAGAGGATCAAGCTGACTAGTCACAGGACGAGTACCAGCCTCTTCCCTGTAGCTCTGCATGTACCGGACCTTCTCGTACAACTTGAGATTGTCCGATTGCAGGTTCTTCACCTCCGCTCTGATATCAGAAATGATTTGAGCCTGCTTCCGTAGCTCCTGCAAAAGGCATCACCGCAGGCCTATCCGTTGATACGACAGCTACTTACCTCTTCCAGCTCGGCGTTTCGTTGGCGGAAACGGTCTCTCTGGCTGGTGACAATCGGAAGGATGGAGGTATCGGCAGAGGAGGTGAACGGTATTGGCGTCGTTCTGACAGAAGTGCTGTCCTGAACATACATAAATACACTACCGGTATACTGGTCAAGAAATGTGCCTACTGATTTTTTGCCCAAATCAAGACCGGCTAGAACGTCAGATGACTCTGAAGGTGTGGAATCGCCATTGACTCCATGTTTGTTCATGGACAGCAGATCATTCTCAAGCTTCTCGTTCAAGTCTCGTTGCTTCTCTAGTTCGTCCGCCGTGGAACTGAGCCGGTCTTGAGCCGATTGCAATGTGGTTTCCAGTTCACTATGAAGGATCTGATTTGGAATAAATAGGTATGTTACGGCACGTAGTATTGACGAAAAAGATGGAGGCACATACCCGGAATTTGGTAAGCTCCTCTAAGAGACGTTTGTTCTTCGTGGCTAGAAGCGCCTCGAGCGATTTACCCTGTTGTTCGTGTGCTTTCTCGGCGTTCGGATTGGGGAGTTGCAGTCCCACTTCATATCCTCGAATTTGATCGCCGTCTTCATCTATGTCCTCGTCGAATCCAGCAAACTCGACATACTGTTGAATATGAGTAGAAGATTAGGGGAAGTGCTTAGGAAGTATGCTCACCTTCATTATTCCCAGCTCTCGCTTAATCTCGTCATAGTCGCTGTACTGCTTCAAACGATGCTTTAAGGTATCAATCTCGGCCACCTGACCGATGAACATGTCAACTTGTGTCCGTGGACAGGTATCTGCCTACCTTTTTTTGTATTTCTCGTGTCATGTCATCTTTGTTCTTCTTTGCAGTGTGCTCAAGCTCTGACATGGTCATTTTTTGAGTTTCTAAAACGCCTGACATGCGCTCGACTTCCGCTTCATATTCCGTCACCTTGACCTGGAGTTCATTGGTACTAGAAGAAGGTGAGCTTACAGAAATGGTAAACGACCCTTCGACGCACCGGTCAGAACTTTCAGTTCCGCTGCGCATAGCTTCCAGTTCGGCCCTGAGGACTTCCTAACCAAAGGATTGAGAAGGACTTGTGTATACACGACACGAGGACTCACATTTCGCCTTTCCACGTTTGCGACACGGCTATTAGCAAATTCAAGGTCGGCTACCATCATATCCACCTCGGCGAGCTTTGCAACGACTTCCTGGTCTATAGACCTCTCAATGACTTCGAGTTCAGCACCAAAGGCTTGGCCGCACCTTGCTTCGAGCTATGATTTACAAGTTTCGCCTGAGAGTCCTCGTTCGACATGCGCAATTCCCGTAATTGAGATTTCGTCAATGACACCTGGCGCTGCAAATCTTGCTCCCTGTAAAAGTTCAAGGCAAGAACTTTGAACTAGAGAGATTCCAACCTTTCCTCGTAGTTCCGCAAACGTTCATCATATGTAGCATTAAGTTCGTTCTCCTTCTGGGATACGCGGTCGTTGATCATGTCCTCCATCTAGAACGCGCTCAACACGCTATGCGATCGCAGTATGAACAAGGTGACGCACCTTAGCTTCGAGTTGCTCCAACTTCGAGTCTACCTTCTTCTTGGCCGCCTCGATGTTAGACGTTTCCGAGACACGTTTCTTCAATTCAGCGTTCTCTTCTCGGTACCGTTGGAGTTCCTGCTCTAGATCCCGAGCCTCAGCAATTTTGACAGTTTGGTCCTGAGAAGTGTGAGGGGTTGGAAAATGGGTCCAGGAAGAACGGTCGTACAACGGCTGCCTCCAATAGCGGATATGGGTCGGGTGCCTCAGCGAGGACTTTGTAGAGGTCCAAGAAAGCATTCTCGGCCATGCGTGATCGTTTGGTGAGGGAGTCAATCTCTGTCTGGTACGCTACAAGAAATATGAGCGCGTCGAACGATGATGTAGGCAAGCTATGCACCTTTCAGCAAACCTTTAATAGCAGGAACCTTGTCGTCATCGGAAAGACGTTTGAACTCTACAGACATGGTGAGCCATGTGTAAAGATTCTCAATGAACACGCACCCTTCGTTTTGTCTGAAAGACCTTTTCGACCGACAAGGTTCGCCTTTTGGTTGTCAATAACCTCGACTCCCTGCGCGTCAAGCGTCTTCTGGAGGTCGGTAAGATTTACATCTACGAATTATCTGGTCAAACAGAGATTCGAATAATTATACCCGTAGATACCTCGCCATGTTGCGAGAGCGCCAGAAAAGTTGGTCTCGGCGGTGGTCATGAGCGTGAGGTTGTGAGTGCGGCCACGTGTGAATTTCACGGCCCTGTCTCCGGCCATCATCGGTATCTTAAGGCCAGTGGAGGTGGCGGTAGTATGTAAACACAAATCGTTGAGGCGGCTTGTACTTGAAATCATTTCTGAGTGTCTTTGATCTCGCCCGACGTTTGCAGATTGTCGTCGTCGTTATTAGAGGCTACTTTTATTGCCACGATGGATCTCAGTTGATCAGAGTTGATCCAATCCTTAAAATTCAAGTTGAAAGGACGTTGGACATTGAGCTAAATTATAAGTACGCTAACAATACATAAACTTATACAGAATTATCGTGAACTAGTAGAACTATTTAGATGCGAATCTAACAAACGCCGCCGACGCATCAACTCAGTTTCGCTGATGGTCATCCTAGTTTGCCTTGGTCCGCTTGCTTTCTGACCGTCTGCTTGGTTCGAAGGAGCTTCGTACCCGTCGATGAGCCCCAACATCAAACCCAGGCTATAATCTGGGTCTGAGTCATGCTGTGCGGCCTCTGAAGATTCTGGCGGCCGGAGCTGAGCTCCTCCGTCGCCGGTAGGCGAGTTACGAGCTGTTGATCCCTTCTTGTCATCTCCAGAGCTCGTCGGTGATGTCTTCTGATATCTTTTTGGGACAAAGGTTATTCCGCCGTCGTCTGTTTCTGTTTCTGTAGTGTAAGGGCTGGGCGGAGGTTTACTCTTCTGTACTGCAGGTCCGGAACTTTGACGAGAATTGGGTAGAGTTGAGGGTTTACGTGAGGGAGATCTTGGGTGACCAGGTGCGAGGAACTTGAAGCGGCTGAACGCATCATCAATCCACTCTGCTAACTCCTCTATGACCTAGACCTGGTTCAATGGAGAATACTCCACAACCGTAATGCACTTACCGCGACTGCTTCGGGCATGATCAGAGGCATTTGCAGATATCCATGAGACCACTCGGAGAATATCACTATTTGGGCCCAGTCATCCTCGGTCTCCAAAGCAAGCCGGTCCCTCTCCCGTCTCATGCTCGATCGGCGGTTATCTGTTGGTGTCTCTGTGCCGCTTATCCTGAGCGACTCGCCGAACCGAGCGCTTTTCCCAGACAGTGCAAGATCTAATTCCACCTTTCGCGCCCGCTTGGCCTCTCTAACTCGTCCAGCAAAGACGACAGTATCATCCACAAATGGGTCTTTCTCTCCGCATTGCATCAAAAGGGGAGGAAATTGCGCAAGAAGGTGACTTGGTGCAAGCACAGGCGAGATGCGGTAATCAGTCGCAAAATCAGGATCGTGGTGGGGCCCGATGTATAAAATAGCCATAGCCCGCATCTAAAGAAGAGTCAGACGGACACGGACAACAGCACTTGAACAACGTACCATAGTAGGTGATATTATCCTGTCGGTAAAGTATCCAGTCCTGCTTGCCATGGTCACTCGGGTTCCAAGTGGTTGGTGGCTCGGCGTTCTCGGAGGAAGGGATGCCTGATGATTAGCAGCTTTGACTGCCGCCGACAGAACGCCCTGTTCGTGTGCATGTTCAGGATCATCGTCTTCAAGAACAGATGATACGGGCGCAAAATAATCATCTTTTACACGGCACTCGAGGGGGGTATCTTCGGCCCTACGAGGCTCCACTTCCTCTTCCGAATCAGTCGAATCATCGGTTGTACCCAGTGTGTTTGACCTAGGTCTGAAGAAGGAGCCTTTTGACACGGGTATCCGGTAGCCAGATTTGCTGCGACGAAGACTCTTAGCGTCTGGAGTAGAATCCTCTTCATCGTTTCCGCTGAAACCACGAAGACTTTCCTTCCAGCTTGTCTTATGTTTCAATTTCCTATGGCCAGGTCGCTCGCCCGTCATGCTCAAAGGACTCTGTGGGTATGCCGTTATAACAGATTCATGACTGAGAAGTAGAAGGATACGTACGACGCTCTTGAGATGGTCCTTTTGCTTGGCTAATTCTTTCAAGCTACCAGATGATTGTTCCGAAGTCAAGACGCGTAGATTGTCCGGTGTCATCCATGAGGTAAAATTGAAATCCAACGCCGCATAACTCAAAGCCATAGCATGAGGTTTCGGTAGCGCAGGCTTGAAGCCATTCGTTGGCTGCTCGAGGATCTTGAAGACGACGTTTACGCCTATACAAGCACCTCTAAATGATTTTGAGAACCCGTGCTAGGGCGTGAAAGCAGCACACGTACGCAGAATCTCCAGTCATGATGATCTTGAGATTTTTCCCCGACATGCCGATAATACTTCCGCCTGAAAGGATGTTAGGATGTTCGAGGTTGGTACTCATTTGACACTTGCCTGATTCCACTAGCAAACGATAAAGGTCAAAAGCTTCATCAATGGCGAAAGGATAGGGATCTTGTAAAGTCCAAGTATGAGCTCGTGAATTTGAACATCATGGAAGGCCATACATTCAGGTGCCTTGCCATAATCAAGGGAAAGAATGGGCCTTTTAGCGGTTCTTGCCCATATGCGTAGACGATCTTCGTGGTGTTCGGGCGACATTGCTATAAAACCTCCACCGGGAATATCCAGAATCAATTCGTTACATTGTCTTAACTGGCTTGGAGTTCCAGCGTAAAAGAGGTACACGGTGAGAGGCCGATGATAATTTGAAGATTTCGGCCTCGCAAGAAGAATCTTTCGTCGAATGTTGACATAAGGTAGCGGCGAAAATGCGCGGATCTGTCGAGAAGTAAGTAGTGTCCCCGGCAAGGTGATATTGAAGCTGACATAGGGATTCGTCGTCTTCTCCCATGTCGTCCTGAGCATTTCTACTGTAGGAACAGCTCTAAAACGCCGTAGCTGATAACGGAGGTTACAAGCGATATTAAATAGAAGTTGGAAGCTTACCTTTTCGTCGGCTTCATTGGGATAGAGGATGTAGTATCCAGCGAAGAGAATGGAGCATATATCTCGAAGCCATTTCGGTTTGATGGACATGGCAGTGGCAAATCCGGTGTCGAGGCCTGTGGTAATCCATGTAGCTCTGTAGTACGAAGGAGAGTACTGAACGGAGATTAGTAGGTGTGTGCGTAGGACGTGAACGGACAGTACCAGGTTCGCCAGTGGCTCAGGTGCTGGGAAGGAATGAGCAAACGATTGCATATGATTAGAGGGCACGTACATTGTAGGCCGAGGATTTTGTCAAAGTTCCTGATCGTGTAAACGGCGGTCAAGGTACTGACGATGATTTGCCACGGCGTAAAACGCTCTGAACACGTGCAATCTTAAGCCAGAGGGGATTATGAGGAGCAAGATAGTAGCGCACGAAGCATCCTGTTGAGACGATTGAGCCATAGGATTCTAGGAGGTCCGGATGTCCCTCTCAGTATACGCCAAAGCCAGAAGAAGATGACGATGAAGACCTAGAGCGCTGCATGGTGAGATCTGGTAAGGGCGGAGCTAGGGATGGAGGATCTTCACCTGGGTGCGCTTCCAGGAAGGGTTTGGTCGTCCAAGAAGGTGGTCAATCATAGTAAGAGGTCAACGACTTGAACAAGGCGAACATGCACGGGAAACACAGATTTGATCAGCTAGCGGAGCCTTGGTTATTAGAGAACTTGAACCGAAAGCTCCCCCGCCTATGTGAGGGGAACTTTCATGTGATTGCCGGTACATCAGGGCCAAACACTCTGCATTGCATCATTATCAGATTCGTGATTGTACACAGTTGTCCACATCCTTTCCGATCTTGTATGTATTATCTGGTCGTTCATGGAGGCGCTGGAAACCTCACTGAGTCGTCGGAACCTTCTGTGAAGCGTGCTCTCCGTAGGTAGGAATCGGTGTCCAAATTATATCGTTTGGCTGACCTATGTCCGTAGAGCATGCAAAACAACTCTCGAAAACATTACCGCGAATTCATCCGCGCTATCTCTTGTCGAACAGTCCATAACAATACTGGAGGATGACCCATGTCTCAATGCTGGTTAGACCTCACTTACGCGCGAATGCCCTCAATAAATGAACATACTGTTATCAGGCTTTGGTTCGAATCTCACGTTGGACGGTACTGTTGAATGCGACGCGAGTATCATTGACGGGAAGGCCCAAGCATTCGGAGGTGTGGGCGCAGTCCATGGTAACCCTACAATCTATTGAAAAAGTCTAATCTGGGTAGCTGATCGTCCAAGGTATTAAGAATCCTATCGCACTCGCTCACAAAATCCTCGAATATTCACAGAGTGCTGACCCTCTTGGACGTCTCCCGCCGTTGTCAGTCTCTTTCGCTTATCCCGAGGTATAGTTTTATATCTCCTACAGGATGCTGGTAGCACACGGAGCGCGTCAATTTGGTGAATCCCGACTCGACCGTAGTTGCTTCGTAGATCCTGAAGCCCTGGTTCATCCTAAAGCCTTTGAGAATTGGACGCGTTGGAAGGATATTCTCAAAAATGCGTCCGCTGAGATCACCTACGATAAGATGCAGGATACTGTCGGAGCAATAACTTTTTGCAGAGATACCAATGATATAGCTGCCGGTGTGTCGAGGCAAGTTCAAATGTCTGGTGAAGATGCAAACGCTCATGTCGAACTCAGCGGTGGTCTATTACTGAAATACCCCGGACGCATTGGTGAAGTACTACGAATCCACAATCTTTCATCTGGGGGCTAACTGAGAACCAGGCTGCTGCTTACGGCGCAGGATGTTGGGCGGAACAAGCAGATGTACGCGAAGATAAATCTCGATTGTTCAATGTTGCATGCAGCGTGTCAGGTACCGGTAATCCACCTATGGTGTTACACCCAGCTCAAGATTCTCTAGGCGCCGGTGAATATATTCTGAGAGCGTCGTTGGCCCAATCCATTGGATCGGCAGTGCTAGCAGCACTGATCACTGACGACGACGTTCACGAGGTGTTGCAGAAGGTCATGCTTCGTTTTTGGAGTATGTGCATTTAATGACAGTTATAGCTCGACTTCGCTGACAGTTGGTTCTGTGAACAGATGACACCAAAAAACGATACGACGACCAACCAAATGCAGGGGTTGTATTGATTACAACAAGTAAAGATGACGATCAATGGACAGGTTAGACATCAGAGAGATTAGAAGTTGTACTGAAGGGTCCGTAGTACGTCTCTGGTGTGTGTTCACTACACCTAGCATGACTGTTGCATACATTTCTTCAAACTCCCAAACTCCCAAGGTAGGTCCTTCATAATAACCGATCCGGCGAACGACCAACACAAGCACAGGTGCAAGTACTTCGACAACCGGTGAATACGCGAGATGTTCCCATTTTCATCACTGCATGGTCGTTGTAGGCAGAATGAATTTCGAGTAGTCGCAACACGAGCTATCGGTGACCGTTGGACGTGTTGTTAGTACTATTTGCACTGATCGAATTGCTATTTGGGAGTTGATTGTTGGCAGGCGTCTGAGCACGCGGCATAGAACCATTCGTATTGACGCTATTGGTTTGCACAAGTAGAGGCTTTGAGGCGTTTAGGCGTTGCAGGGTTTTAATCGGAAACTTGGTTCTACAGAGGTACTGGTCAGCGATACATCGATGTCTATATGGTTTAGTCAACCTGCATGTCGAACAAACGGGGACAGGCTGGCAGAAGACTGACGAAAGATGAGGTGTGTAACGACGAACAGCGAATAGACGTACTGGAAAGGCAAACCGAACAAACAAAACCAATATCAACAATGTTCTTGTGACAGAAGCAGGCAGCACGAAAGTCAATCCTGTCCTGCGTGGGTACAGACAGAATCTTTCGAATGGCAGGTGGAGATAGAAAAGCCATCTGATACAGCATCAGAAAGAGTGCCAATAAAACGAGAACACGTACAATAAGGTATTGGAGTAGCGCATCTCGGCGCTCCAGAAATATGTAAGATCCACCCGTGAGATGAGCTGCTTGTTGTAAAAAGACGGAATCCGATCCGTACATCTGACAAACGTCCATGGTCACTTTCTATAGAAACGTTAGTTTCATCAGCCGTAAGACGAATAAGCCATACCAGTTTCTGAGCAGAGAAGATGGAATTCATGACGGGAATGTATGACGTTGTCAAATCTTGAGAGACAGACAGCACTAAGATCCTGGGGTCTAATGGTCTCAACGGCGTCTCCGTCTGTGTCGAGGAAACAATCGGTCCCGCAGAAGGTATTATGACGGTTCTGTTGATGTCTGAGTCGTAGTCAAATTCCGAAAACGGTAAAGAGGCCAGCCGAGCGTACAACATAGTGCCTTTGTCAAAGCCCCAACTAACGCGCAAGGTGCTGTTATACAGCTCTAAGACACTTGTATGTCGAAAAGGTAAAATCATACCCTCTTCCAGCTGGTCACTAATGTCATCCAGATGCTCCATTATTTTTCCTACAATGGCAGAATCGACGGATTTGAACGCGAGATATGAATTTGAATCCATTTGAAGTGAGGCGTCGATTTGCTGGTCAACGGAAGAGTAGAGCATCACACTACATAGCCGTCAGTCTAGGGAGGGTCTTGGCAAAGAGATGCACCTCTTGCCCGGGAGAGCACCGAATACAGCGAGACTATTCTCATGTTTCGCTGCTATGTGGGCATTGAGAAAAGCAAGAAGCTGAGAGAGGAAAGTGTTGAATGCGAGGGGATATGCATTGGTAGTCTGGGCGGAGAGATGCCACTGTGTTGGAGAGAGATCTATAACGACGGACAGATGGGATCCTGGTGATTCATCCATTCATGAGTGTTCATGGACGTCTGGAGTTAAGACGCGTCTGGGAAAAAGAGTCAACCCTAAACTGGGGTTGGAGTTTACATTATATATTTTAAAATAATACACGTGGCGAGTAATAATCCCTCCTTTGTGGCGGACGCCGCGATGCGAAAAGGAGCGCTTTACATACACCTTGCTCAATGGACCCGGCCCTCAAGGCAATGTGCTGACCATTTGTGCTCTGGCCTTGGCCCCCCGGTGGAGATGGGTCGCTCGTCAACGTCCATCAGATCTGTCAGCGCTGGCACGTTGTGCCACGGAGCCACATCACACGCCCCCAGCGGCGACAAGGTTTAATCCAGGTTTCAACCAGTTTCAACACATGGTCGGCGGGTTGACGCCTTTGGGTACGTTTTATTATGAAAGGTATTTTATTTCCATTCGACAGGATTGTTGGTGGTGATGACAAGCTCGGCGGCCTGAATGGCATGGGACAGAGTTGGTGCGAAGTAGTCGGAGTGGCGGAATGATGGAAGGCAGGGTGAAGGGTGGCCTGTGACTGACTGACTATTGGGGAAGAAGAGCATGTCGGCACTGACGGCGACGACGAGCTCTGGCTCCGGCAGAATCCTATAGGCTCGCGGGGTTAATCACGGTGGAATGGGATGGGTGGGTTACTGTGAGCGATGATAAGGAAGATGTGATGAGTTGGATGGGCTGGATGGGCAGCATTGAGAGTGAGAATAAAAGTGATATAGAAAGAGTATACGGCAACTATGTGTAAAGGAGTCTCTGAAATTGTCACGCTGCGCGTTTCGAGCATCGTCAACGCCTTCCGGATACGGCCGGGCTGTGACCAACTGGGCGGTCGCTAGCTGGAGTTCGCACGCCGTCGTCGATGATGCTGACCTGAGTGTCAGGCCCCTCTTCCTTCTCCATCACCTCCCTCCCTCCCTCCCAATGTCCGCCCTCCACATCGACTATGACAGCGACGACATGCAAGTCGACTCTGACCCCCAGTCTCCCATCAACGACGCCGATGCTGATGCCGACGCCGACTCGGACGACCCCACCACTCACATGGACGTCTTGAACCCATCGTCGTCACATACTCTCAGCCTCTATTCCCGTCCTGTAAGTCTCCAATTTATTGCTCCTTTCAATTACAGTCCTGACCGCTATCGTACAGGCTTATGAAGATTCCGTAAGTCGTCGTCGTCGTCATCGTCACCGTGCCGTCTATGCTGACCATCCACTAGGGCTATGAAGACGAAGTCGAGGAGGAGGAAGACGAGGACGATGACGAAGAGGACGGAACATACGCTGACGAGAACTACGCTGCTCGGAAAAAGGCTCGCAAGAAGAAGAAGGCATCCACAGCTGTGCCACGTCCCCGCGGTCTGTCCCACCAGTCTACTATATCGTTGACCATTGTCTGAACTCATACTAGCACCCACGCGCCACACCTCTGCCGCCTCAGACTCTGGCTCAGACTATGGATCTCGATCCAAAAAGAAACGAAGAGCACGTTCAACAGCAGACGAAGTTCGTATCTCCAGTCGCGGCAGCAAGGTGCCCAATTACCTTGACGATGTCCAAGACTTTGAAAGATTTGACGAAGAAGAGCCTGAGGGTGCCTACTACGCTGTACCAAACCCCCAACCCATAGAGGAGGATGAAGTGGAGACTGTGCTTGGTCACAGTCGAGATGAAGGTAGAGAAGATGACCCGGAAGACGAATGGTTTGACAACATAGTATGTTTATCTCTGTCTTTTTTTTACCTTTACGATTAATAACCCCATTCCAGCGCTTTCATATCAAGTGGAAAGGCTTTTCTCACTTGCACAACACCGACGAAACCTACGAATTTCTCAAGCGATTTAAAGGCGTTAAACGTGTGGATAATTACATCAAAGCGTACAAGAGCTGGCAGGCGCGACTACAAGCACCTGGTCTATCCCGCGAGGACCAGGTAAGTGGCTTGTATAGAGACGTGTATTTTGCTCTGATTTTGTCTTCAGGAAGCAATCCTTCTTGATAAAGAACGCGAAAAACAGGATCTTGAGGCGTATCGCACGGTAGACCGTATCATTTCTCACCGGGAAACTCCAGAGGGTGATGTCGAATATTACTGCAAGTGGAACAACCTCAATTACGGCGATTGCACTTGGGAAGTGCAGTCAAACGTAAATCCAATCGCCAAAGAACAGATAGAGGCATATAGAAAACGAGAAGCCGAGGCCAAGTTTCCGTACAAGAGCGCGTACTACACAAAGCAAGGGAGACCCTCCTTCCAGCCATTGTCACAGGCACCCGATTATATCGAAGCCACCGGCGGTGAGCTGAAGGACTTCCAGCTGACAGGGCTTAATTGGCTCGCATACTTGTGGAGCCAAGGCCATAACGGTATCCTAGCTGACGAGATGGGTCTTGGAAAGGTAGGGCTATGGTCTTTGCAGTCAATATTGCGTCTAATTATACCCAGACTGTGCAATCCGTCTCCTTCTTATCCTACCTCTTCCACGAGATGCAGCAGTATGGTCCTTTTCTGGTTGTCGTTCCGTTGTCGACAATCACTGCTTGGGACACCCAATTTGCGACGTGGGCCCCCGATATCAATGTCATCACTTATATCGGTAACGCCAAGGCGCGGGAGAC
Organism: Hymenopellis raphanipes; assembly: GCA_036872995.1. Classification (NCBI taxonomy): domain Eukaryota; kingdom Fungi; phylum Basidiomycota; class Agaricomycetes; order Agaricales; family Physalacriaceae; genus Hymenopellis; species Hymenopellis raphanipes. Next base: position 706,886 of record JAYMDG010000021.1, read on the forward strand.
CATCAGGAAGTACGAATTCGGGCCTACAGCCAAGAAGCTCAAGATCAATGTTTTGCTTACGACATACGAGCTGGTGTTGAAGGACGTGAAGCAGCTAGGTGAAATCAAATGGCAGGCTTTGGTGGTGGACGAAGTATGTCTTTTGTCATTCCTCATATCTTTACCTGACCCAGCGGGACCAGGCACATCGTCTGAAAAACTCGGCTAGCCTTTTGTACGAAGCGCTGCAAGGATTCTCCGCTGCTTCGAAGCTGTTGATCACAGGCACACCACTTCAAAACAATGTGAAAGGTAACCTCACATGTCGCTTTAATTGGCATTTGACTGACTGTCGTTCAGAGCTGCTTGCCCTGATGCACTTCCTGATGCCCGAGAAATGTAATGCAGCTTCAAGAGTCACTTGACTGATACTAATTCCTTCGATAGTTGCGTTGAGCGATGAGTTCGACTTGAACGACGTGAATCATGAGGACAAAATCAAAGAATTGCACCAGCAGTTGGAATCTTTCATGCTCAGACGTCTCAAACGAGATGTGCTGAAGTCCTTACCTACCAAGAGCGAACGTATTCTTCGCGTGGAAATGAGTGCTCTTCAGACTCACTTTTACAAGAACATTCTGACGAAGGTACGTTTTTCCTTCTTTGGCACTGCTTCGTCTAACGGCGTCTCGTTTAGAATTTCCAAGCACTTGTTAAAAGCGCCAATGGAAACAACAATATCAGCTTGTTGAACATCGGTAAGTGTCGTTTCCTTCTCTTTGCCGTGGCGCGACTGAGATCGTCTGGTAGCGATGGAACTCAAAAAGGCTGCTAATCATCCATATCTTTTCGACGGCGCTGAAACACGTGCGAATACTGATGAGGAGACCTTGAAAGGGCTCGTCATGAACAGCGGGAAGATGGTTCTCCTGGATAAACTCCTGAATCGTCTCCGACAGGATGGCCATCGGGTTCTGATTTTCAGCCAAATGGTTCGGATGCTTGATATTCTTAGCGACTACATGAGTCTCCGAGGGTACCTGCACCAACGCTTGGATGGTATGGTTTCTTCAGAAGCACGCAAGAAGTCGATCGATCACTTCAACGCGCCTGGATCTGTGGACTTCGCGTTCCTCTTGTCGACTCGAGCTGGAGGATTGGGAATCAATTTGGAGACAGCGAATACGGTCATTATTTTCGATGTGAGTTGCCAACCCATTGATATCTAGGATACTCATTATTTTGCCCACAGAGTGATTGGAATCCTCAGAACGACTTACAGGCAATGGCCAGAGCGCATCGTATTGGACAGAAATCTCACGTCAGTGTGTATCGTTTTGTCAGTAAGGACACCGTCGAGGAAGACGTCTTGGAGCGCGCTAAGCAGAAGATGATTCTGGAATATGCCAGTAAGAGCCTTTTTTTAAAGACTTTCAAGCCGGATTGAACTCTGTTACAGTTGTCGGTCAAATGGATACTACTCAGGAACATCTCAGCGCGAAGCCAAAGAAGGAAAAGGAGGCCAAGAAAGGTGACATCGACAAAGAAGAATTAACTGCAGTTTTGAAGTACGGGGCGCAAAAAATGTAAGCAAAAGCCTTTCGCATCTTTTAGTTGACACTGAGTTATTTGTAGATTCGAGAAAGATGATACCCAGCAAAGCCAGAAGCTTGACGAAATGGATCTCGACGATATTCTCACTCGTGCTGAGGATCATGAAACCATGGCCGACGGCGGTACTGGCGCATCACTCGGCGGTGAAGGCTTCCTTGCTCAGTTCGCTGCCGTTAGCGACATCAAGAACGACATGAACTGGGAGGATATCATACCCCTCGAAGAGCGGCAAAAGTTCGACAAGGAGGAGGATGCGAGGAAAGCTGAAGAGATGGCGGCTGATGAGTCGCGGGATCGCAAGCGGACGCATGCCCAAGTTTCGTATGAGGGTATGGACGTTGATCAGCCACCTGTTCCCTCCACGACGAAGAAGCCGAAAAATCCCGCCCCTCAACGCAAGTCCGCCAGTCAGAAGGCGATGGAACTCAAGGAGCGAGACGTTCGTGTCTTGATACGGAGTTTGCAGCGGTGGGGCGACATTCGACAACGATACGATATCATCGTAAGTCATCACTTAATCTGGCTAGATTGATTTTTAACATCCTGTCCAAGGTCACTGAGGCCAAGCTTGCCGACAAGAACAAAGCGCTGATAATCGATATTTCTGACGAGATCATCGATATATGTTCTCGGGCCGTTGACGAGAGCGAGGAACAGAAACGTCAACGTATGGACGCCGGAGAAACTTTGACTAATGCTCAGAAGAGCAAGGCTGTCCTGGTTACTTGTCGTGGCGTCGGCAACATCAATGCCGAAACTGTTGTTTCTCGACATCATGATCTTAAGACGCTGTACAACATCCTTTCCGAGCTTCCCGATCCTTACAAATGGTCGATTCCTGTGGAGAACATACGGCCTACGCTTAACTGGTCTGGACGGTGGGGACCTCAGGATGATTCGATGCTCCTCGTCGGCGCTTACTTATACGGCTTTGGGAACTGGGAAACGATGGCAAAGGATGGCAAGCTCAATCTCGAAGGAAAGTTCTTCCTTGAAGAGGGAAAGAAGGGCGAAGACTCTGCCAGTCGGCCCATACCCAACGCTATTCACCTTGTACGTCGGGGCGATTACCTTCTAGGCATCCTCAGAGAACACGAGGAGAAGCTGCACGCTTACGAAAATGCGGTACGGACAAAGGTTAAGGTATCGGCATCACCTCCTCCAATAGCGTCATCTTCGTATGCAAGTAACCTCAAACGTCGTGCCGAGAGTGAAGCTGTCGCGTCAGTTGATGATCCCAGTTCGAAGAAGCGCAAACGTCGACCGACGCCAACGTTCACTGACTCTGAGTCATCTGATGAATGGTCAGCTTTCCGCTTATATTGTTTGGCTTGTCTAAGCTTCATCTCAGTCCTTCCATGGATGAAACGGCGACGAAGGAGGAATTGCGACCTGTAAAGAAGCAATTGGTACGTTGTGTTTTTCTATCGATCATGTCACTTCTCATGTCTGGACAGAAACAACTCAAGTTGTCGGGCGAGGATATGCCACGAGACAATAAAGTTGCTATACTCAAGGATTCGCTCGCTGCTATTGGTCGACGCATTGAAGTGGTTCTAAGGGAGAAAGAGGGAAAAGGTGAAGACAGAGAACGATGGCGCAAACACCTGTGGACGTAGGTCACTTGCAATTGCTCGTGAGCAAATGACTCATTGATATTCATAGATTCGTTACTTTGTTTTGGCCGAAGAAGGTCAAGGCGTCGAAGTTGGAGGAGATTCATGCCAAGATGGTCATGAAGGAAGGGGCTCCGAGGGCAAGTTCAGAAACTATTCCAACGAAGAAACCTCGGACGACTTCTACGCCCAAAGCGACCAACGGATCCAGCTCCAAGGCGAACGGTAAAGCGCATCGATAATACTTAAATTGTACAACCGCACCTTTTTTTTTATTTCTCTCTTTTATCTCCACCGACGCTATCACTGTACCATATCTATCATTGTAGAATCCACCATTTCGCACCCTTCCTTGGCAGACAGCGACTATGCGTTCCGAGCAGACCCCAGATGAATGTGATTTACCTCCGCTCAATCTCGGGCCCTTCTTCAACTTCTTGTCGAGAACCGTCCTCGGATCCACCATTAACTATCGAGCATCTTCATATTCTGAATGGTGAAGCCGTCATTGAATCTCAGCTCGTCTTATGTGGCTAGAAGTTCTATTAAAACCCCGGTGTTTTGCCTCTATTTCGGGGAAGGCAAGAAGATCTCGTTCCACGCGGACGCGTCCGGTCCTCTCCCTTGAGCGCACGTCGAAGGTGGTTTGTATTGACGACGAACCCCGCATCATTACTGAACGGAATTCACTGACGAAGTCCTGATGCCTAGGAAGCAGACTAGATTGCGAAAATCGAACATACGTATTTCACTCTGGCATAGTACTTACTCCAAGTTCTCATAATCCGACCCTCATTTGGATCAATATCTATGTTATCTTTTATATGGTAGTAAGTACGCATGCCTGTAGAGGATCACTAAGTTCTTTCACCTTCGTTCACGCACCAGTTGCTTCTTCTCAAGCTCAATCATACCCGATAACACTTACTCCAGCTCCCATCTGAACTGCCCGGTCGTACACTAGCGAGGCAATGGCCACGTCCTGGAGACCCGTACCGACAGATTTGAAAATTGTCAAATGCTCTTGTGCATCCTTCCTTCCGCTTCCGCTCCCGTTGGTAGCAATCAGTTCGCCCAGCGCCACGACTCCTTTTCCCACTCGTACATCCAGGCCCAGCTTGACGGCATCGATAAGCTCCCCAGCCTCGCGCAGACACGCGTCCTTATCGTCCAGCACGACTGTGCTCGCGCGGAGGAAAACGGACGGAGATACTTCGCGCATGGCGGGAGTGTAGGAGCCGATAAGGATGATGTGCCTTGGCTTGGTTGCTGGAGAAGGCGAAGGCAAGTCGAAGAGTGGGGTTGTGGATGGTGTGGCGCATATAATGATATCTGCCTCAGCCAACAAGTCATCTGTCGCGTGTTCCGTGACGCTGCATTCGATGTTGAGGTTGAGATCAGAGATGAGTTCCTCAGTCCTCTGGCCCCTTCGTCGCACTACGATTGTAATGTTTTCGATGCTCGGATAGGCACGACAGAATAGAGATATATGTGCGTGAATCTGGGCTCCAGAGCCGAAGCACACGAGAGATGTAGGTTTCCATTCTTTGTAGAGCAGTTCAGTAGAAAGCAAGGATGCAGCTGCGTTCCTGAGTGCCGTCAGCCTTCGCGCGTTAACGAGGGCTTTCACGCGTCCAAGATGGTCAAGGATGATTGTCGATGCTGGCAGCCCCGACGAGGATGGCTGCGGGATAGATACAACCTTTACGGCGCTCCCATGAGGAGGGAGATGTGCTGGCATGATGAGGGCAGTGTGCAAGGGAGCAGACAATGTAAGGCGCGGGGGACATGACGGGGAATCATCTGGGAACGAGGGGGGATGAAATACGCCCCTCATAAGGCTAGTTAGCTCATCGGGGGCGAGGGCGGTGAGGATGCGGTTCACCGCCGGCGCGCTGAGGATTAGGAGATTGTCTGTCATGGAAGCCGATCGTGCGGCTCAAAGTGGTGCCTAAGGTTAGGGTTTAGTCTTTAAAGCATACTGATCATGATCCCCCTGACTCGTCTTTTGTTTCCCACCACGACCGCCATGTCTACGCAACACGAAAGGGAGCTGGACGCTGCGTTCGATTCGCCCGACCCCGTCCCCACCCCGATGTCGAGGGCTGAGCCTTCGTTGACGGTACATGTCAACAACGGGAATGGTTTGTCACATGCTATCCTTACTTGCTTTTACTTTAACTCTAACTATTTGTACAGACGGATACGACTTTGAACGCGAATATGAATATGACGTCCCTCCCCCGGGCTCACCGTCGGCACTGGCCCACCCTAATGACTGGGGCAACTCTAATGGTCTTCTCCCTGCACCGGTTACACACTCTCTTGAGCCTCCAGTACGCTGGTGGCGGCGTTTCATTCCTTTCAGCAGGAGAAGCCAAGCCTACTCCGCATTGCCCACAACATCCGGTGGCAGCAGGGTGATTGGCGGCGGAACCGACAACGATGGTGTCTTTGCCAATGTCGCTGCCAAGCCTTCCACCCAAGCATCAACCCCCGTCATAGACCCCCAAGGCAATGTCCATCTCGTACCCGAGGACATGCGCAAAGACGCGCCACCGACCTATGCCGATGCTCAAGCCGACGCTGCACCCTCGTACAACTCCGCTGTCGCTACCGTCTTTGTTTCGTCGCCGTCAGGATCAGGTCAGGATGCCGCAGGGGATGATGATGATGTCGGCACCATCAGCATCTTCTTGATGCATGCGACGCTGTCGTGGTTCTTCCAGTTCATCGGGTTCATCCTGACATACATGATGTCCACCAATCTTGCGGGACGGACAGGGAGTCGGGCAGGATTGGGCGCGACGTTGGTTCAGGTTGGGTTGTATCTGAGGAACGCTGTCGCCAACGGCGAGACATCACCAAGCGATACTTCTGACAACGCTGATATGTCCGCTCCTGGCGATGGTCCTGATACTGGCACCCTCTCGTCTGAGCTGATGTCTCCCGAATCAAAACAATGGCTTTCACTCGCCCTTATCACTCTCGGTTGGTTCATCCTCTTGCATGCCATCCTGTCCTTCTGGCGTGCGAAGCGTTGGGCCCATGCTGTGAACACTCCTACTCCAACGTCTACCACTAGCTCAGTAACCCGTGCCGACTATGACCGTGACGTTGCTGTGCGCCGGAATCTCGAGAGTGTTTTTGGTGTCGAGTTTGACTCTCCACACCAAGCGCAGAGAGAACCTCGGCCGCAGGTGCTTGTGGACGAGAATGGGCATGTTGTGGTTATTCCGGACAGGGAAGCGCTGGAGGAGGCGAGGTTGGCAAGGGATTTGAGAGCCGCCGGGCTGCTGTAGGGCGTTCTTGACCGACTATTCGCTTCCTCCATACTGATATTTATTATGATCGATGATTTACGCGGATAGGTAGTTGAACTGGACGGTGTTCTTTGATCAAGTATGGGCGCCTGCATTCGTTGACCCACTCATTTTCTGTAGCTAGAATATCCTTGCTCATATGTGAGTCGGTGTGTAAAACCAACATTCCAGAACATTGAACCAGCTTGCCTGGTCCACATCAGGGTCTTGGATCGTGTCGCGTTGCGCGTCGATTTTTCTTCTTCGTCTCTGCTTTGATGATCCTCAGTCTCAAGTGTACCGCCGTGGTCCCTCTTGACATGGAGAATACGAGTTTGAACACAAACGAGATACGGCATGCACACGCTTTTTGTGATAAAATGTCACCGGCTTATGCTTCACTATGATCCTAAGTACTCAGCCTCCGTCTTGTTGTGCGTTGCGTCAGGGAATTCGGACGTCGACATTCGGAACTTCGCGCGAACTTGAACAGGACTCGACAGTGGCCTCATCCGTCAAGTCAATGTATCAGCAAATCTCTATACGACGTACTGAGTGCAACTCGCCTATGGTAGAAAAGAGGGCACGGGAAGACGATTCCGGAACAGGCCCGGAACATTAGGCTACACAGCAGAACGAACATTGTAATGCATACTCTACTTGAACTCAAACGATTGGAACTCAGTGCACGGAAAGTGCCGACAGCGGACTTCGATTAGGGTTATGAACACCAACCAGCCAAAAACGCCCCAGCTGCTCTTCCTGCTTCTACTTCGTTGGTCAATCACCCTGGGTTTCTTATGTGGAGCTACTGATGGTCATCTGTCTCTTCATAATCATGGCCCTCGCTTCCGTACACTTGTCAGCCCTCTTCCACGTTCTAGCACGCTCTGAGACCCAGCCTAATTACGAGTCCAACAAGGCCGGACTCGTTACGCCTGGCCAATCGGACCATCTTCTCTGAGCATATCATGAGCCCGATGATCGTTGCGGCGATACAGGTTGGTGCAGTACATAACGCCTTCTCAATCTGATCGCCACAGTGGACTCGGATGAAAACGTCTTCTCGAAGTTTCATATCGATGTCCTTGCGAGGGCTCATGTACGCGTTATACTACCGAGCTATTCATTTGCGTCTACAGGACCAAGGGCGTCGCGGTCTGCTCCATAAAGGGCTCCCAATCGTCTGGCGAGTTCATTTGTATCGAAGCTCCGGAGATTCTTTTGAAGGCCTGAACTTAATTGGACATCGTACCTAAACGCATGCGTCCTAGGACGATGGCCGCGGTGCTTGACGCGGGACGGCCAACTTCACCAAGAAGAGATATCACGACACTGCGTCATCCCTGCAGCCCTCGCAACTGACTGGAGACGTGATGAAGTTCGGGGAACTCGCAGAACCCTGACCGTTCATGTCGAAATGGTAGGAAGCGAACACACAATCATGATCAGATGAACTTGCTTAACTTACCTGAACTGTATAGCACAATCGACCGTGGCCAGGAACGATAACGTTGACTCAGTGGCAGATGGCACTAAGACTGTGATGCAATTGAAGACTTACGAGACGTCGAAATCCATGGTGACGGCTACGTGTCGATTTGGTTTTAAGGTCGTTGGAAGAATGCCGGAATCCTGGTGTTCATTCCTAGGGAAAAGTCGGCTAGTCGTTTTCCAGGCATGGTCACTCAACAGGGCGAGACACGACAACCGTCTTCTTGAGAGTCGGCATCGAATCGTTCCGGGAGTTGAATGATGTACAATATCTACGGAGAACTGGAATACATGTTGTCATTGGTGTCGGTCATACCAGTCGAGTGATACTGAGGTTTGAGGACGCACGAAAAGAATGGGATGTCGTGATCTCTGAATTCGCTTCAACAGACATCTATCAAACAGGTGATGAGTCTAGTACATGTAATAATCACGGAAATTTTTGCTCCCTACCGTAAGATGCACTACCACAGTGGGATGAAGCCTCTGCTAGCGCGGTCAATCAATTGCCACCGGTGAGCTTGCAACAAGGAAACTATACTATCGCCGCCTCGTGTTTCTCCTTACTGTGACTGTGATATAATGGTGCGGCCGCTAACGTGCACAAGTGTTGTATGAGCGTTTTACACATGCTGTGGCGCAATAATATGCGACCCGATAGTCGTGAGTTACACAGTCGATATAAGCGAGTACCACCACAGTTCCTGCTAGAGATTGACGCAGTCAGACAACTGCTAGGGGATAAGCTGGACCGATAACACCCGACTGCGACACGGTCATTGCTCGACAGCGGAAATGGAATGGTAATATTTCCGAATACATTCATCTACGGGGACATGTATATGCCCGCTTTCCACTATGAAAGTGATAGACATGAAGTATTCTGGAAGGTCAACCGTCCGTTTAGCGATGACCGGAGGTGAGTGAAAGCGCACCGTTTTCTCATATTACAATTGCTTTGGATTGTTGCGCGATATATTTCGATGGCTATCATGGCCGAAGGAGAACAGTAGCATAGAAACTGAAGCCTACGGCAATCTTCCTGCTCGCCCGCTATTGAGTGCACCAATGAAAGCGTCGAGACTCGACGGGTTCACGTTACTTATGCCCAAGTTAATTGTGAGCTCTCTAGGGAATGTACGGTCGTTTTCCTTAGATCCGGAAAACTTAGGCTTGTGCAGTAAATCGTTATAATCTGCTGATCAAGCGTGTACGATACAGTTCTTTGAGTCTTGAGACTACGCCACGTAACGTCGCACTGTGATTGAAGGACTTTAAGGATCTGCTGACCGCGAATCGGACCTAGCGAAGATCATAAAAGGCGTCAGCATTGAAAGGGGTGGACGTTTGAAGACATATGACCTTGTCTAGTACTTGGCGTGCGATTTTCATTCTTGAATTTAGGCGTACGGGGGCGTCATAGAGGTACATGAGCGCGTGGGGGAGATAGACAACGGCGACCCCAGGTGTATGAGAGGCACTTTTTGACTCTCCATTACGGAATCTTCGCCCATAGCCGAATCGAAAGGGTACGAGATCAACAAGGCGATATTCGCAAGAGTAGCAGCATACCCAATGGATGCTATACCCGCCGAGCGAATTACTTGACGTATACTCACCATGAAACGTCAGTGCTATGGAGGCAGCTTGGAAGCTTTTACCGCTCCGTCGCTACGTTTCTGTGATCTTCAAATTCGTAACGTGGGTAATAGACCGTCCTTCCAGTCAAAAACTAGGACGATACGTTGACCATAGTCGACCGATGAGGGAAATGGCGTGGCGAAAGCCTTGAAAGGTCAAAAATAACACACTGTTCGAGCGAACTGTTGAACATATCATTATGGCGCAATCATCAGAAGCCGCAAAAGATAGTCGGTCATTGACCTTCACAAATCGAGTCGGCCATGGTGGAGTGTGGAAAGACAGTCAGACAAATAAGAACCATTGACTGATACGATAGAAAATCAGAATAAAATCCGAAAGCGAAGAATTCTCTCGCCACAGTATTGAGAAGGTTGACACTCCGCCTCTCGCAGATGAACAGTTCCGAGAGATAATTCCAAGTTCAGTTGACGAGATCTGTAAAAACAAAATTCATTCTGCCCGTTCCCATCGACAGCATGGGTAATGAGACTGTGAAATGCCGATAAAATGAATACCAGGACGCCTGCATTATTCCCTGGGTATCCACCGACCTGAAGGTGTGAAAGGGAGTGCTGCTTCAGAGCGGTTCCGAAGACCATGTGTCGACTGATAGTTACAGGTACAAGAGGGAAAGTTGCACGCCGCGATTAATGCCAGTATTAAGTTGAATAGTTTCGGCAAAAGCTGTCATTGACCTGTACTGGGCCAATAGTATGACCTTCCGGTTCGATTCCAGTTACTCTATGTGCAAAATTTCGTACGTACGCGTACGAGCAATTAAGGCTTTCTCGAGCATGATCAATTGAATATTTCCCAAGGCGGTCAACAAACGTACCGGTAGCCGCATGGCAAGCCTCGGTCAAACTTCAGACTTTCCGTAACGAATCACCAATCAGCTTGAAGGCCCCAACGCCTGCAAGATCTATTGTTGGCAGGACTAGAAACTAGGCAGGATGATGACCAAAGGCGCACTGGCGGTCCGCACAAGGTGAGTGCAAAGTGTGAAGCATGACTTGCGCAAAAATTACGCGTGATCAGTACATTGATTTCGAGTCCAACCTGATACCAAATGTAAGTATTTCTTCCGAGAGGCGTGCGCGACTGGTTGCCTTGTAAGAGAGTTTAAGAAGAGCTCCTGTTCCCAGGTAAAGGTTCCACTTCATTGAACGTCACCTGGGGTGTGTTCACGATTAATGATTTGCCGCTTCATTTCAAGGACTCTTGGCAGGTCGGTGGGATAGAACATGGGGTGCCTGTACGCATGCCTACGGCCGCGATTGAATTACATTGATTGAGTTGCGCAAGGTTGCACCTTATCTCAAAGACGTGAGCAGGTTGGAGGAGCGGCCGTGAAAAATCACAAGGCTTCAGGCGAAAGCCATTTCACTCACCATACAAATCGACTGCCGCCACGTTGCTCTTGCAAGAATGACGGCACTTCGTGGGTAGATCTAGTGCGCTGGTGAGAGAAAAGAAGTCCGGTGATTGCTCTGCGTCAAGGCAAATAGACCTGAAACAGAAAACCTGCTCTCGCAAGCGAATAATCATAGTGACCAACTGCGCCACTGGAGGGGTGCGAACGAAAGGTGACCTTCTCCTCAGCGAAGGTTTACGCAAACCTTTTTCATGTTCGAAGTTCGTTCGAAGGGAGGTAGTGCCTGTATTTGGATTTTAGTGAGACGTCATTGTTGGAAATTCGAGCCACTCGCAGCTCGTTAAAGCTGAGCCGATGACCATGTCGGACTCGATATCGCAGATGATGCTGCTCATTTCATTCGCAGAAGAAAAGAGGCTAAAAAAGAGGTCGCAGGGCCAGGTACACTTGGACTCCCACGTCTGAAATTTGAAATAGACGATTGCCCAAAGAGGACTGGAAGATCTTCCAAAAGTGGCGATTCCCAGAGGCTCAATCAGTCTTCGGAACGAAGCTTGGCGTGCACCGGTAACATTAGATAGCAGGAGTTATAGATAACTGCGGAGCGCCGTATAGAGCACGCAAACAGGATGGCCGCACTGTAATACAGTCAGATGCAGTCTATAATTGTTTGCCGAAATCTACTTACAATATATTCCTCTGTTCAGACTATTCGGTATCAGATTAATTGTCGTGCCCAAGTAGACTTGAGATAGGACCGGCACTCGGACACCCCTACGCCACGTCACGTCAAGCTGAACGATGCTTGTTTTGGGAAACCGGAATATCTGGGTGAATTCGGAATCTGCCTCTGTACCATATGCAACCATCGTCTTCTTCGACTTCGTCTGCTGCGTTCTCGGTCAGCCCGGACAGTATTTATAGTGCACTTCCAGAGTGCCTAACTTGCAGAAAGAGACGACGATAAATTTAACATCTACAGGTGATGTCCAAAATATCTGTTGGGGCGACGTGAAGAGTACTTTGCATGTGGTGGATACAGATGTCCGAGTGTCATAAATGTGTAGAAATGAAGGAATGGGTTGAAACGATCTGCATCTAGCAGAATGTTTTCTTCCACCAAACAATAAATCGCGACCACCAGCCGCCTTCCCAACCCGCGCTGCGCTGTTTGGGACCTATCCACATAGATCCTGTACCGCATCGTATTGATCCGTTCTCCGCTAGAGTATTGTTGAAGCCCTCCTCGATATCACCTTGCGTGACTTTATCGGGAAAGCGAGGTAGAGTTCTACGAGTTATGAAGGAAGGGAATGGCTTGAGTAGGTCAAGGTATTCGGGATTAGAAAGATCAGGCGACGTCCAGATGCGAAGAAACTCTTCGTCTTCCACTGCAGTATTATCCATTCTAGAAGATAAGTTATACTCATCACCACACGTCGAGACAGGGCTAGGCGGGTCGTCTGCATTGTCGGCCACGAGGCTTGGGAGAAGTGTAGAGTTGGCATCGGACTGGGAAGAGTGCGATGAGCCAACCGATCGCGAAAGAGCGGGAGTATCCAAAAAAGGATCGGAGGGGGCCCTTGCCCTCTTTGGGACTATGGGGCGTACTGAGTGAGTGACTGATGACAGCGGTTGCGATTGAGACCGGCTGTGCACAATGTCCGAGGGACCAGCTTTCGAGGAGCTACATGACTGCCTGGGTGAAGGGATCTCTTCAAATGCTAGGACCTGAAAGAAAGTGAATACCTGCAATCTAACGGTGAAAATGCGATGCTTACTCCCTTTAAGATGTCAATAGCTTCGAGCATAAAATCTTTCCCTCTATGGTAGGTCAGCTCACTGACAGTCTGGGATGGAAAAGTGCACACCCTGCCTCTTTGAAGACAGCATCGTCAATTTCCCATTCAATGCGGTGCGCGCCCGCGCCACCAAGCTGCTGCGGTACGACCTGCAATCGCATCAAAGCCCATACTTTGAAATAGATTAGGACAAAGCAACCGTTGCGAAACGCAGGACATACAAGCTTGAAAGAAGGGTTGCGGTCCTGGCATGCCCATGGTACACCACGTTCGAAGGAAGCGTTCGAACCGGTCATAACGTTCTGTAAGACTACATCAGTAAAAGCTACGTGGACATAGCGAAGGTTCTCTGACCTTTCCTTGCGGCGTTACTTAGTGGGTTTGCTCTTGAATGAGGAAGAAGGGAACCACCGGGCTGTGTGGCGCTCAGAAGCGCACGAAACTCGGCAGTCCTTCTCGCACTTATGGAGCGATGATAAGAGGCCCGAATAGATGCTTGTAATCGAGCGTAAGAGGCACGTTGTGAAGGAGGTAATGTGGCCAATGCTTGGGTCATTTGGTGACCAGCGTCCTCGTCTTGGTTGAAATACCTAAAAGCAAATGATAAGAAACGGTTGAGACTTCTCCCGAAGAACGTACCAAGCGCGACAGTGACCGGCGAATTTCTCTAAATCACTTTCTACAACGCCAAGTGGTGTAAGCGACCGATTGCGATTGGGAGGCGGTGTTGGACGTCCGCTTCTTAGAGACGACCTTGAGCGCCCCTGGAAGGTTGGGGACGTCGGTGAGATAAGACGACCTTTAGATCTGGGACTTGTAGGTGGAGAGACTGATATCGGAGCGGGTACATCGTAAAGGAGGGGAGGTGAGGATGGCCGATGCGAGCTGAGCGCTGAAATGGACTTGTAGGAAGATTGTTCAAAGTGTAGTGGGTCCGGGCGCTGCCTAGGTCGAGACGTTTCGAGGCGGTAGGCAGCCGCGGAATCCATAATCGTATCCGGTTGGACTCGACCTGAAAGAGGTAAGGTCTGCCTCCAGGACGCTGGCGATGGGCAGCAGCTGTGAACAAGCTGCCGGTATCGCTTGCACTGTTGAACGGTCCAAAACAGCAGCGACTCCAGGCGCCAGGTGCTTAATGTATCAATCCAAGACTCGGAGTTCTGCTCAGAGTTGCAATCCCTCCCGGCTTCCTTCGGCGTAGTCACGTGTCCTATATCGTCTCCCTCTTTCCACCATGGTCCCGCCTCGCGTCAGCCTGTCAACGGTCTGGCCGTACTGCGGGATGAGCGCATACAGAGCGAAAGGAAGTACCTGGGTCCCATTATCGCCTTCACTGGTCAAGTCGAATTACCGACCCCTTGTCAATGTTAGTTGAATGCTAATCAGATTCATTCGAACAATATTCGCGCCCGGTTCTTCTTCATCAGTTGTCCAATATCGTGAATTACAATTCCAAGCTTTTTGAACGAGCTGTATCTTGCCGACAGGGTTGGCTCCTCGTCTTTCGTCCGCTTGACGAGCCGCACCTGCGGTCTAGTCATCTGGACCTATCAACACCTTGATTGGCATACGTACTTGAGCCTCCTGTTACTCATCACGATGGGGCCGCCGCTGGTCACCCCAGGCAGGGTCTTTTGTTCCCCGCTAGTTCAAGATGGTCTTAGCACTGACAACCCGCCCACCGGCCAATAACATCGCCTGCGATCCTCGTGTTTTGAACTCCTGTGTTCTTCGACACCCTCGTAACGCAATCTGGTAATGGGGATACGCGTTCTCTGGAATTTTCGAATAATACTTGAAGCACAGAACGCATTATCTTTGTGTCGTCCGCCGGGTGTCAAAACTATCCGCGGAAGCTAATTCTTGATAAAGATTACGGTCCTCGACCTATCCTATGCGAGGTAATCTGGAATGGGGAAGACGGCGGGGTACTTTGACAAGCAGCTGGTGATGGAGTATTCCGTTCAAAAACAGAAGCAAAATATTCAGTAGAACTCTCGAAGAACTGATATTCTAGTATTTGGTAAAAGAATGCATAAGAGCCAAAGGCACAGAAGCAGTAAATGCTGGATAGAAGTGACTCAGCATAGACAGAAAAGTGAATGAACCATTGATGAACCACATTATGAACCCCATTTCGTCGGCATTCAGTTTGTACCTATCAAAGAAAGAACTAACGTAATTTGCTCGCTCAGTAAGGTGCTAGCGGGGTAGTAAACACCCGGCAAAGACCACTTGAACATTATACAGGAGGACTGTTTGGACATAGCATGTCCGGGGAGGAGTAACCGAGACAGTTTGGGCAGGCAATGCGTGAACGAGCTAAGGACCAACATCAGAAGACCAGAGGTACGGCATACACCGAAGTCAGTCGACGAAGCAAGATCGTGACCAAGATCAGATGGAACACCGCCGATACGGATTGACCACAAGGCGCTGGAGAGGATGTTATAGTCCAGCCAATCGGGAGAATATCACCCAAGTTCGGAACGGTGTCGACATAAATCGTCGAAGGGACCGGTACTTGGGATGAGCTTAACAGGCTGGCAAGTCAGATCCTACCCACAGATCCTGGATGTGAACGCGTTTCTGCATCGGGGAGAAATCTCCCTGCCCTGCCCTGACGCAAAGTCGTGACTTTCGCGTATAAAGGATGAGTGGAGGAGCGCGAAAAAAGCGTACATTTCATCCCAACGTTTGAGTTCTCTGCGCCTCCCTGGACTATCTCTGTGATCCCCGCTCGAAGCACCCTTCAACATCAATCACTGCCGAGATGGCGCCTGCTTGGATGGGTCCTGATTTGGTTACAACTGAATACAGACAACATGTGCGTATGACAAATCGACAAATATAATCAAATCCCCACATTTACTTCTTACTTCCTTGTTTCTTCCTGCCACTCACTACTCTTTCGCAGTCGTCCATTGCCCCTCGCCCCTTGCTTCCGCCCTCCGACCTTTCTCGTTGGGATCTGGCCGACTTGCTCAACCCGTCGCCAACCCGACACCGTTACACTGCACATCGCGCTCGGAAGTTGTCGATGGATTTTGTTCCCCCAAGTCACCACCAATCTCTCTATTCTTCACAAGACTTGGATCCGTCTTTTGGCCTAGGGACGCCAGAACCCGTTCGTGTCCGCGTTTTCGCGAACCAGACATTCATCTTCATGCTTATCTGTCTTTAGGAACCTACCACGTATGAATTGTTCAGCTCATCGTCAGGCAACGGGTTCAATTCTCAGTATCGTCGCAATGGCTCTTCCGTTCCGTCGATTGGCACGGGTTTCGGCTTGATTGGCGAAGGTGGTTTCTCCCATAACGGTTTCAATGATTCTGTCCCCTCATTTAACGGATCCTCTGGTAAAATAATATGGCAGACCCCTTTATCTACTCTCTTCTTACCCATTTTGTAGTGTCGCCACTCAGCCCTAGTGACTCCGTTCCTCCGTCATTTCCTCCTCCCTTGAGCTCGAGTTTTCATGACTACAATGGCCCTGATCATCGCCGCCTGTCAAACAGCTACTCAGATATGTCTGACGATTATAGTATGGGGAACGGCTTTCTTCCTCCATTCCAGGATCGCCTTAGTCGCTTTCCGCCAGGTCAAGGCGTGCCGCCACATAGTCGCAGCCCGGATATGCTTCGTAGCATCCCTCCTCATGTGACTCATGGCTTCGGCAGAGAAAACGGCGGGTCATTCGACGACTCACATTTTAACTCGCAGAATGATTTATCTATGCGCATGTCTGGAGTTGACGAACAATTAGCCCGAGTTGGCCTTCGGGCTCAACCTAGCATGGGCATGTCCAATGACCTTCAGACCTTTATGCGGTAGGTCTGATCAGCGCTCGGTTCATCTCCAGAAAGACTGATAAATCCCAGGCCATATCTCGAATCGTATGTCAACGCACCCAACCGTCTCGGCTTCGGCGAGCGAACGGTCATCGTGATGTCCAGTAGGGTTGCTCAAAAGTCATACGGCACAGAAAAAAGGTCCGTCATTTTTCGACAATATGAAAACATATCATAATCTCTTTTCGTAGATTTCTTTGTCCTCCTCCCACTGCGATCCTCATTGGTAACTCGTGGTGGAGCGATGTTATGCGCCGCGGTGAAGAACCTAAACTTTCTCCCCCGCGTGTCGTCATCTCCATCTCTGGTGAGCCTGCCCCTCAGGAGGGTACAATAGAGTGGACTGGCTCTAGTGGCAAGTCTTTTGACGTCAATGATCCTCCTACTGGGACTACGTACGTTGGACGCTGTGTGGGGAAACAGCTCTTTATTTCAGATGTCGATGAGAAAAAGAAAAAGGTCGAAGCCCTCGTCAAAATTACTTCGCCAGCGACAGAGGACGAGCCGGAACGCGTTATAGGCACCTTCCCGAGCAAATCGATCAAGGTCATCAGTAAGCCTAGCAAAAAGAGGCAAAGCGCAAAAAACCTGGAATGTTAGTTAATTCTCTCTTCCTGAAGAATCACGTCTACATGTTCTAACCTCTGTCACGCAGTATGTATCAACCATGGTTCTACCATTTCTCTGTTCCACCGCCTTCGGTCGCAGACAGTGTCGACAAAATATCTATGTGTCTCAGGATCTGGATCTTCTTTCAAAGGATCCGATGGCGCGCCTTTGATGGGCTTAGATCAGAGAGCTAGGGCGACTTCTCCGTCCTTTATTGCTCGAACTGCATCTTGGGGTAAGTTCCATCTTTGTCTTTTTTGACGTCGACCTCATTACTTGGATAGATCCGTTTGTCATGTACATTGTGGATGTGACCAGGCCCGCTGGTGGGATTGATGCCCCTCCGCCGCCACCACCCCAACCTGACTACCCGTCGCCTCCCCCAAATGCTATTCCGTTCACCAACAACGGCTCGCAGATACCAATTTATTATAACCAGACGGTTGTGTTGCAATGCCTCACCTCGGGTGTTGTCAGCCCCGTTCTCATCATCCGCAAAGTCGACCATCAAACCACCGTTGTTGGCGGCGGTCTTCAAGATGGTGCTAAGGCAGTAGCCGATCATTATTGCGCACCCGGAGAAGTCTGCGGTGATCCCGTTTCTCAACTGCACAAAATTGCTTTCGAAGTTTATGATGGCAATAAAAATCCTCCTCCGGCAGGCACCCCTGGAATGTCTGGCGCCTTTTTGTCCTGCATGGGAGAGAAGGTCAACACGTATAGGCCAATCGATGGTCGACAATGGAATGCTGGCCATGGGGCTAGCTCTCCGTTGCCTGGATCTCCCATTGCCTCCAACGGCGCAGATTACTTCGGCCATGACAGCGCCCCTGGCTCTCCATCCTCCGCGGAATTTGCGTCAAATGATGGCGGCCGGGTGCGAAAGAAGCGTTCTGCCTCCAGCGCAGGGACAACCTCACGAAACGTCGGCAAAGGTCGGCGTCGTCCCAGCTCGGCGGGATCAACCAACTCCACGCGTCGTGGCTCAGCAAGCGAAGCTGGAGGCGGATCTGGCGCTCTTTGGCAGGTCGACATTGGCGAAACTAGCGTATGGACGATTGTAGGCACAGGTAGGCTTATTTCCAAAACTCTTTATCCAGATTTTCCCATACTGATTAACATGTTAGATCAAGTCCGATATAACTTCTATGTTCCCCCCATGCTCTTCGATAATCAAGGTGCTCCCCAGACTGGATCTTATCCGATTCCGTCGAAGCCAGTCACTCCGTTCCCGAACGTTGTGAAGTACCTTCCTCCCGACAGAGCATCTGAAGCGCCCAAGTCGAACTGTGCGCAGTCACGATCTGTTCTGTCGAAGCCAAACCCGCATCAGTCCAAGATGTTGACGGTCTATGGAGAGAACTTCAACAAGGCTGATCCTGTTGGTGTTTACTTTGGCTCGGAGGCATCTCCGTTCGTTGAAGTTAGGTGCACTGAGGTCTTGGGCTGTCTTCCTCCGGACAATCCCTCACCAAAACGTCGACCCATCATTCTTGTCCGCTCTGACGGCGTTGTATTCCCTTCCTCCACCATGTATCCTTAGTTTCAGTTCCATTCCTTCTATCTGGCTTTGTGTTGTTTTGATATCTAGGTCGACCTTGCTTTCATTTCATGCTCTTGCTACCAATCCTCAACGGGGTTTTGTATATTATCTGCGGACTTACTTCTTTGAATACTTTGTGCTACTAGCTGTATACCTCTCCAATAGACTGTACTTTCTGACACGTACGACGCGCTCGAAATGTCACTGTAAGGCACTTCGAAGTTGCTGATGTCATCATGCTTTGTCGCTGTTTCTTCTGAGACACGATCCTGCAACTCGGAGTAAACGACTTGCTTCAGGACATTCAGTAATCTCGACGGGGTGTCACTTCCTTTCCTTCTCCTCCATCACCTCCCCAAGCTGGAGTCTTTTTCGTCTTTGAACGCCTCTAGTTACACGCCTCTTGATATGGCAGTGACAATCTCCTCCATCCCTGGTCTTATATGGGACCTCTACCTCGAATATCTGGTGTTCTACCAGCCTAATTCATGGGTCGCTACCTTTGCATACGTGTTCCGCATCATTGCTATCATCCTGTTCATTCCCATTCTCGCGCTGACCCTCCTTGTACGTGCCACTTCATTCTCTGTCTCTGCGTGTGGCTGACCGCCCGGCAGGACCTCGTATCATATGGACTTGCTCGTACCCTGGGCATCATTGATACAACCGGCAAGAAGGCATCCTCCAGCGAAAAAAATACCACGTTGAATACCCGCCTTGATTCCCTCGACCCCTCTCAGCCTCACGCGTACTTCACCTCGGAGGAGAGTAACATGAAATTGGCAGGAGGGCATGATATATCCCCGGTTGCATCGATCCCGTCCTCCCCGACTCTCAGTCGCCGTTCCCTGCAACCAGAAATCACAGTCATGGATGAAGCCGAAGAAGACAGCGGATTGAGGAAGAGACACTAAAATGCGCTTGCACGGTCTTTTGGTCGCTTGAAGTTATACTATTTTTTCGTCCTAAATGTTTTTACAACCTGCTTTGCACAACTTCTCTGTACGTACGGTATTGTACACTCTGTTTGAAGAATCCTCCCTAGAAATACATACAATGTTGAGAACTGTCTATGTCTACCACCCGAATCGGAGCTGATCTCGCGTGAACACTGGTGGTTTCCACTTCAGATGCTCAGGTACGATACGCTTCCTCTTCTTCTTCCGAGCTTTTTCGTGTCGCTCCAGCACAGCATTCGTCAGGCATATCAAATTTTGTCCTTTATAATGTCGGAACAATTGAAGAGTTATACAGCTGTAGCAGTTTGAGATGAGCCTAGTCAAGGGAAGAGTAAAGAGGTTTCAACTCACGTATTCTGTACATCGGCATGAGTGATCGCCGTCTTCCAAGCAATATCATCGATACTGAGTTCGGCGTCTGCTCCAGCATTGACCAGCAGTTCTACGATGGTTTCTGCCCAATATGCCCGGTAGCCAAGAAGTCCCAAGTCACTCAGAGGCTTCTCGGGACTACCCAGTTTCCCCTCCACTTTGCTCAACTCGTACGAAAACTCAATGAGGAGTTTCCCGTAACCGTGTCGCTGATGTTGGGGCAGTGTAAGGATACATGCAACGTTGTACCCTTCAGCGGATTCCTTTTCCTTGGAGAAGTAGCCGATGACATGGCAACCTGCAGCGTCTCGAATAACCTGGAACGAAAGTCAGACTGATGCCGTTGGGAAAGCCGAACATCGCATACCATAACATAGTACATAAAGGGCGTCACGTCGTAATAAAGCGTCTTACTGGAACGACAGTGAGGACGGTTGGACGGCTTCGAAAGATTGAGTCGCTTACTGGTCAAGGAAGCACTTGGACAATAAACTTAAATTCCGACACCATGTAAGCTGGCGCTTTCCATCAATTTCGTAGAACGATATGTCTTCATGGCGATATATTTCGTTTCCCGGAGGATGGAGCATAGTACATTTCTGACGGTGACGGGAGAGCATCATCGGCGAAGGATAGAACGACAAACAGAACTCGCAGATGTATAGAATAGGAAGGTGGGCATATTCCTTGGGATACGGACTGAAGTACCAGGCTTCGACTTCATGTTTGCCAATCTGAAGTCGATTCAGATTCTTGACGCGTGCGATTTCGGAAATGGACTGCGTCATGGAGCCTGAAGTGCGCAACTTTTCGATTTCCTGCTCTTTGCTGAAGGTTGCAGGCTGCTCGTTATGATCCGGCATGGCCTCGGTCATGCTTAGATCAAAAGTCTCGAGGTCGCCTTCCCCGTCGACATCCATATCACCGTCTGCATCTGCATCAGCATCCATGTCCTCTGTACCCTCCTCTTCCTCTTCTTCTTCATCACGTTTGCGCTTCAAGGACTGCGATGGTGCGGGTGAAGGAGACGCAGAAAAGTCAGGGATTGCGAAAGGTACTGTAGGCGTCGGAGAAGTGGCGTTTGCAGCATTCGAAGTGGCTTTCTTCAAGAGATTCTGGGAGGAACGAGCCTTTCCTGGTGGTATCTTTGGAGCGGTGCTCTTCTTGCCAAGCGGAGCTGCTTTGGGCTGTGGCCACAGTAGTTCGCGCGTAAGGACGAGACGAGAGCCGGAGACCCATTCATCGAGGCGCTTGTTAAAAGCATCCCAGTGGACAAAGTACTCCCATTGGTCTTCGGATTTTGGAGTATCCTCGTCTTTGACGCTTGAGGCGCGTGAGTATGGATTGGAAGGTTTGTCGCGTATGGAAAGAATTTCAGCTAAGCGTTCTTCCGACTTGCCGTCGGCATCGGTCCGCCGGATATAAATCTTGCAGCCTACGCCGACCGTCTGCCATTGTAAGAACAAAATGCTGCTCACTGGAGACATAAGACGTACCTGTAGGGTATATGAGCCACCTGGCTTGACAATGGGCGGCGGCGGTGGGTTTTCGCTGGTATTGGTAGGAGGAGACATGACTAGTCATCAATATTCCCACGAAGTTGGTGCCGTTAGCCGGTTCCCACGAGGCTGTTTAGCGTGATTCGCGTCGGGGCAAGGTTCTTGTATCTCTCCATGGTTGGTGGACGCATCAACTCCAAGAGCCTCCAGCGCAAGGGGAAGCCCTTTCTAGGTCAGGCAACGGGCTCACCAGCCTTCCAGACCACCTTCCAGGACTTTGGTGATATTGTGCAAGTCTTTTGCTCCCCGACTTGCCGCCATTAATCTCTCGTTTCTAGCAACCCGTCAGGCGCCCTCAACTTTGAAGGAAAGGCTAGCATCGACGCATCGGGCGTCAATTTCTCCAATGGGGCCTCATTCTCCGTCAAAATGGAGGACTTTGAGCAGCTCGGAGAGGAACTGGGTCGAGGCAACTACGGCACAGTTATGCGGGTCCTCTATCTGCCCAAGAAGCTCGAGATGGCGATGAAGGTCGGTTGTCTCTTCTCTTCTTCCAAAGATCGCGTCTGACATGTACCCCACACGCAGCAAATCCCTGTTGAACTAGAATCATCCAAGTTCAAGACAATCATAATGGAACTCAACATCCTTCATCAAGCCGTCGGTCCTTCCATCATCAAATTCTATGGCGCGTTCTACACCGAATCCTGTGTTCATCTATGCGTAGAGTACATGGATGCTGGCAGCTTGGACAAGCTTACTGCGTTCAGCATCGGTGAACAGTTCCAAGTATCAGGCGAGACGATAACGTGGCGAGGTCTTCCAGAAGAGGTCCTCTCAAGGATATTAGGTAGTACTATTCGCGGCCTCAAGTTTCTCAAGGATAAGCTAGAAGTCATACATCGAGGTCTGTCTAATTCAAGTCCGCAATGTTCTCGTCTCATTCTTCTCAGATGTCAAACCCACCAACATTCTTGCCAACTCTCGTGGACAAATCAAGCTCTGTGATTTCGGCGTATCCGGACAGCTACAAAAGTCAATAGCCAATACAATGGTGGGCTGCCAAACCTACATGGCTGTAAGTGAGCTCAACAATCAAGCGACCAGGACTAACATTGTGTGTTTCAGCCCGAGAGAATATTAGCTAATGCAGAAGGCTATGGTGTAGCATCTGATATCTGGTCTGTAGGTATCTCTGCATTGGAAATCGCTATGGGTAAATATCCATACGAAAACCGCACAGACATCATGGTTTACGTGTGTTCGCTCTTCGTATCTACCTCAGCGCGTCAGGCTCAACGTATTTCCAGATGAACGCATTGGTACGGGGTGATGTTCCCGTTCTTCCAGACTCGTACAGCCCCGCCGCGCGCGATTGGGTCGCCAAATGCCTTATCAAGGATCCTGAACAGAGAGCCGGTTTCCAAGTATTGCTTGCACACCCGTTCATTCAAGAAGAGGAGGCCAAAGATATCGATATGGCAGCCTGGGTTGCAACAGCATCTAAATTCAAAGAAGGTCGTGCAGCGGCGAAGGCATCATGAAACAGGCGAGTAATCATTGTACAGGCATCACACCATCTGAACCATTCTGTCTGTAGAAGTAATTTAATATATATGTATACCCGCACTTCAAGTTCGCAGGCTCGACTTGATCTCTCTCTCGTTCATCAGCAGTCTTTCTTTATCTCTGTATCCTTTACATTAATCAAGTACAGCATAATACAATTTACAACATACAGACGTTAGATTGGTAAATAGGCTGAAAACATCACCGATATTTCCTATTGATTGTCCTCTGTACCACCACCGGCAACTCCTTTGACAGATGCTTGGTGTAACAGCGTAACCTCCCCGGCTGCGATATGAGGTTGCAGTTCATCCTGAGCAACACCGCGGCACTTCAGTGCATAGGCTCTACATGCCTCCCGACTTTCAGAGAGTGCCGGATCCTCATGCGAAAGCGCGTAGACTTTCAAACCCGGAAAGTTGTATTCCAGGAGTTCTTTCAACTCTGGAAGCATCATGGGGTCAGGCGAGTAGGTTCCCGAGTTGTTATCGATGACCAATTCCCAATTCACTTGGTCATCGGAAATGTCGTCGTTGAACTTGTCCCATCCGCATTCAGGTCGGGGGTGGAATTCGCCGCTGTATCGCACCGTTTCAGCGCAACTGCTGTGAAGAGCGTGCTTGGAAGCAAAGTCGACGAAGAAGGCAGCTCCGGTCTCTGAGAACCGGAAAGAGTCGTCGTCAGATGAGATGATGTAGGTATACACGGCAGGCTTCACGCGATTGGTGAAATCTGGCATATTGCTGTTCGTAGATGGGGTGATTAATGTTGTCGCATTTGTCGGCGCTCGGGAGTCTCCTCCGTGAAGCAGGTTGATGAAGTCAGCGGAATCGTTGATGACTCCAAAGCCATTGGAAGTGCTGCGGGCGTAAAGCATTCGGTGGCCAGCCTGGATAGTGGAGCGCACTGCTATTGACGTAGGCCCTTGGAATATGCTCTGCGCAGCTTTGTAGTTGCGATTCCAATGTTGGTGGGTGTCGCGGAAGAACATCTGCACGCCGACAAGATACACTGCGCGCTTGTGAGACGCTTGCGACACAAATCGATTGGGAATACGCACTCTTCCATGTCGAGTATAAGCGCGCATTGTCCAGATTGGTCAACCGGCCGATAGTGGGAGAGAAATGCTTCGAATAGCGTACTGGGCCGGCGAACATGTAGGTGTTCTGTGGCTTGACATTCTGCGAAGGTGTCGACTCGATCTGGCAAAGAAATTCAGGCCTTGAACACAAGTCGCGTCTAAACGTACCTTGAGCCAAAATGTACCACTTTGCCTGCGGAAGACAGGTCCCTCAATCTCCGCTTCCTTAGCCCCAGGTGCTACGGTTGTCTTGAACTTGCCAATATAGTCATCATGGGGCGCGCCCACGTCCTTGTCGAACAGTTCGATATATAGGTCTGCGGTAACGGGGACATTCTTGACTTTCCAGATTTCATTCCATACCGGAGTCATGGTGTTCGTCTTCACCGTCGACCTGGAGCAGGGATAAGACGAAGACTGACGATATAGCAGTTGCCACATACACCATTGATACGCGATTGTCTATTTTCGCCACAAAGTATGGATCTGAAAAATAGATTCAATTCTCTATACTTGAAGCATTAAGAATTGAAACTAACCTGCAGATCCAACGACGTCCATCTTTGGGATGCCAGAGGCACCAATAAACTGGAAGAGAAGTGAGACGAAGTGCAAGAAGTACTAATATTCGATGCTTACTTGTATCGTCAAGTCAAAATACGGTACATCAAGAAGCTTCTCTTCACCGAGTGACTTTGATACTTGGGCAAAGTCGTGGGCGTTTGCCTTTGCGTTGTGGATGGCAACACCAATCTTGTCAACGATGTGGGACATACTAAGCGGGCTCCGGCGATGCGTGTTGCGCATTTAGGACCGTTGGCGTTTTGTTCCGTTGCTTTATAGGCGAATCACAAACCCCGGTCAGAGGCTAAGATTAGATGATCCATAGTGGACGCGGAATGCTATGGGCGCTGGCCGATCGAAGGTGGCTGTTCAAACCACGTTCTCCGATCATCGTTCTTGCCAAGCCCCCGCGTTCGTGTAGTGTGGCGACTCACAGCTTTGACCTTCAGTAATCCAAATAGGACTACAGCAATCAAAATAAGTATGCAATCAATGCAAGGATTGCGATTGGCAATATTACAGTACTGATGGTATTGACTCGTAGCAAAGTGCCTAGTATTACAGTCCTGTATTGACTAGCTTCTCCAAGTCATATCCTCCAGCAATCTGGAATTCTGATGCTCCACTACTCATCATAACACCTTTTTTCTTCGACAAACGTCCTTGCGAACGAACAATCTCCTGCATACGACTCTCCGTATCAATGTTCCGGTTCAAGACCGGATCATGGGCATTCTTTTTGCTAGATACCTGTTTTGCAGCCTGGGCTTTCTTGCTCTTGCCTCCAGAGGATGATATGGCTTTGGGTGCGTCTCTAAGTGCAAATGCCTTCGCGAGATGACCGATGTGAAGATGCCGAACATGGAATATGTGCTTCTCGGACAAGGGATGCGTCGCGTAGGCTCGCATGTGAGACAGAAAGGCCTTCTGCGCATCAGCGGAGTTCTGGAAAGACGTTAATCGCCATTACCACGGACCGTATCTGATCTGCATACCTGTTTGCTGCTTAGTACCCACCGCTCAAATGACAACTGTACATCAGTCGCGCGCGCTTCGTATTCGCTACCCTTGCCACCAAAGCCGCTCTGCAATACAGTTTCCGTTGAAACACCCTGAAGTCTAGGAACCGTAGCCCCTTCCTTCTCAGGATGCATCTGATCTTCCACCCACTTTACCCACTCGGCCTCGTTGGGCGCCACGATGCTCCAGGCTTCTCCACCATTACCAGCGCGCGCTGTTCGGCCAACTCGATGGACATACTCCGTTGCTCCGCCTTCAGTGGGAAGGTCGTACTGAACGACCGCCCGGACCTGAGGAAGATCCAACCCTCGAGAAGCGACAGACGTACACAGAAGAATGGACGAACGCCCTGCCCGTTTGGAGGATGAGAATTCGCGCAAACACTGCAATCGCAACGGAGTAGACAATGATCCATGTAGTCGTATAATTGAAGTATCTGGCAAGAGTGGTGATTCAACGACGACATCGCTCTCCGATGCTTTTGCGTCTTCGTTGTCAGAATCAGCGTCAGATTCAGAATCCTTTGTAGATTCTGATGAGTTGTCATTCATCTTGGAGCCGCCCAAGAGACGCCAATGATAGTCCACTGAATCTGTACAGCTCAAGAAGACTATGATCTTCGTCCCTTTGCGATCGCGAGATGACGACACTAGATTCCGTAACAGTGCCACAAGCACGACCAGTCGTTGCTTCAGAGGAGCAACAACGTATCGTTGAGACAGCTGGGACGGCGGCGTGAAGCCCTCTGGTATAGAGCTGCCGTCCGGTTTCGAGCTATTTGCATGGTCATCGCCTCCAGCACCCTTGATGAGTAGAGGGTTCTCCAGCGCGACGCCCGCGAGTTTTTGAACGTCCTCCTTGATAGTCGCTGAACATAAGACGGTCCTCCTTCTGCGCTCCCAATCCCAACCACCAACTTCATGTCCGGCGCCCTCCTTGGCCGCCTGAATAGCAAGATTCCTCCGACCATCCAAACCCTGAATGATGCCTGTGATGGTCTCTTCAAAACCGAGTTCCATTAGACGATCTGCCTCGTCCAGAACCAACCAGCGACACTTTCCAACATTGAAAGACGAACTGTGTTGCAGATGGTCCAACAACCGACCAGGCGTGGACACGATGATGGGTAAGCCCTTGCGTAGTCGAGCCTTTTCGTGCTGGCGCGTCGCACCGCCAGTTAGAAGCCCCGATACCAGCCACCGCGTGAAACGCGCAGAATTGGGATCCTCCGCTGAATCGTCTTCCGGCCGAAGACGCATTTTCAGTAAAGCCTCTAAGACCTCTGATATCTGCTTGGCAAGTTCACGAGTCGGTGCGATTATGATGGCTAGAGTACCGATAGAACGGTCGATGTAGGAAAGTGTGCTGAGAGGTAGTAGGTCTTGTATTATGGGAAGAAGGAAGGATAGTGTCTTTCCAGAACCTGTCTGGGACTGTATAAAGATGTCGCGCTGGGATTCAGTGTTGCCTAGTACAGCCGGGAGAACAGAGCGTTGTATTGCGGTTGGTTTTGATATGTTCATCTTATTGGAGAGGTGAGAGACTATTAAGGGATCAACACCAAGTCCAGTAAACGAAGAAGAGTCGTTGAGGGGTGCATTGCTCGGTTTCGAGGAGGATTTGGCGATGGTGAGTCTAGCAGGGGCCTCAACTTTCGGATTATACGAGAAGAGGGAGGATATTATTTGGGCGTGTGGACGTGATGATGTAGAAGGTGCGGGGCGATTGGAGGGTGGCGCATCTATGCGAGACTCGACTCTTTTCCGCTTTGCTGGTGGTGGATCTAATGAAGAGGGGCCGGCATTGTGATTGGTATCTTCCGGTCTGCTTTTCCGTTTTGCAACTCGTTTCGCTTTTAACCTTGAAATCATCAGTGTAATGATGAACGATGTATGAAAGGCATACCGGTCAGTCCAACGGCCGCCTTTCTTTGCGGTTCCCTTGAGAGAAGGGCCGATATCCTCAGCAATATTCAACACAAGATCGTCGTCCATGGCAAAATAAAGTGATCGGGGAGAGCGGATAGGCTCCGAAACAAATAACAGCAAAGCATTGAAAGGTGGGAAACCTCCACGTTTCCCCTCTCTGAATAGCACCAAAATGTTCTTCAGTCGTCTCTCATTAGCGGTCCTACTTGTCACCGTCGTGGCTCTACTGTCCACTGGCTCTGTGGACGCCGCCAAGGGCCCTCAAATTACCAACATTGTCTATTTTGATATCAAGCATGGTAACGAAGACCTCGGTCGAAGTGCGCTTTCCATATTATCCTATCCATGGTCGTGTCTCAACTCTGTCTTTCTCAAGTTACTATGGGCCTATACGGCAAGGTACGGCTTGGTTCACTTTGACGCGTTCCGTCTGGACTTATCCTTTCCAGACCGTTCCCATTACTGTAGAGAACTTCCGCGCTTTGGCTGTCGGCAAGGACAAGGATGGCAAAGACCTCGGCTATGGATACAAAGGATCCAAATTCCACCGTGTCATCAAGGACTTCATGTGAGTTACTATGTTCCCTCTAACGTTGACAACGCTAATCCTTGGTTCTTAGGATTCAGGGCGGTGACTTTAGTACGTGTCTACACTAAACGCTACTCGTCGCGCAACTTAGTTCTCTCCAGCCAACGGTGACGGAACTGGTGGAAAGGTGCGCTTCACCGTTCAGAGCAGTATGCTCCTGTCTAACTGGTTTTCAGTCAATATATGGCAACAAATTTGAGGATGAAAACTTGTAAACTTGTGCCTTCTAGGTCTCAACATTGTACTAAAGGCATAATAGCAAGCTCCGCCACACTGGCGCCGGCGTCCTCTCCATGGCGAACGCTGGCAAGAACACGAACGGATCTCAATTTGTCCGCTACTCCGTCCTAGCTTCCATCTTTCACACTAATAACACTTCCACCAGTTCATTTGCACCGTAAAGACCGCATGGTTAGATGGCAAGCACGTTGTTTTCGGTACCGTCTTGGATGGAATGGACATTGTCCACAAAATTGGTACGGTTCTTTTTCCATCATAGTCGCAGATTCTTACTTGCTTCAAGAAAATGTCGCCAAGAACCGCGATAAGCCGGTTGAGGACGTAGTAATTGCCGACTCTGGAGAGGTATGTTGTATGCAATGCGTGCCTCCATGAGATATTGACGCCTTTGTTTAGCTTCCCATTGAGGCCGAAGTTGACGAGGAAGGAAACCAGGTACCTCTTCATGCTGAGCTTTAATTTGCTTTACTTGTGGAATAAATTTCGGGTATCAATAAATTCGATTTGCTTGTCCACAGGAAACTACTACAGCGCCGGCCCCAACGCCGGTTTCAGAGGAGGAGGCCTCTGCTCCCATCACTTCGCCAGCAACGGAATCCACTGTTGATGCCGCTGTTGACGCTGGTGTTACTGGCGAAGCTACGGACACTTTCCGCAACGTCATTCTTGGCCTCTTGTTCATTGGTGTCCTCGGTGCTCTCATGGCATGGTTAAGAACCTTCCAGTGGTTGAAGAGGCTGTTAAGCGGCAAGGAGCGTGGCGTTTACCGTCGAGTAGATGATGATGATTTAGAAAAGTAAGCGGCTTCGACTTGCACATTGGCCTCCGTTCTATTGCGACTTACAGGCGTTTGGCGTAGTATGGTCGAGTCAGCCTCTGCATACCCACCTAATCGTCGTCACCCGCTAAGGGAAGGAGCTATGGACGTATAACGGGGTACAGCAAGTGTAGCATAGTCGTTTTGGTATATTAATAATGTAATCGGTTACAACAACATAGATAAAGCAGACAGAACATCAAAAATACGTTGGGTATATGGGCAACCGTGGCGGAGCTCGTTGTGGTATCAGGTCTTGAAATTAGTCAGCTTGTATCATGAGACGATACTTGAAGAAGACGTACGCTATTCCATTGTGATCTATAGTTTGTGAAGCCAAGTTGAATATTTACGCGCCTGATGTGCAAGACAAACTCACCTGAATATGAAGGACATGTGTCATTTGTGGCTCCCTAATGTCAAGGTCAGTGCTGAGAAAAGACGCGGGAAGATTGAGTTTACAGTAGGGTTATCCGGACAACATGCACTGGAACTATCAAGATACGCCACACTACCAAGAGCGGACGCGTCCTTCCAGCCAGCCCAACTCGAGCAGTCTACAGTTTGGTACGTGATGTTCCATACACCAAAGTCCTATGGTTGAACCGTGAGTAGGAACACGGTGCGGTCGCGTCGAGCGACATACAGTGTAACCGTATAATGTTGCGTTTGAAGGAAAGAAGTCGTCCGGAATAGCTTTGGAAGGATAAGCCAAGTCGAAGTTGAGATATTGTCCAGAGCTGCTTTCAGGTGTGAAGGACAATATTACTGCGCGGCTTAATGCTCACGGATTGGGCTTCTTTTCGGTGCCAGAACACCAGCCGGCAGTAGAAAGAGGACAGAGGTCTGTGATTTTAACAACAATAGATTTAGTGACCGTAGGAAAGAATGGAGGTGTGCCCGTGTAGGAGTTGAGGAGTGTGAGATTGAAGCATTTTCCGCAGCCAGGTCCTATACAGAGCAATAATCTAAGCTCAAGTTGTTCTGGAGGCGGAAGCAGATTTGAAAAAGTGTACCATATGCAGTGCTACTTCCGTAGGCCATCTGTGAGAGGGCGGCGGTCGGGTATAATGTACTGTCTCCAGTGCATCCACAGGAAGCGACGTAGCCTACAGGAATGGTGTAGTGGGTCATGGTAGCTGTACCATCGGCGGTATAGTTGATCCATGCGAACACTGGCGCAACGCAAGAGAGGACGACAAAGGCGAAGATATACAACATCTTGGCCTACGTGGGCATCGTCGAGGCGGGGGGCGGGAATGGACAAGGGAGTGTGGGACTAAGAGCCAAAGTTTTGATTCCGGACCGGAGCTGCATCCCGACGTCACGACTTGGTCGATGCCACCACCGGCGCTGCCATGAAATATGCCTATCCTGCTTCCCATGACGCTTCCTACCTCACCCATGCCCATCTCGTGCTCAAGGTCGCCCGACACTCCCAGTGTTCAGCGTGTTCGTCTTGCGCCGGCCTCCATCCCGACGCCGACGATGAGGTCGTTCTAGATGACGATATCCACTCTAGTACATCTATCGCAGGTGTAGGCCAGTACGGGTCCGACGACGAGGATGGCTCACCTCCGTATCTCGATTCCTGTGCTTGCGGTCACAGCGCAAAGGACCATGACGCCTCGGAGGCGCTTGTTGGAAAAGAGGAATTTGCGCGCAGAACTCGTGTTGCTATCCGCTTGGATGAACTGCTCAAGGTCAGTTTTGTCTATTCGCGTTGATTGTGTCTAACCGTCACTTGTAGGTGCGATAGAATGTCATCATGTAGTCAACCATTTATACTTTCTAGGATGTTGGCAAGCTTCTCGACTTTAATTATACAGACGAAGATATACGTTCTCTCAGGCAACAAATGAGACTTCCTGTGTCTATCGTTCAGCCTTCCTCTATTGCTATAGCCGGTAACGTCGTTTGCGTATACTTCCGGCGATCTCAACTCAAAGCTGTTATTAGAATATCTTGACAATGATGCAAAACACGCACCCCCACCAAAGAAGAGACGGCGCATATCATATTCCTCTTCAAGTGACCTTAGTGATACCGAGGATGCTAATCGCCCTCTCGCCGCACGCGTCGCCCAAAAGTCTGGGAAAGTAGCCAGAAAGACCGGTCAGAAAGCTGGCAAGATGGCACATCCCAGCAACTCCTCGAAGGGCAATCAAGCCAAAACGATACCTCGACTCGGAGCGATGAACAGTGCTGCTAACAAGGACAAGGCCGTCAATGGGGTTAACGGGCATGACGCACGAGTTAAGGTTGAGGACAAGATGAACGATGTTCAAATTACACGACTTGCTGCTGGCGTTCCCGTTGATGCTGCCTCTCCAGCCACGGTAAAGTGTTCCATTCGCAAAAAAGGACCGTATTCTTAAATAACATGGTTTTAGGCGCCTGTGAAGACCGAAAAAATGGCAACCATCGAGTTGAGAAAAGGTGTCATTCGAACTACGGCTGTTGAGAACGATGGTCAACCTCGCTCACTGGTCATTCTCACTGGATTGAAGACCTTGTTTCAAAAGCAACTTCCGAAGATGCCTCGGGAGTATATTGCTCGTCTAGTTTATGACGCAAGTTCGAAAGCCCTTGCAATCATCAAGCGAGGATACAAGGTCGTGGGCGGTATATGCTATCGTCCATTTCCTCAGCGTGGTTTTGCAGAAATCGTCTTCTTCGCCACAGCTTCAGTAGACCAAGTAAAGGCAAGTAGAGTTCATTGTACCCTTTCATTACCTTTAACAACGTATAGGGCTATGGTGGTATGCTCATGGACCACTTCAAAGCGCATATTCGCAAAACATATCCTACAATGTGGCATTTCCTCACCTACGCCGATAATTATGCCGTCGGTTACTTCGAAAAACAGGGTTTCTCGAAGGAGATCACCCTCGACCGTGAGGTGTGGGCTGGTTACATCAAGGACTACGAAGGCGGTACCATCATGCAATGTACCATGCTCGACAAGGTCGATTACCTCGACAAGACCACGATTATTACTCAGCAGCAAGATGCTGTCTACGCCAAAATTCGACAATTGTCTCAATCTCATATCGTGCATCCCGGTCTGCCTCAATTCCAAGAGGGCGCAGAAGAGGGAGTAACTGTCAGTCATAGGGACGTTCCTGGGCTGCGTATGTCGTTTTTCGTGTGTTCATTCCGCAGCGTCTGAGTGTTCCTCAGGTGAAATTGGTTGGTCGCCGGATATGGAAGAGCAGTATGTTGGGCCGTTTACGATGACCTCAGTAACTCATTTTCGTTACTACAGGATCATAAGACCTCCCCCACGAAACGTGGAGCACAGTTTCATGGAGCAACTAATAAGAGATCTACAAGGACATAGCATGGCGTGGCCATTCCAGGAGCCAGTCAAAGCGGAGGATGTTGCTGACTATTACGACGTGATCAAGCATCCCATGGGTTTGTCTCCTCCACATCATAATCGAGCCAAGCTGACTTTTTTGTTACAGACCTGAAGACCATGGAGCACAAGCTAGAAAACCGACACTATAATACCCTCGATGACTTCAGCGCGGATATGCAGCTTATATTCGACAACTGCAGATTGTACAACCCGCCAGAGTCTGTCTACATTAAAGCTGCTACCAAGTTGGAGAAGTATTTCAAAGCGAAGATGGCGGAGCGATGAACTTTTATTGCTTGTTTCGACTATTACTTACATCTAACTTATTCCCATTTCATGTATTGATATCATTCATTGTGTGTACTTCGGAACAAGGATACAGTTCATTCAGCTGCTCGATACAAGTACAAATATTTATCTTAAAACCCGAAAATAATTCAGCGTTGTCCGTCTGTGTACAGAGATCAGTGTCGGCTTGTAAGCATAAATGATGATGATACGCACAAGCCTTCGTCTCGTACTTGCCGAGGCCGACAATGACGTTCTGGGGCTCTTGCGGCTTGTCGGTGAGGTAGTTCTCGAGAATGCTCTTGGTGCCAGCAGCATAACGGGCCTGGGCGTCGAGCGTGGTGCCACTGTAATGAGGGACCATGCCGTTTCCACCGCCAAGAGGGTTCTTCACCGTGCGCCAGATGTGGTCCTTGGGAGCCGGTTGAACGTTCCAGACATCACCTAGTACGAAATGTCAGCAGTGTACTCAAGTTCGTCTCGAAACACGACGTACCAGAGTATCCAGCTAATTTGCCGCTCTTCAGAGCTCTGGCTACTGCATCCTTGTCGCAAATAGCGCCACGAGCAGTGTTGACGAGCCATGCACCGTTCTTGAAGTGCGAGAGAAGTTCGTCGTTAACGAGGCCACGAGTGCCCTCATGAAGCGGGCAGTTCACAGTCACAACATCGCACTGATTGCGCGCAAGTCAGAACAGCTGGGATGAGAGTGAGCAAAACATCCTCTACCTGTGAAACAAACTGTTTCAGATCTTCGACGCGACGAGCTTTGACAGCTTCTGCAGCTGCGGCGGGAAGCGGGGCATAGTCATAGTACAACAGCTCCTTGCAGTCAAATGGCACGAGACGCTGGAGCACTCGGTATCCAATTCGGCCTGCGCCAATAGTTCCAACGACTTTGCCCTCCAGGTCGAAGGCGTTTCGGGCAATGTCCGAGACTTGCCAGTCGCCGCGCTCAATCATCTACGATCCACATTCAGTAGAGCTCGTGTAACCGCACTGAAGAGGGGCGTACCTCATGCGCCGGCACAAAGTTGCGGACAAGCAGGAGAATACTCATGATGACATGCTCAGCGACGGATACCACGTTAGACCCGGAGACTTCCAAGACTTGAATCTTGCGGTCGACACACGCGTTGAGGTCGATGTGGTCGGAGCCAACACCAGCGGTGATACATATCTTGAGGTTTTTGGCCTAAAACATGTCAGAGGACATCGATTCACTTGATTTGTGTACACACTTTGTCCACGAGATCCTTGGTCAGGTATCCTGGATGGAAAGGCGTGGTAATCAAAACTTCGGCCTGGGCAACGTGAGTGAGTAGGACGACACACAAGAGCTGGATTGGCTCGTACATCGACAATGTGCTTCTGGAAGACGCTATCCGGGCCTTCTTTGTCACTAGAAACCTGGGATTCATTGGCGTCGTCTGATCATAGTGGCGACACCAATTCCTTACTACACCGAGAAATTAGCACCAGCCATAAATCGCGCACGAAGGAGCTCACCAATAACCTCGTGACCCTGCGATGTCAGCCATTCTGAAATCCCGAGCTACCATCATTCAGAACGTCGTCGGTAAAGGAAACATGGGGAATTACCTTATTCTCCACAGTGCCTAGAAGTCGAGGTTCCTCCTCGGCAGCCTTGAAGCCGTTGTACAAGATGATCAAAACCTGAGAGTTATTCGATCAGTTCTCGGTCGTAGGACGCGCTTGAAAGACTGAGACCTTCATGATGAGTATGCGAGATGATTAAGATTGCTATGGGAGAGATTGTGGATACAGCCGCACTGACTCTACCCACCTTTAAATGAGCTGAATACGGAACAACCTTATGCCCACATCATCTGACGGTAAAGATGACCTGCGTGGCAAAGACATGCGCGGGTAAGAGCCACGCCAAGAACCGCGTGAACATCATCTGATATCGTATCTTCCCCGGACGAGTCGTCACGATACTTCCATATTTGTACATGACCGCTTCATGAATGAACCCAATTCAGGTTGGGCCTGGCTCTAACCGGGTTTGGGGGGCCATAGGTGGGCTTATGGATAAATTCTCACCAAACAGTGGCGGCTTAGCATCGTGCAATGTCGTATCACATGAGAGTCCCGTATCAAAATGCTCGCACAGTCAATTGATGACCAACCAGTCCCATGGCAGGTCAGGCTGATAGTTGGCGCCACCCAATAATAGTGTTGCGTAACTGTAGGTACCCAAGTGTGGCCGGGATTCCTCGGGTGTTACCAAATGACTGACGACACCGGCAACAAGTTATCAAGCTCTATAGGGTAAAGGATACACTACACAGAAGGACACACCGGGCCCCAGTCCTGGCTAAGATGACAATTTCCGTATGTCTTCGGCGTCCGGAGTTTGCACCATTTCATATCCTCCCTCCTCAACGACCTCAACAGTCGGACTCGACGCAGTTTCCTGCGCTCGCTTGATTGATTCCCACTCTACACGAATGAATACCCACATCCAGCGCCGCACAATTTCCGCTACCTCAAGAAAGAAGATGGTAATACTACCGTCACTTTTAGAGTGGAGGTGACTGGACAATTTAATTGACCAAGTCAACCGAAGTACGAGATTGAGGAACATTAGGAGGGGGTAGATGGGCAGGGGATAAAGGATTATGGGCCTGAGACCTAGCGGATGTTTTCTACTGCTGTGTAATTGACGTGGGGAGGGAAGTGTTCGCGATTCAGTTGCCATCAATGGTGTACCGGAATGCAAATGCGGGAGGACCAGTCGCCGAGGAAGAGGACGTTCTCCATGAGAATGATCTGCCCCGTTGAACTTGAGTAGCTCCATACCCCAATCGTTGGTTACGTCCCACCAAAAGGAGTACAGCGAATTTATCGCAGCAGACAGCAACCTGTGGATGGGAACTGTGAACCACTGACAAGGATATAACGAATAAATGATCACCATAGACGAAACAGTGGATGCTCGCCATGCCAAGCAACATCTGAGACGTCTTTACCCAATTCCTCTTGAAGGTCGGTCTCGACAATTCGCTGGGCGGCAGAGAGAAATATGACAGGGAAAGAAGTCGCGTATTTCAACGCGTTATATAGAGGACGGCGACTTGCGTTGGTGGAAAGCGAATATTCGGCGATACATTGTTTGAAACGCACGAGGTAAGGAAGACTATCTCGGATTAGCAGCGCGTATGTCACTCTTCGGCGCGTACGTACCACATTATTGTAGGCAATATCCATCGCAGTATGGTGTCTTCTCTCGGAGGTAAAAGAAGGCTGTTTCCCGGTAGAAGCATTCGTAATGATAGCCAGACATCCCCGAGAACTTTGGCAAATGACGTGAAGATATCGGCGAATACGACGTCTGCAAAGTACACCGGACTATCCATTGACGATGCCACGCATCTGCGGATGGCACTTGGAAGAACAACTGCATCAGACATGAACATGTTACAAGACGGATATACGCACTGCAGAAATTTGTCGCGTTCATGTTTGTAAAAGATGTTGTATGGGCAAACGAGCATGAATAGAATCATCAACGCAGACACCCCAGGGATGTACCCAAAGATATCGATGAGCAGAAGGTTCCCATCCGTCGCATAGCGGTATGTGGCCCACGACAGAAAACACCACCCGAAATAGACTGCAGATATGCGGTAGACAGGGCCGTATAATGGAGACGGAGGCGTAAAAGTGAACCCGCCTATTCGTATTGACGTAGGTCGTTGGTTTGTATCCACTCTAAGTTCCATAGTGTCCACCACATCTATGCCCAATGCCTCAAGGCCATGAAGATTGGTTGCCCATCCCAAAATGCCGATCCCGGCCAATACCAGAACGCGAAAAGGCAGAGGAAAGGCGGTGGTATAGTTGATCTCGTCCTCGTCGAGTATATCATGGACCATGATTCGTCGTTGAATATGCCGTCGGGAAAGTCGTAAGAATGAGCAAGGAGAGGCGCAGCATGAACCAGTGCGCGACGAGAGTAAACAGCACTGACACGTGGAGGAGATCGCTTATTTCCTTTTTGGAGCTCATCCCAAACGCTCATCACGTCGATTGCGCAATGGCGACTGCCTCCAAGGCGTCCGACACCGATTTCAGAAAGAAGTGGGACAAGGAAGAATACGCCGAAAAGGCACGGAAACGCGATGCGGAGGAAAAGGAGCGCATGCAGGAAAACGAAGCCAGGATGAAGCAAGGTACGCCTACGCAAGTCCCATGGCCATGTAGCAATTCATGTTGACCTCTAGGAAAGCGCCCTCGGAAAGCTCCCAAGGGTGATTTGCCCAAGCCCACGGAGCTCATGCAGCAGCGCGAAGGTCCATTGGAACTTGACAAGAACTTGAACAAGACGATGGTCGTCCAGAATCCGGGCGGTCGGGGCCCAGGAGAACCTGGTTTCTATTGCGACACTTGCAGTCGGAATTACAAGGACACTACTAGCTACTTAGACCACATCAACAGTAGAGCGCGTACGTTTAGCCTTGTTGGTCTCAATATATTCATTTGACTCATTCATCTTTGCAGATTTACGTGCTCTCGGGCAAACAACCAAGCTCCAACGTTCAACACTGGAGCAAGTGCGTGCTCGAATAGCAATGTTACGGGAGCGAAGCAAGGAGAGTGTAAACGCGAGGGCGTATGACTTGGATCAGCGACTGGCAGAAGTCAAGGCCAAAGAGAAAGCTATTCGCGATGAGAAAAAGGCAGCCAAGAAGGCCGAGAAAGAGAAGGCTCGAATAGAGATTGCGAAAGAATCTGCTGAGGATGATGAGATGACCAAGATGATGGGTTTTGGTGGGTTCGGTTCGACAAAGAAATAGCGGACTCCCTGATGTTGATACAAACCCTCGTTATTACATGTACATTACAATTCGTATTCTACGGTCTAACCAGATACAACATAAACTTGACCTCTGCAACTTCTTGTTCCTCTTCAATCAACACCACACTGTTCATCTGCTTCGCTTCTGTTGGCGTAGCACCAATGGTCTTTGAGACGAATGCCGAGTGCTCAGCTAGAGAAGCATTGATCTCAAACCCGTCGGCCGTAGAGAAGGTATAAAAGACGTGAACGTCATCCGTCGCTTGCAGACCAGCCTTCTTGCGTAGCTTTTGGACACGATTTATGAACTCGCGAGCTAGCCACTCTCCTTGAAGGTCGGGATGTATCTGGATATCCAATCGCACAACAACGTCGTTATCAGTGTGGGTTCCATATTGACCTTGCGCTGCAGGCGGCAGTTCAAGGTAACGTTGAACAGTGAGGTCTCCAGCGACGAGTTGGATGCCGTCCACCATGAGCTTTCCAGAGCTAACGTAGTCTCGGACAGCATCACTTGATACCTCGGGAAGACCATTCTTCACCCGACCAAGGTCTTTCCGGAGCTTCTTGCCAAGAATTGCCCAATCAGCGACAGCTTTGTACCGTACACCGGCAAGCGATTCGTCCGAGCTGAAGACAATGTCCCGTACGTTCAACTCTGACTTGATGTAGTGTTGTAAAGGTGTGACGTCCTCCAGGTACTGGGCATCAGGGTGGAAAACAAGCAGCTCTTTGAGTGGCGTCTAGTAAATGCATTAGCAATCGTGTCAAAATTTTCCCTCCACTCAAGAACTGACCTTGAGCGACAGATTGTTCTTCTCTCGAATATTCCGCGTGAGCTCGATGACACTTTGCATACGCTTCACTTGTCTCTCGATGTCCGGGTGGAAGTAATCTTCCTTCACCTCAGGGAAGCTGACGAAGTGGATAGATCGAGTATCGCCAGCGGCCGTATCTTCCGGAATATAGGTTCGCAAAGATTGGTAAAGGTTCTCAGTTAAGAACGGGGTATATGATGACTGATTTTGCGGGTCAGCACGCGTAGTCGATCAAGTGAAGAGAGGCATACCATAGTCCGACATAGTGTGAATAATGCTTCAAACAAGGTGTTCAAGGCGGACAAGGTGTCCTCCTCGCCATTTTCGCCTTTCAGACGTTTCCGGTTGAAGCGAATGTACCAGTTCGTGAGTTCGTCAACCAGATCCAGAAGACGGGGTATGATAGTGTACAAACGGTATGCCGCCATTTCTTCCCGCACCAACTTGATCAAAGACTGGCAACGCGCAAGTATCCACCGATCCATGACGTTGACCGGCAACGGCGCATTTGAATCATACTTGAAATCACGTCCTGTTGTCTTCTTGAATAGAGCGACTTGGCCCAGGAAGAATCGGAAGGAATTAAGCCATGGGAGGAGCACGCGGGAGATGACTTCTCGGACACCCTCTTCGCGGAACCGGAGGTTGTCCCCCCTAACGATAGGAGAGTTCACAAGGAACATTCTTGTAGCAGCGATGAGTGGATGACGAGGACCAGTAGTGATATGATGTACCTGGTCGCGTCGGCACCATACTGATCAATAACTAGATTAGGATCAGGATAATTCTTCAGGCTTTTACTCATTTTCTTCCCATCTCTAAAGTACAGTCAGTATAGTGAATCGCAACGCCGGCTGAACAACATACGCAGCAAGGACAAGGCCCGTGACGATCAGATTCTTCCAAGGAGCCCGTCCAAATAGATGCGTTGAGAGTACAAGAAGCGTATAGAACCAACCCCGTGTTTGGTCAATGCCTTCAGAGACAAAGTGGGCGGGAAATGTGTTTTCGAACAGCTCCTTGTTCTCGAAAGGATAGTGGAGTTGAGCGTAAGGCATGCTGAAATCGGATTTAGGGATGCTGGAAACGACACTGTTCAGACGGACCTTCCTGACTCGAACCAGCAATCAAAGACTTCTTCGACACGTCGAAGCACGCCTTTGCCTTGTGACGAAGGAATGGTGATACCGTCTACTGACTCCCTGTGAAGGTCGACGATCCCAGTTTTTCCGCATAGCTTTTCGAGCTCTTCAACTGAACCAACACAAACAATCTAAAATCAATCTAAGCACACAGGATCAAGTCGCGTCATAGAGAGCAGTAAGACAGACCTCCTCGAGATCATCACTTGCCCACAGAGGGATCGGAGTACCCCAATAACGGTTTCGGGAAACATTCCAGTCTCGAGCATTTGCTAACCAATTCCCAAAGCGACCATCCCCTACGCTCTGGGGGACCCTGAAGACGATCTCAGCCTGTCTTCTGCAGTAAGAATATCAACCGTACCATAGTGTCTCTGCGTTGTTCTTGACAAGATCATCGACAATGGGAGTGACACGAACAAACCATGCAGGAACTGCTTTATAAATCAAAGGAGTGCCAGATCTGAAGACTCTAAGCCCCAAGAGATTCCACACAAAAAGAATTTCTTACCGCCAACAATAGGGATAAGAGTGCTTGATGTTGGTTTGTACAATGAGTCTGCCCTTCGCTTTCAGCGCTTTTTGAATCTTACTGTCGGCAGCCTATCCAAGATAACATAAATCGCACTGGCACACTTGGTCATTCATGGACACATACTTTGACGTGATCTCCCTTGAAGTCGGGTACCTCGTCAGTGAACCGACCAGCATCGTCGACGGGACATGGTGGAAGTTCATCAGGGCGGAGAACACCGTTTGCGATAGCGATACGGTGGTCGTCCTCACCAAAGGCAGGAGCTTGGTGCACGATCCCAGTGCCGTCGGCTTTCGTGACATACGTGTCAACAATAACCTTAAACGCTTTGTCTTCGAACTGAAAAGACGTTGAGCGTCGCAAAGAAAGAAGACCAACGGACATCGAGCGCTACCTTTTCTGTAAAATAGTCGAACATGGGAACGTATCTCCAACCCTTCATGTCTGCACCGGTGTATACGGCAAGTTTCTTGAATTTGGCCTTTTTAGGGTCCTTGTATAATGTTGAAAGGAGTTCTTCATGTAGTATAAAGTTTTGATCTCGTTCTTCGTCGTGGATTTTGATGTAGCTGTAGTCGGGATGAACGCAGAGAGCTAAATTCGAAGGTAAGGTCCAAGGAGTGGTCGTCCACGCTAAAAGAGACGTTTTTGGGTCATCGACCAGTGGGAAAGATACAGTGACTACCCTGGGTTGAATGAGGAGGTAGGATGAACGGTGCGTCGAACGTACCCGCAGGATCATTGACATCTCTGTAATCCAAACCAGCCTCGAAATTAGATAATGGTGTGGTCAAGCCGGTGGAGTAGGGCATGACCTTGAGGCCACGGTAGACGAGTCCCTTTTTGAACAGTTCACTGAACGCCCACCACACAGACTCCATGAAGCTCGTGTTGAGCGTCTTGTAATCGTTATCAAAGTCAATCCATCGACCCATGCGCTCTACTGTGTGTCGCCACTCTGAGGAGTAACGCATAACAATTTTCCGGCATTCCGCATTGTAGTTCTCGATTCCGAGCGCCATCACATCAGCCTTTCCGGTAATCTTGAGTTTCTTGTCGATTTCATGTTCAACAGGAAGTCCGTGTGTGTCCCATCCAAAACGACGGGGAACGTGATAACCACTGACGTGTGCATGCCTTGTGACAATATCCTGTACAGAACTCAGGATCTGTAACTGCAGAAGGTATACATACGCACCTTGATAGTACCAGCCAATAAATGGCCATAATGTGGCAGACCTGTGGCGAAGGGTGGGCCATCGTAAAATGAGAATACTGGCCTGCCCTCAGACAGTTTGAGACTCGTCTGGAACGCGTCTATTTCTCTCCAAAAAGCAATGACTTTTTCCTCTTCTCTGGGGAAGTCAAACGGTGCAGAGACTGGATGGAAGATCAGGGTTGATTAAGGGGGGAAGGGAAATGCGAGAGCTGACTGTCGTGAGGCGGGAACGCCATGGTAGAGCTGGCCGTTACAACAGTCTGGCGTCGATGTATCACAGAATCAAGAGCAATCAGGATGACTCGACGATAGTTTTCGTCAGTAACGAGTGGCCGGAGAATGCCGGATGACATAAGCTCCAAACGCGTTTGTCACAGACACGAGATGGTCACGTTCTAGGTCTGAACTCTGTTGATCACCATCGCGTGTGCTCCGCCCGTCTTGTACCATGGCCGAGGTCTTTGCAGGCGTTTCTTTTTTTCTTCCTATTTCTATCCCGCCGGAAAGAGCAGATCAGCTACGATATGCGCTGCAGGATGGAGGTGGGGTCGAAGCAGACGACCTCACCGAGGCGACCCATGTAATCACCAATACCGACCGCTTTGAGGGTTGGCACCAAGTCCCGGCGACTACTGCTGTCGTGACGGTGCGTGTTGTCGATTCCCTATCTTTACTTTCTCAACGATCAGCACAGGAGTTGTGGGTCGAACGCTGTGTACATTTTGAAAAGCCTCAACCGTACGTGTTCTGACGTGTCGAGGGCCACGAACAAATTAACATTTCTAAACACCAGGACTGCGATATACTCGGCGGACCCCAAAATGATCTTCTCTGGTGTCACAGCATGCGCCGCTGAAGACGTATGTTCCTATTGTTCGCGTTTACTGCCTTTCATGCTGTCTACAGGTTCCTGAGAACGATAAAGAAGT
The DNA here is from genome assembly GCA_036872995.1 of Hymenopellis raphanipes. Taxonomy (NCBI): domain Eukaryota; kingdom Fungi; phylum Basidiomycota; class Agaricomycetes; order Agaricales; family Physalacriaceae; genus Hymenopellis; species Hymenopellis raphanipes. The sequence goes on from JAYMDG010000021.1 coordinate 749,473, forward strand.
TCTCATGGTCGGAATTACCTCGCTTGGCGGCTGCTGGCGCGCGAATCTATCCAAAGATGCCACGCATTGCTTTGCCATCACGCGCTCTTCACCAATGTATTCCGTCGGCATGCACCATCACAATGAGACTGGGGTCAAAGTCATCCTCCCGCACTGGTTTGACGATTGCATGCGCATTGGACGCGGCTCCGTCGAACTCCAGCGATATCAATGGCCAGACCCGCCGCTATTGAAGACCCTCGGTACTGGCGAAGCTCCGAAAAGGTCACAAAACGTGGATTCTTTAAAGAAGGCGCTACTCAAGACGGCTGTGGCTGATGTTGATTACGACTTGTCCAAGACCGTCCACAGACCACTATGGGGCCAGCGTCGTCTTCTGTTGAGCAGGAATCTCGGTATCACTCCAGAACGAAAAAGCGCTATTGAGAGTGTCATCGAGAATAGCGGTGGTATTGTCATACGTTTTCAGGACGATGCTGATGAAAAGGACGAGGTCGAGGCAGTAGACGATTGCGACTACTTCATCACTAAACACCGAAGTGGAAAGGCGTATTTCAAGGTTAGCTGTCTTCTTTCTTCTTTAATCACCCCTTAAGCCCTTTTCAGGCTGCGCGCGCTCGGAAAACGATTGGAAACTTGAATTGGCTTTTCCATGTTATATCCTCGGGCACGATTTCCCGACCAGCAGATGAACTGTTGCATTATCCCACTCCTAAGAAGCCTATTGATACTTTTCAAACTCAAGTACGCCTGTTCCTTCCTACGCCGTCAATATACCTTCGAGTCTAACGAATCTTTCAAAGTTAATCTCGATCAGCAATTATACTGGGGAAGGACGGGATTATCTCAGAAAACTCATCGAAGCGATGGGGGCTAGATTTACGGCCAATATGTCTAGTCAAAACACGGTCCTGGTTGCAGCTTTGTAAGCGCCTTTTTCTCCCCTCTTCTTATGCTCATCTCTCTATCCCATCTTAGTCTTGATGGCACCAAAACGCAGAAGGCCAGGACATGGTCCATCCCAATTGTCAACCACCTATGGTTAGAGGACTGCTTTTCTCGGTGGCATCCTGTCACAGTTGCCTTGGACAAGTACATCAACTTTCCTGAAAATATGAACTTCTCTCGTCATCTCGCCGAGAAGTGCGTTCCTCGAGCCTTGGAGGATCTTGACGAACTCGATAAAGAAGAAGCAGACGACGAACAGTATTTGGCCAGCTTGAATTCGGCGGCTGCATCACAGTCCGCCGCGAGGGCGACGTCCCGGAAGGACGCCGATGCCGATACGGAGGTTAGTGCTACCTCCGCTCGTCGCGCAGATGAAGATGAGGACCGGGCTTCAGGAAGCGAGAATCTTCGCATTCCGAAGACGCCATTGACCAAGGCGAGCAATATCTCAGTCAATAAAGCTACTCCGTCACGCGTGCAAGTCGATTTCCCTGATGCAACGATGGAACGTTCAGGTTCTGGAACTAGGGCAAAGAAGAGAAAGAGAGTCACTGATGCAGATGAGGACGAGGACATTAATCCAGCATCTATGTCGATGGAACCGAGAATTTCAATAGAGGAGATGCCAGTTCCTGGTCCTTCGAAACCCAAACAGAAGCCTAGTCGCACTTCACGAAAATTCCCCAAGTCCAAAGATATAAGCAACGATGCTGGAGACCTATATCCCGCGTCGGAGCCCGACACACCAATGGAGGACGTTGCAGTGTCCAGAGTTAAGTCGCCTCGCGCTCCCCGTAAACCCGTTCGGAAAAGCGGACGAAGATCTGACCCCATGGGCGATGCTCTAAACCTTGACTCGGATGTGTCGATGGACGAGAGGCCAACCGAACCTTCTAATACCAAGTCGAAATCGGCTCGTCCTCGTAAATCTATACGAGGAGCGGAGCCGGAATCTCACCCCCAAGAACCGATACTCCCACCTTCTCCTAAACGCGTACCGTCAGTTCTGATACAAGTCACGCCTAAATCGACTTCGGTCAAAGCACGAACTAATGGCACGCCGTTACAGCCTGCAGCTAGTATCCATCTTGCTGCTGATGAACGCAAAGCGACACCTCGCACGGCCACTAGCAAAGTGCTTCCTCAGTCTACAGGTACCGCAGCCAGCTCAACTAAGGTTAAGCGGAGTGCTGCTACGAAAGCCACGCAGAGACTTCACGACGAGATCATGCCAGACGTTTTAAAGCACCAACAGGAGCTGAAGAACAAGTCGCGGAGAAGCATTGGCACGGACATTTCCAACCAGAAGAAGCGAACGGCGAGTGCCCACGATAGCAGTGATAATGAGGGTTCTATACGGATCACCAAGAAGAGTCGCTTATCGACGACGGGCAAGGGCAAGCAGAAGGCGGAAAGTGTCAGCGAGGACGAAGAGGACGAGCAGTCGACGGAGCGTTTGACCGCCAAACAGCCTCGTAAATCCAATGGAACGGTTATTGAGGTCGAGAGTGACGTAGAGCCGACATCCAAAGCCAAGTCAACCAAGACGTCGAAATCCCAAAAAGGACGCAAATCAACAGTCAAGGACCACGACGCCGATAGTGAAAGCGACGTAGAACCCGCAAGTACAGGTAAAGTGTCTAAGAGGGTGCAGAAGACCCAGAATGGGTACGTCTCCTCAAATCTTCGGCATGTCAATTGTTGATTTCTCTCCAGTACTTTATCTTCACCATCCAAAGCATCAGGCAAGCCTCTGAGAATAATGACCACCCAAGTCACCTTATCCGACAACGTTTCCAAGGCAAGTTGATTTTTTATTTCCACGACGTGTCCTTTCTCAGCTGCTTAGCAACTCGCCATACTCGGTGCGAAAACGACAACTCGGCCATCGGATTGCACGCATCTCATTGTTCCTCGGATCATACGCACGGAAAAGTTCCTCTGTGCTCTTGCTGCCATACCTTGGATTGTAACTGAGGAATGGGCCACTGAATCTGTCAAGGCAGCAAAACTGCTGCGTAAGTACGCGTTTCGCAAGTAATGTCCTGTCCTCATGTTACATTTCTAGCGGAAGAGAAGTACCTCTTGAAAGATAAAGAGAATGAGGCGAAATACGACTTCACACTCGATGAAAGTCTTGCGCGCGCCAAAGAATCGCAAGGTCGACTTTTCCGAAACACGCTGTTCTATATCACTAACAAAGTGCCTGTGGACTTCAAACTGTTGAAGAACGTTGTCAACGCCTTTGGCGGAGAGGTCAGTGTCGTCTGCCATGCATTTGTACGCATGTTGACAACTGGATAGGTAACAAAATCAACGCCGACTCTTCGAACATTGGCGCCCAAGGATAGTAAGATGGACAAGAAACGATTCGTTATCTCTTGCCCCGAAGACAGCGCCATCTGGAAACCGCTTGCACGGGAATACCCCATCTACACCCAGGAATTAATTTTGACTGGGGCGTTGAAGCAGAAGATCGAATCGGATAAATTTCGACTTGAAACAGACTAGCTGGATGTCTTTCATTATTTATGCTCGTCATTTATTATACATTCTTGCTTGAAGATGTACCCGTAGATTTTCTTGTGTTTGTAGCTTTCTACTATTTCTGTACGGTGCACAGTATCCCTCTTGGCTCCAATCCACCCACGTCTTCGCAATTCTCTCCAAGTCATCCGGCGACAACTTGCGTCCTTCGCACTCTGGGCAAACAAGGATTCCAACGTACGGTCCTTCCACATATTGCCCAACCAAGTGACTTCTTCTGTCGTCGAGTAACACCACGTACTCGTACTTGGTGATCCTAACATCTTCTCTCGGGAAACCTGCCTTCTTCGCCCAAACATGGCGCTGGCGTCCAACATCGGGCTCGGCATCGCCTTTGTCACTCTCAAATACGACTGGCGCCATTTCTCGATCCCCTCGGGGCGGGGAAACTACTTCCTAGTCTGCGTCGCGGGCGGCAACAATCCCGCCTGGCTTTGTGACTCTGCGCATTTCGCGGAGGGATCAGTCAAGTGCAGCAGTACTTGATGCGCGCGCGTGACATCGAACGTGTCGTCTGGAAAGGGGATACTTGTGGCGCTGCCGACTGCGAAAGTGCAGTTCTGGAGACCGCGCTCGGCAGCACTACTCTCCAGCACCTCAGGAATGGCGGCCTTCGGGCATGAGGGCGGCTAGGGAGGCAGTTATAGTACCGGGGCCACAACCGACGTCAAGGATGTGCATCGTGGAACGAATGGATGGCACCAGATACGCGGCAGAGTTTTCTGCAGTACGCGATTTGTGCGAATGAAAAACGGACTCATGGTAACCGTGCGTGGAATAAAGAGCTGGCTCGTCTGTCTTTGCTGTCATGATAGTCAAAACTGTAGTTGATTCTCATCCGAGTCATCGAACAGCGTGATTCCACACATCGGCATGCAAGTCCCATTCTAACGCAATTCGAACCATTCTATAAATAACATAGATGATATAGTACTTGGTGATTAACACGATGGCAGGATTCGTGTCTAACGGGACAGAGAATTGCGAAGTACAGACCTGTCGGGGAGCAGCTATATAAATGAAGCATGGCAAATTGATAATCGTGGAGAGTGACGACCACGCCATAACCTGTTGACGGTGATTTGAAAAAAGTTCAGCCCGATATCATCAACGATACTATGGATTTTCATCTGGTTTGGGTGGCGCTCGAATGCACCGGCTGCCCTTGAACTTGATTGCAGTCCTCACCCAACCCACCACGTCAACATCCTTCTCAGCATCATCCTTAAGCCAAGGGTGTTCGAGTAGCTCAACGTAGGATGCCCGTCTCTGCGAATTTCGATCAAGGCAACGAGAAACCCAGTGATCGGCTGTGGCACTGTACCCAGAGGGGAGGCAAGGTAACTCTCCGCTCAGTATGCACTGCAACTATAGACAGCAATATGAGTAGTGATGAAATGAGAAACGAATGGCACAAACCTGGGCGAAAACGTTGTTATAAGCATTTGCGGGATATGGGTATTCGCCTAGTGAAATTTCGACGGTCGACAGTCCCAACGACCAGACATCTGCAGCCACAGTGTATTCTGAGATGGATTTTGCCGACTCCCCTTGTATTCGTTCGGGCTGGAAATAACATCAGAGGATAATGATGAACGAATTTCAAGGAACATACAGCCATATAGCTCTGACAGCCAATATTTGTCTTGGCCAAAGAGTTTTCCAGATGTTTTGAAACACCGAAGTCACACAACTTAACCTCTCCTTTAGTATTCATGAGAACGTTGGTGGGTTTCACATCTAAGGCGAAAAATCAGAAATCAGCGAGTAGAGACGGGATATCGACATACCACGATGCATTACGTCCTGGCAAGAAAAGACGTCAGTGATGAATTAAACATGTTTGCCTGCGATACACACCAAGTCATCTTTCAGAGCCTTCAAACCACGAACCATACAAGCACATATTCGAGCAAGCACGGACTCTGGTATAGGATCCCAGACGAGCTCTTCCCCGCCGACAGCATAGACTCCGCCGGGTTTAAAAGTAAGTTTATCGAGGCTGCCGGCATCCATATATTCCATGATAGAATAGACGAGACTCTCGGCAGTGAAGGCGCCGTAGAACTGTACAATATTCGGAGCTCGGGCGCGATGTAAGACCTCAAGTTCGAGTATTATGCGCTCGAGATCGTTCTGCTGGAAGGATATCTTCGTTTCCTGTGGCAGCATTAGCACCACAGAAACCGCGCCAAAGAACGGAATTCGCCTTCATAGCCATAACCGTGTTTGAAGGCTTGTGTATTACTCTCCGGACCGAACCATAATGGCCCTCACCCAACTCCTCTTGGAGGACCAAATCTTGCTCCCTCATGTCGTACGTCTCGTCGCCAAAACGGATGCCGTTCGAGTGTATATGGGTCGTCTTGTGCGTAAAATCACCATCTGGACCGCTAGACACGGATTATTTAGCATGAGGGGACGAAGGCTATGCATTAACGTACAAGCCAGCGGGTAAACCAGCAGGTAAGCTTCGAAAGGCGGAAAAGGATGGGCGGTTTATCTGTGTGGCACGGTCTTGCAGAGAGAGCTGGGCAGACTGCTGGGACGACATGGTTACTGGACGAGTACGTTCTGTATGAGAGAAGATCATGGGCGGTGGCTTTGCCATCTTTCTTGCAAAGCCCGCTGCTCTTGCGGTTGGGGGCTTTGGAGGTAGCATAGGCTGCATGCGACGATTTGATGTGGCGGTCGACATTGGAGGCGGGGGCGGGGAGAAAAGAGGAGTGGTTGTGATGGTGGGTTGCAAGTCGAATTGGGAGCGGCGTATGATGTCACTGGGGACAGCCACCCATCCAACCACGACCCTTTTGCTGCGTGCCTCCAGCTTGCAGCCAGCCATGTTTGTAAAGTGGAATAAGGAAAGGTAGCATTGAAACTACTCCCGCTTAATTTTGTCTTAATTTTCCTTCAGATTCACCTTTGATGTCTCCCTCGACGCGCGCCTGGCCGACCTTCGCCAGATGATTGCTCAGGAAACCCATCTAGATGACTTCAAACTCATCTACAAGGGCGCCGTCTTGAAAGACGAAAAACTCCCTCTTTCCGCCTATCGTCTACGCCCGGCATCCACTCTCACCCTTCTACCTATCCATGATCCAGCCCCGACAGCCAAGGCGTCAATTGAAAAGACCGAACAAACTTCCTTAACCACGATCCAGCAGGAACTCGCGTCCATACGCGAATCTCTGCTTCCTAGCCTCACAACCTTTCTGGAAACTCTTCCCCAACAAGAAAAATCTTCCCCAGCTTTGCAGAAAGAGCATACGCGACTCGGAGAACTTCTTCTGCAAGCCCTTCTTCGTCTAGATGCAATCTCTGCCAATGGAGAATGGGAAGATGCGAGGAGAGAAAGAAAGGCCGCAGTAAAAGAAGTGCAGGCTCTATTAGATCGGCTTGACAACGCCTGGAGCTCCAGATAACCCTACAGTCTTCTTCTGTTCATTACTTTTACGGTTTACCCATAGACGGCCCATAGATCCAACTTCGCAAATGAAATACGCGAATATACACAAATCTACACTCAATTGTACAATTCTATTACCGACGAACCTCCTACATCGGTTCGATTATCTCAAAGTTTCGTGATGGACGGCGCTGGCAATCCACCCGGGATTTGCGAAAACCTAGCAGGAATCCAAGTGGCGTCTCCTGGTGTCGTCGTATCTTCAACTCGCCCTGTTACGCGAGCATTCCGGTCCATCATTATAGCGTGCACCTGAGAGTAGACTTGAGGTTCTGTCCTTGACTGAGGTCAATACAAACATACCTGCATACGCAGTCCGTGCATATGGGCTCGAATAGACATAATTTCTTCATTCAGCCTGAGAGTTTCGTTCGTCAACGCGATCTCATTTCTGCGCCCCAGAGATTCCACGGTTGTCGTTAAAGTGACCATCGATTCCCGCAGCCCATTCAACGACCCTTCCAACGTTGTGCTCAAATCAATAGGAGCAACGACATCACGCGCGACGGAACGCGAGGTAAGGCTCGCTGGATCCCAATTGTGACTGATGTTTGGAGACGTACGCGGGACGCTTCGCCTCTCCTGAGAAGTGTGATTTGGCTGCCCAGAGTTGAGGGGTGAGGTTGACGCGGGACTTTCAGGTGGGAAATAAGAAGCAAATGTCCCAGGACCTTCGGGGGGCGAGCTAGTACTGGTCATAGTAGACGAATCATGGTGAGACGACGTCGACGCGACGTGATGTTGGACATGTATAGGTAATTCCGAGGATGGACGAGCAGCGGAATGCATGTACCACGGCCCCAGAGCACTTTTCACCGCTTGCAGATCCCGGTTAGAACTTCGAATGTGTCCTTGTAAGGCATCAACTTTGGCGCGAAGTAAGGCGTTCTCTTCTTGTAGGGAAGTCATGTTGGTACAGTGCAGTGCTAGGAAGCCTTTGATAGCTTCATAAGGGCACATAGGCGTATGGGACTCCAGAAATCGCCGTTGACCAGTCCACGAACATCCATGCGAGGAGTGGACGCAGGAGACCGGTGCAGACTGGCAGCTGGTCAAATGGGACTCTTGGTCAGCTCGGCGTATTTCACTATCACAGTGTTCACAGACAGGTGACGAGTCTGCGCAAGTAAAACAATGCTCCTGAATGATGTAAGTAAGGAAATCGGGGAAAGCTTAATAGTTGTACCTCGTATTCGGAGAACACGATCTCTCTTTCACATGTGGTGCACACTATGGGTGTATGAATGCACTTTCCGCCTTCGATACTTTGCCGCTGAACAGATTGCGTACAGGCCTTGTCTGGGCATGGAACTAGAACAAATTTACACGCATCCAATAGATGTCCGTGGAGTAAATCCCGCTGGCAGACATGGTCGCAACCTTCGGAGGGACAGCGTACAAGGAGTTCATCTACAAGCTATATTCCGAGATGAGTCTATCACTGCCGAGTAAGAGATGGAGGATACACACAGAGCGAATAATGGGATCGGCAAGTTCTAAGCCCTCAATGGTCAACGGCAGGCGATCCACTGGGCAATGTAAGGAGTGCTTCAAGGCTTCAAGTATACATTCACGACAAAAGGTATGAGAGCAAGCCCGCGTAGTAACAGGCTCGACGAAGGGCATCCTGTATATCGTTTCAACCGACAGTGGAGGCGGACACTGCAAATATCATACCGACAGATACAACATATCTAGACAGTTTGAAGTGAACAAATGGGCGGTGTACAAGTGAAAGAAACATACCAAGTTAGAATTCGTGGACTCCGTGTAGTTGTACGACGCCATTGCGGAGCTGCTGGTTGGCGTCGTGGTGGGCAGTGGTCAACCCTATAAACTGGAGACGGAATGAGATTAGGTTGCGGAATTGGGACCGAAGTGACGGAATCCGGGTTCCCGCCACGTGCAATGACTTCACCTTAGGCTTACTGCCGCCGCTCTGCAGGGTTCGCTTCAGAATCGCTTCGGTGCAAGCCCAGCTCAATCGCATAGAAGGCTTATTGGCAAATGTATGCTGCTCTTTCTTTCGATGCATTGTGCCTTCATCGTTCTCAGATCGTCAACACAAATAATGGCAACGGCCACTCGCCGAATCTCACTAACGCTCAGGTGAACAGTTAGAGCCAGGTTCGGAGTGTAGCATCACCATATGTATGTTCCTCGTATACACCCTTGTATATAGTTTCATTCATCACAATGTGTACAGCCAGATCTAGGCGAGTAACGACTAAATGCAAATGAGATCTAAAGGGATCAGTCGAGCTACTGCCGCCACAGTCAGAGTTTCCTAGTTCATGCGCGGTCAACGACTGGCATACCAATGTGATGATACCGCTCTATCATTGTGTATCTACGCCTTTCCATCATGTATCCGGGGACTGGACACTCCCATCTCGTCGTCGTCACGACCTAGCTGTGCACGCCGTCCGGAATAAATACTCGCATCCAAGTCTTCAGTTCCTTGCTCCGGCTAGCCCTCAACGCCCTCAGCTTGTTGACCAAGTCTGACTCCTGCTCATCTCCGAAAATGTCGACGCCACGATCATTAACGCTTACGCTATTTCTTCTAATCGTTTCGCATATCTCGTTAGCCGCATCCATCCCTCCGCGTCAATTCGGAGATGACGGTGAGTCTTTCTACATCTTTCCCCGTCCCCTACTAATGCATGTTCCCGTCAGGATCATTCAACGACATTATAGCCTCTATAACAAGTGTGTGGCGCTCACCTTAGTAGTTTTGTCATCTTATTATAACTCAACAGGCAACCTTGCTTTTGACTCCGGGCCCGTGACAACAATGTTGGGCTCTGGTGCCATCCCGACTGGTCTGTCTCGTCTTTCCTCTACTCGTAGCCAAGATGTCCTAATACCCTCAATAGAAGTAGCCGGTGGCGAAGACGGCGCACCACAGGACGCCACCTATGTGACCAAGGTGTCCCTCGTTGGTGGCGATGAAATCACCTTAGGCCCCAGTGGACAATCAGGCGTAGAAACCGTCTTAGGATCCTTAACCTTCACTGTAGCCGGGCCTCCTCCAGCGTCCGGGAGCTCTCCACCCGCCAGCGCTACTAGCGGCGCGTTTCAGTCCAGTGGAAGTGCTTCTGGAAGTAGTGCAGTATCCGCGTCAGGCTCAGTGGCTTCCGGGACGTCCTCTGCGACTACTACAGCATCGGGCTCCAGTGCCAGTATCACGAGTTCGAATTCCAACAGCTCGACGTCCTCTGCATCGAAAAGCTCGGGCTCGTCCACGTCAACAAATGCCAAATCAAGCTCTACTTCGTCCTCCTCCGCTTCAGCAAGTGCATCGGATTCCAGTTCAGCTTCCCCGTAAGTTTGACGCATCTGAGCCAACGATTTTCACTCATGGTATTATACCAGATCGCACTCCATCGATGTCCGTTTCTTCACTACTGGCATCGCTACCGTTCTGGGAGGTGTCCTTTTGGGAGCCTGGATTGTTTGACGGGATTTCGTTGAGATGTAATTTATTCCATTGTGATTATTAGTTTCGTTCAGCGCAGGCGTCCTTGTATCATTCACTCGCACGATCGAGGATGTTGTAAACTAGTTCTATAAACGTCTATCGATGATGATAATGAATGCGCATAGACAAAAAAGCTACAGCGCAGCAAGAAATATCAATCCCTTTCATCGTCTGCCGGCTTAGAGAAAGACATGTGAAACCTCTCCCTGCCGGTTAATTCTCTTGGTGTCCTGGTGTTGATAACTACACCGGCATGCCTGAAGGATTGGAAGTAATCGAAACCTGGTTTGGCGGACACATAACGCTCTTCACGACTGAGGTGAAGGGTGAGGGCCTCAAGTTTTACGAAATGATTCTCCTCATAGTTCGTAACACGATTCACGAGGAGTTGTTTGATCAATGGCGCCTGACTAGAGGATGCCGTGAACCGTAAATAGGTGAGATTGGGAAGATGCGGTGAATCTGCTAAGAACTTGAGAAGTGGAGGGGGTATAACACGATGACTGTAGGAGCTGTTCTGCCGAACAATGATCGTTAAACGCGAGAGGTGTTTGCGAGCTTCTTCGACCTGTAGGCAGTCCACGAGTGCAGATGCCTGGGTGGCCTCAAGGCCATCTTGCGCCTCACCATACTGCGTTGCTGGCCACCAAATATGGAGAGTGAGCGCGGTGATTGGGCAAGCCGAGCGCGTAAACAGTTCCCTCAACGAAGTGGATGGGAATGTACGGGGATAGAGAGTAAGAGTATGAAGTTGTGGTAGAGTTATGCTATCCAAGAAGGGTCCATATTCATAGTCCGCTCGGCTCCTACAACAGAGGGATTGGAGCTTGGGGTGCGTTACGCAATGTTGCTCTGCAGGAGGCTCCTCATCCTCCTTCAAAAGAGAAATCTCCAGATGTCGAAGCTCCTTTAGAGTTTCGATGTAGGAGATGGCTGTTGAAAGGGATACACAAGAAGTCAAGTGCAACCGCAACAACTGCCCAGTGAGTGGATATAGCACCTCCACAGGTGCATTTGTTGTGAGAGATGTAAGCATTGGGGAGTTTTGTAGCAACGTCTCAGCCCATTTTGACACAGACTCGGAGCCCCAGACATCAGAGGACAGAGTTAACGTGGAGAGAACAGGCGCGGAAGACAACTGGCAGAAAAGGTCTATATCAACAACGGCGTCTCTGTGAGGTTGTATTACGACGTGTTCGTCAACGTTTAGCTGGAGCGTCGTACAGCGGGGCAAGTATGTGATGAGGAGACGAAGACTTGCTTCATTGGGGTCCACCGAATAGGAGAGGTTTAGAGGGACAGTTGCGGCTGCATTCAGCCACTGCGTGCTCAATGTTTCATCGAGATCTGGGTCTTTGCCGAAGAGAAGGCCAATGTGGAATGAGCTCCATAGTCGGGGTGAGGATAATGCAACCTGTCGCCAACGACGGCATATACGTAGCAGAAGCATACGTGATCGACGAAATTGTTGTACTCGATCCGAGTCCGGATACAGACAAGGATTGTGGCGTGGCTTCAGATCAGGGTTCGTAAACAAATCGCAATAAGCAGAGAAAATTTCGCTAAGGATTTCCGCGGGTAGAGTGCGTACGGGACTGGGTAGAAGGAGTTTTCGTTGGTCTTCAATGAGTCCCTCTATGCATAATCGTCTGCGGGACACTGCATTCATGTATTCCGTGAGCCCTGCGAGTTCGGCGTCAGCCTCGGCAATCTGACGGTAACAATCCTCGATAGACTCTTCAATAAGAGCACGTTCATGTGGTGCCGTAGCGTGGTTGGTTCCGATGAGGGAGTACACCGGCAAGAACCGTCCCGCTTCGTCCAAACGCGACTTTTTAGCCTTCTGTGAGCGCGTTTTGCGTTTCATTCCTGGTCGGCAATCCTTCTAGAAGTGTTGAGTAAGGATACTTTTTGTGTCAAGATAACCGGCATACTGGAAAACGCGTAAAAGTCAAGTGCAAGGTGCTTGTATGTAGGTGGTCGCTTATGTGAAGCAACAACGTGGGAAAAATACACGGATTACGCTATACCGTCGCGTGACCTTCTCCACTTCCGCGCCCACTATTCGCGATCCACAGACTGGGGCTCTGTGTTCCAAGTGAGATTATATGTGGCGCACATCCTTCCCACTGTCATGAGCATCTTGGCCAGATGCACAGCGCGTCCATTCATCATGCCAAAAATTATGCCAACCGGACTTGAACTCTGGGATGATTCTACCTCCCGCTGGCTCTTCAATGACCGCGAACGTGAGCCGTCTTCCGTTCTTGAACCCGCTCCTGCTTACTGGTGCCAGAACGTGTTCTTCGTCATGTCGACTACAACGTACAGGAACTCATATCCTCGGCTTGTGATTCGGTCGGCGCGACAGGTTGTACAAAAATGGTCAAGATTGCTGAAGGTCAAGACCCTTATTGTCCCTTGAATCCGAGTTGCTGCTTACGACCAATTCTTCAGGGGCCTACAACAAAGTCTTTCGATTAACCTTCAATAATGACCAGACTGCCATAGCGCGTATTCCATCGACTCTTATGTTTGGCTCCGGGGTGTCCTGGGCTACATCGAGCGAAGTGGCAACCCTTCATGCGATGCGCAATGTCGTCAAGCTTCGCATACCCAAAGTGCTCGCTTGGGCCAAGGATGCGACGAACCCCGTCGGCTCGCCTTACATTATCCTTGAGGATATTGCTGGTGTGCCGCTCCATCACGAATGGAGGCACCCGGATACTCGCGGAACCCCAGTCGAGAAGTTGGTACTGGCCGTATGCAATCACGTAGCGAGAGCAGCCTTCCTATCGTATGCGCGTCTTGGTAGCCTGTATTTCCGCGAGGACTTTCCTTCTCAGCCCCCAGCACCCTTGTTGCCACCGGGCTACTCCCGCCAATTACCTGACTTTGAGGCTTCATCAACTGTTGGTCCCATCGCCGACCTACTGTGGTGGCGTCCTTTCCATGACGAGGCGGGGTTCAGCAGGGGCCCTTGGGACAACATTGAGGAATGTGTACGTTCTGCAATTGCACTCGAACGTCGAGCTGTCCAGCATCATCGTGAAGACCCTTCAAGTCTTTGCTTCACGCGATGCAAAATAGAAGACCTAGATGAAGTTGAACATCTCCTCAGCAAGGTGGAGGCTATGGCACCACTTCTTCACGCGGTCTTCTCAACTATGAACCATCCGGAGTGGAGTACGCATGGCATCATCATTCATTCAGACCTTCGAGCAAACAACCTCATGGTTCCTTCACGAACCGAAGATAACATCGAGTCGCGCTTAGCTGATCCGGTCGTCATTGACTGGCAGGGCACCTCTATTCTTCCCATCCCCTTCCAAGCGCATATTCCCCATGTTATGGCTTTCGAGCCAACAATGTTTGACTCAGATGGAAACCCTATGCTCACCATTGATGAGAACGAGGTCTCATCGTTGCCCCAGCTGGCTCCTGAACAGCAAGCACTCGCTGAGGCGGAACACAGAAGGGCGATGCGCCAAGTAGCCTTCGTGGACACCATGAGTCGACTAGACCAGTGGAAGTTGTTATTGTCCACCGAATTCTTTCCCGAGCTTTTCCGTCCCCTCATTCAAGGTATCCTGCGCTCGTGTGCGGACGGACCAGTTGGCCTTCGTTGCTTGCTCATCGGTATTGAGCAAGTTTGGGCAGATGTGCAGTTGTGGGGACCTGTACCCTTTTCATTTACCGAGCAAGAACGTGAAGCACACAAAAGGGAGATGAAGCGAAGCCGAATCTACGAAGTCAGGCTGCAGCTGTTGATGGACCGGCTGGGTTGCGCGGAGGATGGAAGGGTGGATAAGGAACAGTATGAAACGGCGATGGAAGAACTAGAAAAGGCCAAGAATGAGTGGAATGAGGAAGAATGTTGCGGACCGTTTCCATTTGAGGACGGTGAATGGGGACACTCTCTACGGTGATTGACAACATTATGTAGAGCCACAATTAGAGCATCAATCTAGTTCGAGACGTTGACTCGACGTTGACGATCAAGCGAGGGCAGGAAATTGCTGTGACTGATGATTGTTTGTTCTATGATGGCAAATTGTTCAGCACTATAGCTACCTTGTGCTTCACCATCACTTATTGACTACGCCTTCCCATTGCACCACATTTCTATTCCGACTCGCAGTGTGTCGTCTATAGAAATAACCATTGATCTGCTTATTACCAGCCGCTTTGCATTGAAAGTGTGCAAAGCGGCTGATAGAAAAAAAATTGAAACGTGCTTTACCATGGGATCGCAGCGTCAACACGACGGGGCATGGAATCAAACCTGTAGGCCCGGCGCATTCGAACAAGCGCATATGTCGGGTACGTCCGCGATTCAACCGACATACCACAGAAGCTTGTCGCCAATGGCGCCTATTGACAGGTGCTTTCACACCCACATCCTCATTGTCTGCCCTCCCTCGTGCCTCAGTCTGACAAACTTACAACCATTGAAGCAACAGCGTGGGGAAATAGGAGGGTGTCCGAAAATACAGAGAGTACGCTATCCGATGTACGCCACTAGTCTTCCTTTCGTAACTCCTCCTGTAGATCTGTCAATCTTGACCACTCCGGCTCATCTTCGAAGTCCTTAGTCCGCCCAACGAACGTCCGCACGATACTACGAGCCTGCAATTTCCATTTGAACCCATCCACTCTGGGACCAAAATTCCTCAAGACGTCTACGATGTCCTCGACCTCCGCCAGAGCCTCGCGCCACTTTGCAACATCAGTTTCGCCTTTCTGCATGGTCCCAGCAGAGCTCGAGCGGTAACTATCCAGATGAGCTTTGAGAGCATCGTCCCAACGACCTTGCCAAGTCAGGAGCTTCGCGTAAGCGCGGAAGATACGAGACGAAGAAACCCGCGGAAGAATGGTCCTTTCAAATAGATCGAGGACGCTCCGCAGCAAACCGTGTCCTTCGTTGGGGTTCACGACGGCGTTTTGCGTGTCGCCACCCTCAACGGCCGCTTCCAAATTGGACGGCGCGCGGGTAACCCCGTCGACGAGACGCTCGAGAACCTGCTCATCGACAGCCTTCGCGCCGGCTTTGTCAACCGTTTCTTCGACAACGCGACCCAGCGCTCTGCAGGCTTCTGCGAGTTGACCAACATCCATGGCAACGATCATGAAGTTGGACCACATCCGCCAGTTGTCATAACTATGCTTCAGGCCTCGTTGAAGAGCGCGGAAGGCAAGCATCTTGTTCTCGTATGGAATGGACTCCGCGCTGTATTTGAACGACGGGTCGTCCTCCTGCACGAATCATTTAAAAATAGCTATTGCAACGGGGAAGCACCTACCTCATCATCAGTACTTGACTTGGATTTAGGCTTTGTCCCAATACGCAAGTACATGCTGGCCAAATTATTCCAGCTCTCAGCATCCTCCTCGTCAATTGCGACACATCGGCTGAATGCGTTTCTAGCGCCCTCCCAGTCTTCTAAACGCATACAAGAGCATCCGAGGATGAACCAAGAACGTGACAGCAAGGGATTGATTGCAACCGTTTTCTGTAGGCACTCGATAGCCTTAGCGTACTCCGCCCGTGCAAAGTAATAGCCACCAAGGGAACGCATCGCACGGCCTGATGAGTGTTTTGAGACCTCCCACGCGCGCTCATAGTGCTCGACCGCCTTTGCAGGTTCCAGGTCACCCAAAAGACACAACAGCTTTGCCTCCCGATTGATATCTAGCAACTTCCTTCTATCTCCGGATGAGGCCTTGCCTCGTTTCATGACCGCCTCCGACTCGAGCTTGTGTCCCTTCAAGAGATCAACAACAATCCGGAGCCCCTTCTCTGGCTGCTCCATAGACACCCAGCACTTGACTACCTCCTCCCACATCTCCAATCGCTCAAATATCTCGAGGGAGGACTTGATAACACCCAGGCTGATGTACCTCTCCGCTAATTCCTTTTCCATATCCCACTTACTCGGAAGAAGAATCTCGTGGAAGTAGCGCAGTCGCTCTGAAACGGTCGAGTCGGCGGTAGGCATTTGATCGACGAGCGCTTGCAGTTGGAGCGTGGCGCGCTCGACTGTGCGCGTGCGGGAGGACTCGAGACGCGAGCGAAGAAGGAGCGCCATTGTATGCACGGACCAATTTCTGGGATGAGATATCACTCGGGACACGTAGGAAAGCATTTCCTCGGAAGTGAGTCCATGGAGAGGCGATGTGTTCCGGACGTTGAGACACATGCCAAGAAGAATGGACTGATCCAGAGGATGCAGAGGGGGCTGGGAGGAGGGATCGAGATGGGAAAGTATGGATTTGTTGGATGGATCGGTATTGGAAGACGTGAACTGGGTGTGTTCGAGAAGGGTGTCATCATTCAACGCAAGCGTTTCTGGCACGCTTTTCTCTTTTTGCTCCTCTATATTAGGTGACGTGACAGAGTCGTCTATGGACAGGCGGCTTTGTGCCAATACAACCAGCTGGCTGAGATCCGTCTGCTGGAATTTTGTTCGTTTTCCGAGAGCACCGGAGAGCTCGTACTCGAGACCCGTAGCTCGTGCTGCACGTACAAAGTATTCCGCCGCCTTGTCCTGTGTGAATAGATGTTGCAGGAGCCCTTGCTCTAGTCGAAGTCGACCTACGAGCTCGGGTTCGGATGAATACAAGGACTCGATAGGATTAAATGATCCTAAATCATCAGACGGGATATAGACGGGCTCGTCGAGAACCTGCTGATGTACGATCTGAGCGCGTAGTTGCCACCACTTTACAGTCGTTACGTGGGTAAACGTTTGTGCAAGCAGTACTTGGGCGATGCGGAGGAATGCCGAATGTTTAGCGAGATGGTAAGCGGGTTCCCCGCCGTGTGCTAATTCGGATATCGCCTTTTGGTCGAGGATATCATCTGATAATGGTAGCGTGGGATCAGAAGACTGAGTGAGAACTTTGAAGGGAGTAATGGAGAGACCAGGTCCCGTCCAATTTGCTTGAACGAATGCATGAAGACAAGACACGGCGATCATCAAACATAGCAATTCCCCTTCTGCAGCATCGTCAGAAAGAGAGGAATGGGATTGGAATAGTCCGCTGATAGAGGTAGAATCTATGTCTATGGCCGGAGAGAGTTTGAACAGCGTTTGCGCGGGACCGGAAGTGAGTACTGATTCGAATTCGCCATCGACCAAGGACTTGGCGATTTTCAACGTGGTGCTTCTGGATTCATCCTGATTTGCAGGCCATGTCCCGGTGAGAAGCCATTTTTCAACAGAGGGGATGTCCAGACTCATCGCTATAGCTGATTAACGTCGAAAAGCAAAATTTGTGATCAAGATGATCGAGGAGTGCACGTGGAAGAGGAAGCGGAGGTAACGGAGATACAAGTCATGCCTCCTCGTCGCCAAACCACACTCTTTGACTTGTCCAGTCTCCGCGTCCATCCAGATGGCACCCGCGTCGACCAAACTGACTACAACCTGCGCGTCGAACACCATTCCCGTGCTGCTCGCGATGCCCATGGTAACTGGATGGCCCACGATGCCGGCGGTTCTGTCGCTGTCAAGCGCCGGCTGAAGCAGAAACAAGGGAAACAAGGAGGGACGGATGTATTGAAAGACGATGATGATGATGCGGAGGAACAAATAGCACCAACACTCAAACCGCGGGCGGCGAAAAGACAAAAATTTTCACAAGACTACTCTTTTCTGGAGGCTCTTGAGCTATCGGATATTTCTCAAACACCAGCCGAAGCGGGCACATTGCCCATTCCATCATCCGTGGGTGATAGCACATTTTTATTCGCTGACATACTCAATAAACGAACAGGACCTTTTGAAATGCATTCATTACATGGCCAGTACATACTATGCCGAACAAGGCCTCTTAATCAATGCGTCAAAAAGACACCGCGCCCTGCGACGGCAACGCCGTTTAGAAAAGAATGCACGGGCAGAACAGGCGAACGACGAGGTCTCTGAGGATGAAAATTCCGCAAGTGACGAGGATGATGAAACGTCTTCCTCCGAGTCCGAGGAAGCTCTAGTTGAACGGAAACATAGAAGAAAATATGAGCCTGGTGAAAAGGATCCTGGCACACGAGATATGTATCGCACGATGGACGGAAGCGCCTTGATGGCTATAGGTGTGTTAATTCGTTTTCCTTATGAAGCAAGGACCTCATAGTATTCAGGAGTCTTGGTGCAGGAACACGTTGCACGGTTACTGGATCCAAGGATACCCGACGGTTGGGAGGAAAACGAGGAAGAGGAGCAGGAAGGTGACGCGCCAAAACAGACGGGAATTAAACAACGTGTTGAAGCTGAATAGAACAGACATGTATATTCCATATCACGACGACCAGGCATCCTTGTACTCGAAACCCTTGGGTAGTATCCTTGGTTTCTTCTCTGCCAGCCGTTGGGGGTTCCAGGGCGATGGAAGCGTGCCGTCCTCCCAGCTACGAAGAATATTCAATTCAAGGACACCCATTTCGTTGCCCGGGAATATTCTCAAACGCTCCATACGTCGGTCGCGTAGCTTGTTTTTTGGTAACATTCCGGACACAGCGTGGCGGATAATCTACAAAAGCCTGCTAAGTAAGAGGAAGGAGAGTAACGCCAGACTAACGCACCTCTTCGGGTTTCTTGACCATCATATCCTTATACACAACCTCCTTCAATCCTCCCGGGTACATGGTATGCTTTCGGTACATGAATTGGTCGGGTTTTCGTCCTGTCACCTTGACCTTGGTGCAGTTGGTCACTACAACGTAGTCACCACAGTCCACTAGGTATCACATCCATCTAAGTAAAAGATATAATGCGTTTATATCAAGACGCACCACCGGGGTCGTAAATAGGTTTGTGTTTGCCCATAAGAACGAGCGCTATGCGTTCAGCCAACTTTCCGAGAACTCGGTCCGTGGCGTCCACTTGGTGCCATAGTCGTGCATATGCAAGGGCAGTCTACGTTGCTATTAGTTGGAAGTCAGAATATAGCATCCAAGGACATACATTGCCCACTGCCTGGGACATGGTCGTTCACCTCAAGTTTTGTTGCCCAATCGGGACACCACCACCGCCGATCAATAGACCGCGTTCTCGACAAACGATGCACCCCATGTTCAAGCTATCGACTCTCTCAAGAGCTGAGTATTACCTGACTAGCTATACATTTGGTTACGTCTTGGCATACAGCGCACCATGGGTCGCGCTGACGACAATTTCTTTTTCATCTTCGTCAATTGACGCGTCCTTTCTCAATACAGCTTATTTTACGGCGTCCACGGCGCTCTCCGAACTTGTTCAAGAGCCCTAACGTTCAGGCCTCAGTATGAAAGGTTGAGGAAGCCACCGCGTGCGTAAGTACATAATTAATCTAAAATTTTGAATTATTTTCATCGATCTCTGCCTGACTCCACATTCAGTGCTTGCAGCTTCGAAAAGACTTACATCGACTGCTCTGTGTACCCAGGACGCCAATATGGTCTCAAAGGCTGCTCAGCTCTCTCTAACCTCGACTGTAGAATTATCTTCTGGTACATTGAAGATCTAGAGATACGCTTCCTCAACTCACGAATAGTTCAGGCTTTCGTATGCCTATGCTTGGATTTGGCGTCTACAAAAACTATGACACTAGACCGTCAGTGCTAGAAGCGTTCAAAGCCGGCTACAGGTGCAGCTCTCTTGTTCTCGGGGTCTATCGTAAACGCTTGAGCTGAGTACTCAAGGCACGTCGATTCTGCTCAGTCATATCGAAACGAGGCTGCTGTCGGCGAGGCCTTTCATGAGAGCGGACTTCCAAGAGAGGAAGTTTTCCTCAGTAAGTGTTCCTGTTCTAAATGTATGCGATGCAAATCATACGTTCCAGCAACCAAATGTGTTTCGAAAACCCATGGATATGAAAAGACGCTGCAAGGCGTCGACGCGAGTCTCCGAAAATTCGGCCTAGGTAACGCGCTTCCGCAGCCATTCTTATAAACTCTGATTGTCATATTACTATTAGATTACATCGACCTCTTTCTTATCCACAACCCTCATTCCGGGACCGAGAAACGACTTGCCACATATAAGGCTCTCCAAGAGGCAAGAGCGGCCGGAAAGATCCACACGGTGGGCGTATCGAATTAGTTCGTATGTCACTGATTGCTCTATCTATCTGCTCAATGATTTCCACCCAGCGGCATTCACCATCTGGAGGAAATCCGGGCAGCTGGATACGAGATGCCTGCCGTGAATCAAATAGAAGTGAGTAAAGTTTAGCTTCTTAAAATGTGTATCAAACCTACTGAGATACTATCTTCAGCTCCATCCGTTCTGCCAACAGCGCCCGATCGTCCAGTACTGTAGACAGAACGCCATTGTGGTGCAAGCGTATTGCCCGCTGATTCAGGGAAAGATGGACGACCCAACCATCCTATCGGTCGCGTCAAAAGTCAGTGGTTCAAAAATCCCACATCTCCGAAGTAACCTTCTGATTTCTACGCGCGCACAGTACGCTCGTGACCCAGCTCACATACTGCTTCGCTGGTCTCTCCAAAAAGGGTGAGATTCTGTTTTTATCGTCCAGGCGTTTTCGGCTTAGACCCCGCCTGACAGGTTTGTGCCTTTGCCCAAGAGCGCTAACCCAGAACGAATACACTCCAATACTCGGCTCTTCGACTTTGAACTATCTCCGGAGGACATGGAGATACTCGACGGCCTTGACCGAGGAAAAGATGGATCTATCTCGTGGAATCCTGTCGATGCGGATTAACCATATTGCTTTCCCAATTCTGAAGCGAACATTGACTCGCCGGGCAATGTGTTCTACGCGTGATTGGGGAGTTTCGCCTGTCAATTCCATTGCACCCTTGTGATGGAGGACCGCCCGCCGGCGTATGTGTGACACTGTAGTTCTGTTGGATTGTTGGAAAGATGTCGGGTAGCGCGCGTCTGTCTTGTGCACGGGTGCAATTCTTCAGTTTCTAAGATCGCAGCGCTCGGTCATATGCAGAGATCATGGCACCGGCGGCGGTACTAGAATATGCCTGAGACACCACTTGGACGCAGTGCCTTCCCGTTACGGGGTCCCTCAAATCCATTGGTTTACGCGTCTGCATCACGTCGCAACTTGGAGACACTTGGGTCACCCTTGCATCAGGCTTAGTGCAATTTATCGGGCTGGCCCTTTCAAGTTGTCGCCCCAAAACGAAGGCACAGGATCGGTGAAACGAATCGGTGGGCGCGATGTAGGGCATGGACGCATAGAGTCGACCTCAGTTCCCGTGTATCGGCCATCACTTGGAATAGACGCCGCCATCACAGTCAACTACGCCACAGAAGAGTTTAACAACTAAAGATCCAGTGATTGTCAAGTACAAGTTGCAACATGTATTGTGAAAGCAACAACAATTATTAGGTGTATGGTATGGTAAATGGTTATCTGCAGATGATGTATACTACGATGAATGAGCGACGAAAGCTAAATAGTAGTGACAAAGAGCGAAGGTCCACGATCCTCTACAGAGGAATTACAACTACAGTAGAAAGTTTAGAGTACGGCCAAATTGCTAGGTCATGACAAAAAAAAAAGACGAAAACGAAAAAGAAACCGAAATGATCTGGAAATAGAGAGGGAGTGTATGATAAAGCAGATCCAAGACAGGGATAGCAAATACGAGGGATTGTAAGATATAAAAACAAATAAATGACACAGACACAGAGACACACAAGGAATGAAATCATGAGTAGGCGACTGGAAAGTCGGTGCCACTGTGAGGGGCATTTTCATGGGAGTTGGTCCCGAAAGATCCATAAATGTCAGAGGAGTGATCGTAGCGGTTCATATCGCCTCCCTCGTTAGGAGGGGGAAATGAGCCATCTACAGAGTACTCCTCCGGATAGTAGTTGGCATTAGGTAGTTGATGGTGAATTTCCCGGCCGTCATACTGATAGTTTTCAGACACGTCGAGTGGGACACGATTTTCTGTCGACGCCACCGATTGTGGATAGGCCGAGTCTGGAACGTACATGAAAGTGCTTTCAGAACTTGGCCGGTTGGCGTGACCATCATGCGCGGTCGAAGAAGATTCGGCATAAGGTGACTGTGAACCTGGCTGTCGAGAGGTGTGAAAAAATGGACATTTCGAGAAGGGAATCGGCACTTACTTGGTCAGATGTACTTTGCAAGGCATACGCCAATTCGCTGGAACGAGAGACCAGCGAAGGAGTACTCCCGGGGGAGATCGTGGAAGGCGAGGAATACGCGGTCCCAACCCCACTGCCGTTGCTGCAGCTCTGGCTGTGCGTTGAGCCAGTACGACTGCCGTCCGCTTCCGCGTGTGTAAATCCTTCGACTCTATTAGCGTCTGCCCCCACAAGTCCGTTGACATCCAAGTTGGACATCATGCCAAGGAACTGATTGGAGGCGCTGTGGTACCTATCAGTCAGACTGAGTATCGAGGTTAGGTAAAGAAACGCACCAGGATCCTCGCCGACTAACGTTGGGCGGGATATCGTGGTCCATTGGGCAATCTGGATAGTACACGCTGCCGTTGCTAGTGTCAGATGTAGCGACCGATGTGATGGACCCAAAACGGGATAACGCATCATATGAGGAATTGTGGTCATCCTCGGAATCATCTCCCTGAAACGCAAAACCCCGAACTGGATCCGGCGAGCTTCTTTCACTATCCGCAGAAGGGGGTGGTGTTAACGAAGCCACATTGGTATTGGCAACACCAAAGGAAAACCCCGGCGCCGGAAGGGGTCCTGGTATTGGGGAACCAACCATGCGTGACGAGAATGCGTAGAGATTATTGTCAGGCAGTGATGCACGCGCCGAATGGAAAGTCTGGGACGGAGGGTACGGCGAAGAGACGAGGCTCCCGGCGGGTGAAAAGTGCATGCCGCGCGCGTCTGCAGAGACGTGGCGGGCATGGAAAGAGCCGTGAATCGGCGCAGACGCGATGTGTGGGAGGTCAGGTCGCGGATAAGGCGAACCGGCCAGACGTGCCATCTGATTACGGGTGGGAAAAGGACCAGATAGGCGGTTGGTATTCTTGGACCGGGGGAGGGTGGTGTAAGGACTCGACGCACTGAGGCGGTGTACGCTAGCATCGACTGATAGGCGCCGCGCAAAAGGATCGAGATGAGCAGGTAATGGTGGGCTATGCGATGGATGGTCAGAGTGAGAAACCATGTCAACAGGAAGCGAGCCTCGTCGTAACAGACTGTGATCAGCCAAGTGTGTAAGAAAGCCTTGGTCGTCTGATACTGGAGATGGCTGCCATGATTGAGTAGCAGAGGAGTCGGGCACGACATGTAAGTGTGGAGACGGGGGAACGACGGGACTCGACTCGTGAGAACCTATAGACGGCGTATCGCGCAAGTACGGGGGCAGCTGTGTGTCAGCGGCCATGTCCACGTCTGACGGGGAAGGGGAGGGATCAGTTGAGGTATTGTCTGGCGTGCCATTGGCTGCTGCTGCTTTAGCAGCCTTGCCGGCCTTTGTCTTTTCCTTTGCGCGACTGAAAGGAAAAGTGAGGGGAGAGAAGGAGGGAGCAGGTAGGACGCGTACCGGTTTTGGAACCATACCTGGACACCGCGGGGGGTCATATCGAGACGAGCAGCGAGCTCTGTACGTAGAGCAGCATTGGGTTTAGTGTCGCGCTTAAAGATGCCTTCGAGTATTTTGAGCTGGTCACTGGTGGTGCGCTTGCGATGTTTGACCTCGTTGGGGGTGTAAGGGTAAAAGGCGCGAAAGTCGACGCCAGTGGGGTCCATGGCAGCGTGTGGCAAGGTCGGAAAGCGTAACGGGGTATTGTCGGTGTAGGAGGGTTGAGAGCGGTATGGGGAAGAAAGAGAGTGGTGGGATTTCGAGATCTGAACGCGAGGAAGCATGGCGATATAAAAATACTTTGCAACTCGGGTTTATGCAAACATTCAAAGGAGAGGAAGCGAATATGACGGCAGGTGAACAGCTGAACAGGCTGCCAGGCTCTACAGAAAAAGTTGTAGGCAGATAATGTCCAAAAGGACCCGACTTGGTTGTCAGGCACTCGCGAGAGAAAAAAAAACGTCAAAGGATGGTCAAACACGCTAGCCTGCGTGCTGTCCGCGTTTGGATGGCTGCCACAACAAGAACGACGAAAATGAATGTGGTGGTGGTAGCAGCACAAGATGTAGTAGTGGGTCCGTTACGAGCATCCGTCCTGTCACTCTTCTGTTGACTAACCGTTGTTCGTTGCCCTCCCTGCTAATCCTTTGACGCCTCTTCCGCTGTTGCTTTCCACAACTTCAAATTTCTTGTCTTCAGTCGTCTCCTACGCCGTCCAGCGCGCATTTTTATTTCCTTCCCTGGTTACCGGTCGTTATCGACTTACTCGGTTTCGCTCCTTAGATCCTTCGACATCCACCGTCGTTCCATCAAATGCCAAATACTATACGTACTCCCCATCAAGTTCCTCCACTTGACTTTCCGCCACTTTCGCACTTTTCCGCCTATTCATATTTCAATAACGAGTAGAGACATAAAACCATATAAGATAATGTAAACAAATCGACAGAAAGCAATAGCAATGCGACAAGGTATAAACGACTGGGGTAATCGGTATGTGTATTTCTAAACGAGCTTGCGATGAATAGTATGCGTCAACGGGGGGAAAAAAAGCAAATGCCCACAACCAGTCTGTTAAACCAACTCGTAGTCTCGTACAATGTCCCATCTAACTTTGAACAACAATACAAAACGTCGGCCTTCTTCCAACACGTTTCGGTTTCACGGACTGAGATCCATAGCGCCACCGCCTGACATATCACGACCCAGAATGTCCGCTAAGAAGTCATCGGTCACGCTGGCCAAGGGAGATGCCGTGAACAGTGAGGAACCCTCTAGCTTCGCGGTTTCGTACATCTTATCCATTCTTGAACGGGCGCGACGAACTACGGGATGTGCACAAATATCACGCATGCTGATACGAGACGTTGGGTCAGTCCGCATCATCTGGCGGATGAGCTCCAGTAGCTCAGGGCTATCGTCCAGGTCGACCTGAGAGAAGTCTTCTCGTCTTAGCCGGTGCCAGGATTCCCCTCTGTCATTGACATAAAGGTTAGCTTCGGTCAATACACAACGCGCTAGTACTTACTGGTCAGGAACTACGATATTGGAAGCAGTCTCCAACATAGTCATGCCAAAACTATATGGGTACGTGATGTCAGAAAAAAAGTCGCCGCTTGAACCGGGTTGACATACCTAAACACGTCCGCAGCTTTCCCGTATTTCCCTTGCAACACTTCGGGCGCCAGGTACAGTTTATCTCCTTCACGCTCAAAGGCGCTTGGATGGACAGTTCCCACCGCACTTTGCACAGGTCTTGGCCACAGCGACGCCATACCAAAGTCCCCAATCTTGAATCGACCCTCAGACGTGACGAATATATTTGCCGGTTTGATGTCGAGATGTATAACGCCGGAGGTGTGAATGAACGTCAGACCCTGCAAACCATGCGTCAATAAGGTGGAACTGCGAAGGAAAACAACATCCGCTGCCAAATAACGTCAAAAACTTACGTTGCTGAGATCTGCGATTATCTTCCACACCCTGGCCTCATCAAGACGAGGAAATGCACGGCCATACTCCCAAAGGAAATGTCCTAGGCTGCCGAGCTCGCATAACTCCGTTTGGATGTATAGCACTTCGTCCTCTTCCCAGCTATCAACAAACGCTAACACATTTGGGTGACGTCGACCGCCATTCACTTGACCAAGATGTCGAAGTATATCGGCTTCCTCCCGTAAACGATAACTGAATGAAATACTCAGAAACCATGCCAACACTGATGCGCAGAGAGAACTCACCGATGCTTGACACCTTCAAAGGGCTTGGACTTCTTGATGGCGTATGTTTCTTCGCCAATCTTGGAACGTGCCTTTATCACTTTGCCAAATTCTCCACTACCAATCTCGTCGACAATAACAAAATCTCGATCGAAGCGCCCTCCTTGGTCCTGCGATGACGGCAACGAGGGCCGGGGAAGAAAGCTCTTTCTGCCGACGGAAGGCCTTTGCTTCCCGGGAGAAGGATGCACGCGTGCCAAAGTTGGGGAAGACAGTATTGAACTAGTAGACGAACCGGATGCTGACCGAGCAGATTGAGCAGGCGAAAATCGAGACAAATGCTGGGGAGAATGCCGCAAAGTACGTGAAACACCTGAAAGGCAACATTATCGGACAGTCCTTCAACAAGAAAACAAAATTACCTGTGTTGTTCCTGGTCGGTGTACCTATAGTCGACATTGAGTCACTTCCACTAGAAAAATTGCCACTACTGCTACGGCGCGTTAACCACCGTGGCTTGGGGAGAGTGGGAGGAATAAACTCCAGTGAATCTGGTTGTACGGGCCGTCCAAGGCCCAGACCAGCATATCTCTCCTTACGAGTACTTGGGCTATCTTGTTCATCCTCAGAATCCGTAGAAGGATCGAAAGGAGATTTCCCGTGCTTCCTCCCTGACAGAGAAAACACAGCAGGCATACTCTTACGAGGTCCTTTCGCCGGTTTGACTTCCCAATCAATGCCTCGACCAACTCGGTGCGCTACGGCACTCTGCCATGGCCTATCGCCTGACAAGTAGCTGGTTTTGACCTTCTTGACGGGGGTATTAGGCGCTTTCTTGACCTCGTTAGGGCCCTTCGTCGTTGTCGTCAATGTCCGAAGAATGAATGCATCCATGTCAACGCCACCGGTATCATCGTCACGTCCATATACCCGAGCCTGTGGCCATCCCGAAGCAGTAGAGGGCAAGACTCCTGGAGTTACTAAACCCTCATCATCACCGTCCGAGTAAATAGAGCTGACGCTAGTAGACGCCTGGGGCATCAGATTTTCTGCGCTTGCCGTACTATCCATGGACATGTCGTCATCGCTTAGACCAATCCCCGAGTCCCTGGCCTGCTTGAATTTGGAGGTGATAGTGGCTTTCTCCCGAGGTGAAGGCGTGTCAATGGTGAGAACGAACGACGAATCGTGCGGCACAGCATGGAACATGTCATCATCGTCTGTATCCTCATGAGCCGTATCTTGGTCGTCGCGTGTCGAAGGCGAGGACTGGGGAGAAGGGAGCATTGACCGCGGTTGAATGGCACTCCAATAATCAGTGGGTACAGTCCCAGCATAACTGTGCCGATTCGACACGCTGGGGCGTGAAGTAACGAGAAACTGATCGTTTGTATTGGATAATGAGGTGTTTGTTCTCGAACGAACGGCTGGTGGCTGTTGTACAGAGGGTCCACCAAAGAATAACGTCGCTGAATCCACGCGTGCCATGGGTGCCCGCTGCCGTAAATGACTTGGGCGGGCCGACGCGGTCCCATTCAATCCAGTCAGGCGAGGGCGTGGGTGGGGCGATGCCGCACTAGAGGAGGACGAAGAGCCGGAGGACTTTCGCCTATGATGGGTCTTTTTTCCTGGAAACGCGACCAAATTGCGGGCAGGTGGACGTTCCTAAATGACGATTAGCAATGTTCTGGAAGTAACACGCATACAAGTGGACCTACAGCTGGTGATGGGGAACTTCGAATGCTTTCCAAAAGCTCGTCGGAGACAGGCCGAGACCGTGCACGGCGCTTGGTGACATGTCCTCCCGGTGACACAGCTTCAATGACTTCTGCTGCCTGTACATCCTTGAAGAGTCTGTTCGATGGGCTACGTCTGACTTGCTTGTTCTCTGCAAAGAGTACAGCTTTCGGTGGTTCCGAAATATCACAACCAGAGTCGTCCTCCTCATCAAGACCAAGGACGCCAGTAGATTGGTTCAAGTTGAGATGAGTGAGCGTCGTGGTCTGACTGCGAAGAGAAGCATCCATCTCTGTGCGCGTCTTTGGAGTACGGGAGCCAAATTTGGGAGGTGGTAGTGGGGCAAGCCGGTCAAAGGCGATGCCGCCGCGGTGGGATGAGGATTTGGAGGTGACGACGAGTGGGGTGAGAGTATGAGGACGAAGAGGCGTAGCCTGCGGAGTTGTTTTGCGCTTCGTGCCAGCGCCTACGCGACTGGACTGAGGCGCAGAGGACGCGCCAGGAGAATTGGCAGGGCGCGATGACTTGTGTCTTGATGGCGTCAGCAACGGCTGCGGGGAACTGAACACCAAGCTGTCACCGTCATCATGTCGTGGCTTCCACGAGAATGTTGGGGCAGCGGGTGTACAAAATGGTGATTGTAACCCGCCTTGCGCGCAGTTTTGGCCACCAAGCTCTGGATGAGGCTGAAACATGGATCCGCTGCGGTGTGGAGAGGGAGTGAGCAATGGGGAGTCGAAAAACGCCGGGTTCATCGGTTGAGCACTGCGAGCGGGTAGCATGCTGTTGTCGCGTGTTGGTTTGCGGTGAGACATGACGGGGGTAGCGAGCATGTTAAAGAGAGTTTTGTCGTTGCCCGAGTGAATGGCCAACTGTCTTTGGGCCAAGTCAACGTGGTCGGAATCGTGGAGTAGTCGTGGTGGTGGTCGTGCTGACTATATTTAAGAAAGAATGGACAAAGGGAAACGGACCATCCGTGTAGGTGGGAGAGAACAAGAATTTGGTAGGGTCGCTCAATCAACTGACTCATGTGATCGCTATTGTTCCCCAAGCATGTACAAACAGCGCGTCGTTTTTTGACTCGTACCAGCTTTAAAAAATAGTCCGTATATACATATCGAAAATCCTATAATCACATCCAAGTCTACCTAACGACGAATCCGGAACAATAACCTCCCACACATTACAACTCCTGCCCCACAAAACAATAAGCGATAGGTAACAACGGTGAACATTACTCACAATATTAATCAGGTTACCAGACACAAGACCTGCACACAATTCAGTACTTATTATGGAGGAACGAGATGTCGACCAACGATTTTCTATTGTACAGCCATCGGGGATGTCAATTCTTTCGCCATCCTTTGCAACAACTGAGGGCGTTGTCTCGTTATCCTCCGTAACTCCCAAGACCCAGAGACCCACTTACTAATAACAGTTCCTCTGAGAGTAACGTAGGCCCCGAGGTGGACATCACCCGAGATCGTAAGATGGTCAAGGTCCACTATACGAGGAATCTGTCTGAGGCGGTCCTGAAACTCTTGAATCTAATGACATAGTCAAAAAGGGACCCACAGAAGCTTATAGAAATGTTAGCCTACATTCTTGAAGCTGTCTCCAAGCTTTACGACAGGCGCTGTATCAAACATACGCGCAGAATTTACGACGGCATGTCCGTCGATAAAATCGTAGATGTCGCTCTTGATCAGGAGAAGATCTGAGCAGTTCTTGACAGGAAGATACCGCGATCTGGGAACACTGATTCCTTGAGCGCGCTCGAAGTACTTGATAGCCGAACCCGCAGTAGTCTCCAACTAACATGATCGTGAGATAACCGCGGCGCAACGGGAAGTAGAAGCACCTCGATAGTAGAGCGTCCAGAATAGTGTAGCTTCGTATTAGCGACAATATCAAGCTCCATAGTTCCTTGTTCGAGGACTCTTTTCAACGCTAAAAAATAAATTAGTCATACGTACCTTGAAATCATATGAAAACGATTACTCACCAACAAGATTGAGCCAAAGGTTGTTTGTGTTGAACACACCAAACTTGCGAACTGTTCATAAGCTGATGAGGAGTCTAAACGACCAACGATAAGACAGAGATGATCTACCAGATTGAAAGTCATCAAGGTGCTCCGGATCGACTTGAGAAAGCTCAAGAAGTCTGAGGGATCCGTCATAGTTGACCAACGTTCCACCCTCCACGAAGACTTGTTAGCCATCCGGATACTCTACATCCATCGAGTGCTTTACCTTGATGTCGGCCTTGGTCTTATTCGTTACTTCCATCACGAACTCCGCATTGGTGTCAATCATATGCCGCAAGATCCTTGGATCCACTCTACGATGTTTATGAGCATAATACCCAAAGCAAAAGTCAAAGTCACCTACGTAGCTCCCAAATTGTCGGAGTTCGACACGAACAGGTATTCTTTGCCGTCTCGAAGCATTTTATCGAGGAGACCTGAATGCTTCAGCGATGCGTAGAGGTCACCATGACCCGGGGGATACCAGTGACGGCTGTCATCTTTAGCGTGTTGGGGAAGAGGTAGATTAGTGTCGCTGTACAGACGAGGATACCGCGACTGATTGAAGCTCGTGATGCGAATGTCCTGATTCGCGTATTTCGTAATTATTTGCATGGTGTCTTGCTCGGTATGAAGCGATGTCATGAGAAGCAACGGTACGTCTACGCTGTATTTCTTATTCAGATGTTTGACCTGTTGGATTGTCAAGTCAAGGAAGGTTAGACCGTTCTTGACGACGAGCGCGCTTTTAGCACCCGTCATGCCTACACGTGTGGGTCAGCAATTACGCACAGACGCCAGTAAGCAAAATCGTGGCCTTACCCATAGATGTCCCCAGGCCTCCGTTGAATTTAAGAACGCAGAGCTTATTGAGATCGTTCCCAGTGTCTTTCGGGGGGAGACTATCCAGCTCCAGTACTTCAGGTGCTAAGACCTGATCCCAATCCCTAAATTACGCAGTGCTGTGTGTAACGTCGAGTTTGATGAGTGAAACTGATACACACAAGTTGCTCGGATTCCTCAGGCCGGCTACATATCGCGTATGCAGCTCCAAATAAGAAACGAGCTCCGTGTTGATTCGCTAGAGCCATGAATAAACTAAAATATCAGTAATTTGCGAAGAAAGACTCACCTTCCTGTTGGACGGGTCTGAAGTCTCGATTATCTTCTCGAGCTCTCCAGAAAGTGTCTTGCCGCCTCCAGTCGCCTTCGGAGCAGCGTTTCTGCGACCAAGTCGTCGAGTATGATTCTTGAAAAAGGACATCCTAGGCCCTGGGAAGCTCCCCTATACCTCCGGCGACCTCGAGGCCCTCAAAAGTCCAAATTTTTAGCTGTTTTTGGGGGTCAAAAGTCCAAAAATCGCTGAGATTTGTCACATCACATGATAAAATGTCACGTTTTGGACCTGGTCGCGCTCAGCGTCGTAAAGCAACGACAACAGCGGGACTCGAACGTACAGGCAGCAAGAAAGCGGCGCGATGCGTCCACGTCGCGTACCATTGCTCCTAGACTATACATGTGTCTACCCTGCAGTCAAGGCACCCACCTGGTCTCTGAAAAGTCCAATTTTCGCCGGACCTCAGCTCGAATTGCCCTCAAAAGTCCAATTTTTCGCCGAGGTTTTGGTCGATTTTGGGCTCTCAAAAGTCCAAAAATCGCCGGAGGTATAGGGGAGCTTCCCAGGGCCTGACATCCTGTCGTGTACGTCGTGTAAAGGCAGCTAGCTTAAGGGCACATTCACCGAGCAGATTTAATGGGCGGCAGAAGTTCCCCATGCTTTGAAGGCGAGGCACAGCTGCGTGGAAAGCACTCGAAGCAAGTACATCGTACACGCGGAAGCTGCGGTGTGAGTTGGAGTATGAGCTCAGAACGTTGGTCTAAGAGAGGTATATCGTGGTACGCGTTTGACCAGTGTCGATCGTGCCATCCCTGCACGTCAGTTCGAAACTTCGCACTATTACTTCAGTACTTGAACAAGTTTGGATTGCCAGACTACTCGAGAAATATGTGTACACATAACAAAATGCATAACAGACAATGAAAAAAGATATTAAAGAGAGTCTTAGTTAAAGATACTGATGACAGACAGACATAACCATGTTGCAAAGCATTTGGACGATCAATAAACGTACAGAGCAAACTTCAAAGATGCGGAAATGAGAGTATAACCCAAAATCTGTGCTTAAAGTGTGAGTGCATGATAGACGAAGTAGACAAGATCACCCACAGATAGCAAAACAGCACCGGACATCTAATGTCATGATAGTTCTGGTCCGGGGGAACCGACTTGTAAGTAGGAGAGCAGGAGCCCGATCGAACTGTTTTGTTGACAATGTAATGTCAACTCATCGTATGACCAGGTTTTCTGATCATCTACGTTGTCTTCCCCGTCCCCCTCCTCGTCATCCTGATCGCTGCTTAAGGCGCCATTCCCCAGATCCAGCTCTTGTCTGCCGGCCTGTCGGTGGTAGATTTGACTTCGTGACTTGGAACGCACATGGCCGCCAGTAGCACGACCGTTGGAACGCTCGAACGACTTGTCACTGTGTGACGAGCCCATCAAGGTCTCCTGCAGTGCTCTGAAAGCCATTACATCGACGGCCCTATGGAACCTGCTAGCCATAGACTTGCGTGAGGAGGTCGCATCGTCGCATCTCCTTTGAAGCTCCGTGATCCACTTGACTTTGATGACGGGATCATTGACATTGAACATGTAGCGCCGCTTCAGGCCTTCGTGGTTGACGAACGCCAATTGAAACGTATTCCGCATGAAGGCCCGTTCGACCGTCAGAGTACTGCTCAGCGCAAGGCCGGTATACTTCAAGGCATTCGGACCAGAGCGGATCATGATATACGTCTTCGGACCAAGAGATACACCAGTTACCCGGAACGAAGCTTCCGACGATTTTGCAAACGTGAGGACGGGTGGGTCAAAGACAAGTCCTTGGCCGTACAGATGTATTGAGAAGTGTGGGTCCGGTTGAGATAGACGAAGATGTATTGGTTCTGACTGAACCTTGTAGGTCAGCCGTTCTGGTGGGCGCCGCTTCACGGTAATGCTCAAGAGGTCTCGCGCAGCCTCTGCTGGTACCGCCATACATATCCGCTCTCGCATAATCCCATCGAAGACCTCGCGCAAAAGATCGTCCGAAACTAGGCGAGATACATCGATACGGCGGAAAGCGTCCATAAAGTTTCGCATGTGAAGCATTCGAATAGGATCACTGGGTCCTGGCTCTTGAGCCAGACCGCCATGAATGTGATCGTTAACCTGGACAATGGCACGAACAAGGCGGATAGCAAGATCTTTGTCGTACGCGACAAATGTGGCATTGGCATCATACCACCGGCTGGCGAAAGCGTCAAGAAGATAATCCAGAGTAGAAGCCGGTTTTGAAGGAACGTTAATGGAGAGGAGGAAGGCGCGGAGAGCTCGATCTACGCGTAATCCCACAAACCCAAAGTTATCGAGATAACTCTTCAACACCAGCTTGGACGTCCTGCGGGAAAGATAATCCCCAAGTTGAGCCCGATCAATCTCCGTCGTCCTGAATAGAAGCTGTCCAAGTAGTGCAGGATCATCCGCAACGTTTAACGACGAAAACAATGTGGAGATGGCCTGGTCTGGAAGCTTCCTGAACTGGTGGATGAACGTACGCAAGATGGGATTCCGCGGAGGTACTACATAGCTCATCGACCTGGTCGGAGTTTCTGCGCCACGGTCGCCGGTGAACCTCAGCTCGTGAAGCATGACTACACTTTTCACAATGAAAGTCTTGTTGTTGGCAGGAGAGGGGCCATGGGGTGTAACGTCTTGACCGCTTACAGGCTTCGCGATGACCAAGATGTCGGTGAACAAAAACAGGAAACGATCCTTCACTGTATTCGGGTTCACGACTTGCAGAACCGCCGACGAGATCAACAGTTCACGCGGCGGCCTCTCGATCGCGTTTGCCCACATAGGACTGCGAGAGCTTCGAGCAAGATTTTCTTCCAACTTTTCGAGAATGATGGAACCCTTGGACCCTGCCATATTATCGGCCGAGTAATTAGAGGAGGTCGTGGAAGAAGATGAAGACACGGAATGAGCGGGGTACTCACTCGTTGATGAAGGATCTGGCGTGGGAGAAAGGGGATCAGGTGGGGAGGGTGTTGTGGTAAGTGGAGACATGGGGATAACGGTGGTGTCTGGATGAGGAAGGACTCTGTTCGATTTCGGAGTCTGTTCCGTGTCTGTGCGAAGTGACGGGGACGGCGACAACGAGTGCTGAGGGGTCAGTAGTGGCGGGGAAGGCCTGACCACTATCGTGCCAGTGCTGGACTCTTCACGATCCGTGACAATGTCGGTGTCTTTGCGTATTCTAAGCAACTCGGTAAGAGACGGTTTCTTTGATGCCGTATCCGGAGAAGAGGGCGTCGACGAAAACATCTTCTTCGGATTCTTGACCTTCATCCATTTCCTCACATCAAGAAGTGTTGTTGGTAAATTATCCTGCTCCTTTGACTCCAGGTTTTGTGGAATATTGAAGTAGTCAATGCTGGGCGGTGGGGCGCCTGTGTACTTGATCCGCATTCCCGTATCCGAAGTCTGACGACCCATACGAATATCCTGAGGAGGAGGACCGCCACTTGTATCGCCTAGTGACTTGGCGGAGAAGGAAGCCTGCGTATCAAGGTTGGCCTTGACAAAGGTATTGATGTCGGGAGTAGAAGAATTCTTCTCCAACTGCCTCGGGGTTGGACCATACGGGAAAAGCTTAGGATTCTGATACTGAGGATAGTCCATGCCTGGAGGGACTGATGACAGTGGAGACGGAGAGGACAAGAGAGGAACCGATGCTGACGCGGCTGGGGATTGAGTGATGAAATGCTGTGATTGTTGCATCATGAACGTCCCCTCGTTCCTGTCGGTCCGCCCACTATGCAGACTAACACCACTTTCTCGACTGACACTAGAGTCGGTGTGGTCTCTGCGGTCCCGCGCACTGATACTATTAGTGCGTGAACGCCGCCCCGCGCTGGAACCAGAGCGCGCAAATCCCTTGATCTTCTGCCATGTACCAGCACGCTTTGTGGAGGACTCTGGTCGGTCTTCCGGATCCGTGAATTCAGGCCCCAGCGGTGAACGTTCAGCCACAGAGAGGCGAACAGGAAATGTCTGCGATATGGAATCATTGCTCGCTCTGGTTAACGAAGCCGAGTGTGATAGAGCGGCCATGGATGATGGAGATGGCGGAACATGAGACGGAGTCGTGTCGGGGGATGCCTCTGAGTCGATAATGACGGACGATGCGCGTGGAGATTCTGTATATTCCTCGTGAAGGGACGAGTGCGAGGACAGAGGACGTTCTTCGGCAAGGTCCGGATCGTTTAATTCCACATCATATTCTTGCACTAGAAAACTCGTTAATAAGACCCAAAATGATATAGCAGAACTAACCAGGAAGAGCCACCCAACTAATTTCACGCTCTTCTTCATAACTTCCAATTGACTCGCGAGTATAGAGCACCTCTTCTTCGTCTTCCTCGCGTCGCAAACGGTGTTTAGTAGGGGTTTGGAATGGACTAGTGGGAAATCCGTCTTGTCGCGAGGAAGTCTCGTCACTGACATAGAAAGGCACATTAACTATCCCAGTATGGGATTCACTTGATGTGACAGACAAGGCGTCCGAAGAATGTGGTAACCGTAAGGGAGAACCGTTGAGTGGAGTGCGTTGTGGTGGCGTGGTAGTGTGATAGTGTATAGCCGGACCCTCTTCCTCCTCTTCTTCCACGACTATACTTCTTCGCCTTGTAGTCTCAGGCCTTTCCGCATCCGCGTGGTTATCGTGATGAATCGATTCATCGTGTTCTATCTGAACATCACTGTCTGATAGCTGATGAAGGGGTGGTGACGCGCGACGTGGTTCTGGACTATGTATGGTAGAGGGTTCCTGAGGCGAAAAACTCCGCAGGAGTCCATAGTTTGGAGTGGCCGACCTAGCTCGTATATCTGCAAAGTAGAGTTGCGGATTATCCGGCGGTATGGGAGTTTGAGGGAGTGGAGTCGTAGGAGGTATCGGGGTATTGGGTGACGTTGTGATGTAGTCAGAATCGGAGACAGCTGCATTGCTGGTACTGATAGACCCGCGCCTTTTGTTAGACTTGGATCGCCGTCGTTTCTTGCGCACTTCTGTCGGAGGTGGCGTAGTGTTAGGTTGATCCTCCCCGCTATTGGGCTCCGCGTCGGCGTCCTTGGCAATTCTGGGGTTGAGTCGATCCAAAAGTTGCTTGCGCGCGAATGTACGCTCCGCTGTCAGACGTTCATCTCCGGAAACTGTAAGATTACGGCGAAGACCTGTCGGTGATGGAGACATCGAGGGGTCATAGACGTCCGTGCCGCCGGTGAGCTTGTTCAGTGCAGACTGTCTGCCGGCAGCGCTATGTGAGCGTTGCAGTATGCCTCTTCTTTGAATTTCTTCCAAAGAAGGGATGCCGGGAGTAGGCGGGGCACTGGGGGGTAAGGAACGTAGAGCATCAGAACCGGTTGGAGTAGGAGATCTGAGCATCTGTTGCCTCCGGGCAAGATTGCTCAAAGGACCGGGTGATGGAGGGAGCGCGGGCACATCTGCAGGATTGAGGGGTAGAACGCCAAGCTCTGGAGAAGAATCGCCATGGGTGGGTGTAGGAGCCTGGTTTCTGGCTTTGAGCTCTTTGGAGCGCCGTGAACGCGAGCGACGTCTAGATCGTGACGGAGGGCGGACGGTAGTGGTTTCTTCCTCCGCTTCAGTCTGTGGCGGTGGCTCAATAGTTTCAATAGGCTCGTCTGCAATCTCAACACGCTCCGGAGGTGGTGTGTCGATATCTGGTGTTAGGTCGCGGCCATCTTGCGTCTTTTCTCCTTCGCTGACGGCCTCTGTATGCATACGAGGTCGTCTTCCACCTTCCATCCGTGGAAGAGATGCTGCACGCTTCAGCATTGAGACGGCCCGCCGTCGCTGCTCACGGGCATCTGGGAGAGCGTCACTTTCCATGAGTCGACGATTATATCTGGAGGGCTTGCGTATGGAGGCCTTTCATCAATGTATAGTCCACTGTGTGCCTGTGGCCAGACTGACCTGGAAAAAGCTCCAAGACGGGCCGCTCTACGGGCGGCTACTGCAAACCGCAGAACGACAGAAAATGAGGCTATGATAGAATGGCTGCGTTGGTAACGCCCAAGCAGAAATCGGAATGGTACTGACCGCGACAGTCACAGCAATTTACAAGGTAAGGTTCTCCCACGTGGCCTGGGCTTCTATAAGGGGCATAAAGCCTCCATCTGCCTTGCTGTTTCCTCGAGGTGAAGACGTCGACGATATTCTCAGGTCATTTCAAGAAAATCGATGCTCTGTGCTCAATAATTTATTTCCCATCCATGAGTAGTTGACACCATTGCAGCCGTTCCACTGCTTATCATACGTATGTGCGCGCAAAAGCCTACTTATTAAGCTGTTAATAGTTTTCAGCCACGCTTTCACCCACGACTTGAAGATTTGGGGTATTCATTGTAGATGCAAAAATGCGGGGACTTGAGCGCGACGTGCCACGAAGACGAGGCGCGTTAAAGTCGAGGAAATGGAATCGGTGAACCGGCAATGTGCGGTCCGTGACTTCCTTCTTTTCTACCATCACAATGGAATTGCCGTCATTGACAAGCTCTGGCAGCGTGCAAAGCCATATGTCAACATCCATATCCAAGCAGCGTCTTCGCCTTCACTCTTCCCACTCTGACGCGTGGGAGCCTCCTCTCCCAGTAACCACGCCCCGCAAAAACAGGCGTTTCTCAGATCTTTTTACCTACTGCGACGGATGGAACGCCGCTGTTTGGCTGTGGTACTCACTCTCAAATGTCTACCTCCGATGGCTGCTCGTCGTGTACATGTGCTTCAGTCTGGTTTTCATCTCCATGTCCTTATACACGTATCTTGACGATATACTGGAGCCGAATCCTACTCAAGGTACGTACTGGTCGCCATTCTGTGTATGCTCTTTTCATGTTACACATCAGAAGACTGGTTTATATCCTCTTCTCAACGACTGTCTCGTATCATATCATACTATCCGACCCCAACGGATTTCGAACCGTTCGTGCTCCGTGGAACGCGTCCCGATAACCTTCATGCTCCAACTGC
Source organism: Hymenopellis raphanipes (assembly GCA_036872995.1). Classification (NCBI taxonomy): domain Eukaryota; kingdom Fungi; phylum Basidiomycota; class Agaricomycetes; order Agaricales; family Physalacriaceae; genus Hymenopellis; species Hymenopellis raphanipes. The sequence goes on from JAYMDG010000021.1 coordinate 787,610, forward strand.
TTGCTGCTCCTGCACCGATAATATCGACGTCACCTCGTTAATGAACTGGACTCGTCAATGGAACGGTACGTCTCGCTTTGTTGTTCCGGCCCGTGAATCAACTCCCTCTAGGACCCGTTTCAATCGTGATGACGACTGCGAATTCTTCGGCTCGTACAAGTCTTTTGCATCGCTTGGAGCCTCTCAAAATATTCCCTCATCTATCTCTCCATCTCCTCCCCAAGCAGAACGTCTCCCCCAATACTGTTCTGAATTTGGCGCGTTTCTTCGCGCTCACGTCGCATGTAGTCCTTTTCCCGGCAGAATTATCTTCGGTGCTTTCTATGGATGTCAACGCGGCCGCGGCCCAATACGTAGCTCAAAATGGACATATCCCTGCCATCCTGACAGGCCTATCCGAACTACGCTTTCCAATGCCCCCTTTGTCTCCCATGATTATCTCTCAAGACTATCCTGTCTGGTGTCCTGAAAGATTTTTCTTCTCACATTCGCGCTCTCTGGATTGGGAAGAATGCCTGTGGCGGACCTGGCTAGAAGATCGAGGTCGCTTCGGACAATTGAATATCTCTGTGGTGACGCAGAAACAGCCACCAGTACTTCCTACATCTATAGTGAGATAGTCGGACCCACCATGCTATACAAATTGATTCTTCGATAGGTAAAAAACAGGAATAGGCTAACCTCTCGTTACCGTGCAGAAACGTGCGACTTACTTCAAAAGCGCCAGATGATTTTGGATTCCGCAAGTAGAGCTGGCAAAAAACACCTTCAGTGGATCAAGACATTCTGCCGACAGGTTGGTACAATTGTCGTATCATCCTTGAAAGTCTAATACTACCGTAGACTATAGGGACTTCGCTGAAAACGTGACTCATTCGTCGTCGCCCATCAACTTTTCCTCCATGTTCTCATCTTCCACTTTGCTCGCTTCCTCTGGATTTTCCTGAAACGCCAACCATACAGCGTCGTTATCCGGCCCATCGACAACTAGATCCAATAAATCTTGCGCCAATTCTCAGAGACAACTTTCAGTTCAAAAGAGTGCGAATTTCAAGTAGTTCCTTTACCAGAAATGACGCCCATCTCCACTTTCAACTCCTCCGACATCCAGTCTGGTAGTGCCCCATACGTCAGCCTTCCAAATGTGAGCGTGAACTTGTGAAGGATGCCGTTGAAATGTCGGACGGGGGCACGATTAAGCTTGTATCGTATATTGAGAGGAGGATTATGGTAGTATGCCAACCGATGGAGCAAATGTATAGTTTGGTTCAAAAGACGTGTTGTTCTAAGATGAAGAATCAGTTCATAAATCGCTCAACTGGAAACTCACTCACGGTGTCGCAGCACCCATGACGGTATCATCGTCCTGCCATATCGGTGTGACCAAGGATGTTATGAAATCAACCAAAGAGGGCACCAAAACTTGCGAATCGGAGAGCGTGCTAATAGCCTCGGGATGGGAAGCGCTAAGTAAACCAATGAATCCCAAGATGGATTCTTTGAGCGACATAGCCTACAACGATGACAGAAGCTCATAAACAAACTTTGCAGAGGCACGAACCTCAGGTCCTTGGCGATTAGTATCAACAATGAAGGAGCATAGTCGATCGAGGATGGGAAAACGACTGTCCGGTTGCGGTGACTCGGCGGAAGGCATGACGAGAAGATTCTGCGCCAATTGTGCACCTTGTTTCAATGAGTTACTTTTCTCCCCAGTTGGGTAGTCTTACAAGATAGTTGTAGTGCAAGGAACTTTGTGACGCGTATAAGCATCCAAGTGGGCTGCTGGCCGTGAAGCAAGTTAGCGTATACTTCGCGATGACGTGATAGATAAACGAGTCTGGGTTTCGTGAGATCAGCAAAAAAAAGCTGTGAGATGGGTAGGATCTACAAACTTTTCAGCGTCATCCTGGGTCGGATTCCAGCACAGCGCATCCAGTAGGTTCATGGTCTCCGTGGCAAGTGGAGCAGGGTATTCCTTGTCCTTCGGAGGATGTAGATGTTGTCGTATAAGGTCGCAAAGAGAAACTAAGAGTGGAGATTCATCACTCCCATCGGAGCGTGATAATAAGGTAGCGCTAAAAGATGGCAAAGTGTAGATTAGTATACAAAGGAGATTGAGTAACGTTATTAGAGATGACAGCTAGAAGCGTTTAGCTTATCGAAAAATGAACTCCACTGAACGACTCACAAGATCATGCTTGACAAAAAAGGACAGAATGGAAATGAGAGACGATGCAACAGTAGCGGCAGCGGCAGAATGATCCGCTCGTGTCTGGTTACTTGCAATATCGCGAAGCAACTGGGATACGACGTCGCGATATTGCGACTGAGACTCTTCTGGGACAGGTATGCTGATGAATCCCTGAAGGGAAGAAACTGCAGAACCAGGGTATGTATGAGTCAAGAGAATTCGATGCAGCTGTTTAAGCACTATAAGAAATCGACTTCACATCAGAAGGGCAGGAATGGTATACCTCTGCATTCCAATCCAACGGCATGATATCGACGACCGTCATGTCTAGATCTTGTACGAGAGGCGCGACCTCCTCAACAGGACTTGATGGAGGGATGAGGTCAGATTCCTGTGGCGCGTCGGGAGAGAACACGTCGAGCATTTCAACATCCCCGTTCATATCGTGCCTAGTGGGGCTACTGGGCGGAGAGCTACGCTGATTTGTTACATCGCGAGCAACGTTCTGTGATACATCCATAACACGAGCTTTCCCCTTCTTGGTCTCGGCGTGAAGGGGTGTACTATCAAGGAAAGCATTCTGAAAACCTCGAAGTTTTTGAGATTTGGACTTGTCTGGGGACTTGCGTGCTTTTGAACTTGTGCTCGTACTCGGACCGGCGACAGCGTTTTGTTGTGTCATCGGACGCTGTGGAGTAATGAAGGCGTCCTTTGAACGCTGCGATCTCTGAACCCCAACCTGTTTCCGTGCGGCCTCATATTCTTGTTGCTGATGCGTGTGTAAAAACAAGACTCTGAAGAAGACATAAACACAAACCTTGAAGGAAAATTGAGTTTGCATCTTTTCCCTCTCTTCCTTGCTCTCGCGTTGCATTTGGGCCATCTTAGTTGCAGCCTCATCCAATTTGGCCTTGAGCTCTGCTAGTTTGTGTGCATGGTCTTTGGACTCCTGTTAAGCAGAATAAGTGGTTTGGCACGATACATAAATGAGTGAAGGGAACCTTGTCCATCTTCTGCCTCAAGATTGCCACTTCGCCGTCTGTCTTGTACCGCATGTTGGTCGCATCTTTCAGTTTTTGCTGAATTGCGGCATTCTCATCTTGAAGCTGAAGAGTTGTATTTGAACATGATAGACACATCAAAGTGGACAATAGCGGCAAACCTCCGTTAGCTTTCTCTGAAGGTCTTCATTTGGGAAATTATTTGCAGGCGGAGGGGGACGCGTCGAAGCACGATGCTGTGGAACAATCGTGGACGAAGACACTCTATGAGATTGTTGACGAGAGCTAGAGGGTTTACTCGAAGTAAAGGATGCACGAAACGTAGAAGCAGGCTGAGCTGGGGGCTCCATCTCTATCAAGGGTGAGTTATCATTGCCACTGGACGCGATTAACGGGGAGGATCCAACTGAAGGAATAACATATTGGCCATTGTCGTGTACAGTGATTTCTGGAAGCTGATCCAGGGAGGTTATTGGCTGGGAAACCTGTTCATATTCCACTCGTTGTCTTTTGGCGGGTGGAGGTTGCGGGTGAGGCGACACTGTGGCCTGAGCTCTCTTGTTGCGCTCCAACTGCTGTTTCGCGTCGAACAAGTCGAGAGCAGCAAGTGTATGTTCATCGAGCTCATCATCACCATCGTCGAAAAGGTCGTCGTCGTCGGCGGATGGCATTAGTTGTGGTTCCGGATTAGGAAACGGAGCTCTGCGTCACATCATCCCAATCTGGATGCTCTTGACTGTCTCTTGTCTTGAGGAACGACGGTCATGGAATCTGCAGCCAATGGGAGCCCAACAAATCCCAAACTAGACGAGGAACGGGCGCGTTACTCCAAACGCGTTGCATTGAAGCAGTTGAACTGTAATCCGACTCCCAAGGGTACGTATCACAGCACTTGTCCATTTACTCGCTATAGTTTGCTGTAGAATCATCAAAGTTGGACTCGTCTCTTAAGCGTCACACTGCTCTCATAAAGAGGATCAAGCAGTCTGTCGCATTCGACAACCGGGACCAGATACTCAAGGACATAGATTCACTCTCACTCGAGAAATACGTGGATGAAATCGCAGGCGCCACCATCGAAGGCATTCTCCGATGCAAAACCGAGCGAGATGTCTGGAGTGCAGTGGAGGTGCGTTCAAGCCATTCACGTCTTCGCATGTAGACTCATTATTTAGTAGATTATTTCCGCTCTCCACAGGCGCTTCCCCTCATTCTCACCAGGTCTTGTGTTTTCTCTGAATGCTGCCTTGGCTGGGCCTTCAAAACCCACTTCCATTGTCCCTACAGAGCAGCGGGAGAAAGAGGATTCTGCTAGACTCAGTCGTCAGAGACCCGTCCTCCGAGTATGTTCCGAGTTGGCGTTGGTTGGAATCATAACGGATGCACCAGGCCGGAGCGGTGGGGAATGGATCATGAAGGCATTGAAAGAATTGGTCAGTGTCCTTCCTACAGATCCATACTCTTACTCTTAACTGTCACTTAGCTCTCCAACGACCCCACGCTATCCTCTCTACCACTGCTTACTACATTCCTCAAGTCATATTCGCTCCCGTTTCTCGGCATAACACCGCCTGCCGTGTCTAAACAAATTTCTGTCAACACCGAACCAGGATCCCTTTCCGCCGCACAAAACAATGGTCTTGCTGATCCGAATGGCTTTCCTTCGTTGAACGATGACCAAACACCGCTCGTAGAGCAAGATATCCGTGACCGCTTCAAACGAATGTGCGAAAATTATTTCGAAATTGTGGCCAAGAAACTGGTCATTGAGCACAAGGTGGTTATCGTCGCAAGCGTGGGTGTGGGTAGGGTTCTCATCATTCATACAGCGACTGCAAGAACAAGACCGCCGTAATCATGAGGCATATATTCGCTCTGGGGAAATCTTCGAGGACCGTCAGCAAGCATATGAGAAAATGACAAAAGGTTATGAAAAACTGTTAGCCAGTTGCCAGTCGTATGTCGTCGATGTGATCAGAAAACGACCCTCTAATTCATCCGTCAGATTGTCTGAACTGCTCTATCTGCCCATGCCGATACTTCCGACATCTTCCCAGAAATCTGATTCGATTCAAATAGGCTCCAACACATCCAACCAATTTTCGAGTGATGATTCTGACGACATGAACATTAGCGGAGGAAAATGGGAAGACGAAGAGGAACGTAGATTCTTTGAGGACGTCCAGGATTTGAAGGACTTCGTTCCCAAGAGTGTACTGGGCCTTGACGATGCGGATGCCAACGAGACGCAAGAAGTTGACGTGAAGGAACGCGAAGATGATGACAAAGAAGACATCCGCAAACTGGAAGAGGAGCTTGAAAAACTCGCTGAAGGAAATATCGACGCGTCAACAGGAGAAAATGGGGACCCTGAGAGCGAGGATGATGGGTATGTGACAGCAGTCTTCTTCTGTATTCATTCTCATCCTTGCAAGCTTGATAACTCCCGTTCCTGGAACTCCAAGGGCCCCTACGCCTCCGCTGTCTCCCCATGCGCCTCAGGGACCATCGCAACTTCTTACGGCTCTTCTGACGCGCCTTCCTGACGCCACAAATCGCGAACTTGTCGATCAGGCTGCCCTAGATTTCGCGTTCTTGAATTCCAAGGCGGCCAGGAAGCGTTTGGTCAAGTTCTTGAGTCAAGTACCAAAAAATCGCACCGACTTATTGCCACATTATTCGCGCCTCGTGGCGACCCTTAACAAATACATGCCAGACATTGGGACAGACTTGGTCGCTGTGGTACCTATATTTCCACTTTGTCATGGCCACGACTGACGCGTTGATAAGCTTGATGAAGAGTTCCGATACTTGCAAAGGAAGAAGAACGTGGTGAAAGAGCTAGCGGAAGTCCGCCTCAAGGTTCGTCGCGACTGTCAGCCGGCGGAGTTGTGTAGCTCATTATTTGACAGAATGTTACATTCATATCAAACCTCACCAAGTTCGGTGTGGTTCCTGCTCATCTTGTGTTGCATATGTTCAAAGTATGCCTGGACGATTTCTCGGGGACTAACGTCGAGAATATTGCGCTACTGCTAGAAGGATGCGGACGTTATTTGCTGCGCAATGAAGACACTAGGGAGCGTTTTGGTACTATGGTGCGTTTTCTCCTTCTTTCAGTGAAAAGGTCAATCAATCTCCGTAACAGTTGGAACTCATGCGGAGAAAGCAAAGCTTGCAGCATTTCGATCAGCGACAACTCGTTCTCTTGGAAAATGCCTACTATCAGGTAGGCACCATTGATGTTATCCCGTTACACGCATTTATTTACGTGCCCATCAGTGTAATCCTCCCGAACGCGCGCCCAGACAAGAAAAACAGCGAAGCAACATCGAACTGTTCATCAGGCATTTGATTTACGATGTTCTCGCCAAGAGAAGCCTCGATAAAGTTTTGAAATTGATTCGCAAGCTGGATTGGGAGGATGAAACAACACGTACCATCCTCTTCAAGATTTTCACAAAGCCATGGAAGATCAAATACAGCAACATCGCTCTCCTAGCGATGCTGACATATGACTTACAGCGTTATCACCCTGAATTCTCAATTGCAGTCGTGGATCAAGTTTTGGAGGACATCCGTCGCGGACTGGAGCAAAATGTATACAGCACAAATCAGAGGAGAGTCGCCACTGTGAAGTACCTAGGAGAGCTCTATATCTTCCGATTGCTTAGCTCCAGCCTCATCTTCGACACGTTGTGGTCTTTGATCACTTTTGGGCATCGTATGTTGTACAGATCGTCGTCGACTACTTTACTGACAATATCCAAGCGGATGGAAGACCTCTGCCCAACCAAACTTGTCTTGTGGATATGCCAGATGATTTCTTCCGTGTGCGACTTGTTTGTGTCATCCTTGACACTTGCGGGATGTGCTTCGACCGTGGAACTCAGAAGAAGAAGTTGGATAATTTTTTGACCATGTTCCAGGTAGAGTTGATGTCCACAAGCTCATCCGGTTGCTGATTCTGCGGCGTCATTAGTTCTACCTGCTTTGCAAGCAACCTCTTCCAATGGACGTCGAATTCATGCTTTCAGAATCGCTTGAGGTATGCCAACTTTTCAGGCATAAATGCAGGCTGACCCATCTTTATGCAGGCTGTAAGACCGAAGTTGGAACTCGTAAAAACCATCGAAGAAGCCGCGATTGCTGTTGATGAGATGCTGAACTCCACTATCCAAGCAGGGGAATGTGAGTCTTGGGTACAACACTCTTAGATGGTATACTAACGTGTTTTTAGTGGATGACACAGAAGACGGCGAAGCAGGTGAAGACAGCAGTGACGAAGATGATCGAGGTGAGAACGACAAGGAGGAGGAGGAGGACGAAGCCGAGGCTACCAGTCTAGACGAAATAATTGTAAGTGTTCTGATTCATCCCCATGCCTACTTAACTAAAGTGGCTCAGAACGAAGAGAGGCCCCCATCACCTGAAGAAGAAGTGGTCCTGTCTAAAGCACAGGAATATTTAGGCCCATCAGATGAAGCCGATGCTGAGTTCGCCAAGGAACTCGCAAAATTGGTGACCGATACTTCAGTGGAGTCTCGCAAAGTCGACAAGAAGACCGCACTGGCCCTCTGGGACTCGGCTGTTTTGCCCGCTATGCGAAAACGACGTGACGAATCAGACGACACTTTGGACGCTGATAAAGTGGACACGATGAAATTCACCCTTCTATCACGCCGCGGAAACAAGCAACAGGTTCCCTCTATCTAGTCTCCTGTTTGTCCTAAGCTTACAAATGGTCTTTTACAGACCCGCCAATTGGCCGTTCCGTCAGCGTCTGCTCTTGCGGTACATACGCGCTCTGCCCAACTCCAAGACAAAGTTGAACAACAACATCTCAAACGTCTGGTTTTGGACTATGAACAACGCGAAGAAGCAGAGGAACTGAAAGGTACAGAACTCGGCCTTGCGATTTTCGCGCATCTGACGCGTCAGCAGCCCTCGAATTGCAAAATCGCATGGGCGCTATCAAGATTCGCTATGTTCAAGGATGAACTTGATCTCTGCTAACCTGTTCCTGGGCAACCTCAGTCTCTCACCATATATGCGGGTGAATCGCTTCAGCCAAGCCAGCCCGACAACCATTCTGGTTCATACAGTTCACATAGCACGTCGGCAAGCTGTGACGACGCTTGCACATCAGCGCTCTTGCGCCTCCGATTAGCAACATAAAACACTTGGGAGTCACGAAATGACCGAATGATCAAGGAGGTGGCAGGTGCACGTCGAAGAACGAGCTGCAGTACTTAAATTTAGATAGACATTTTTTCGAATTCCTGATCAGATCCCACGCTCATTTCGTAAATTCATATATTTCAAAACGAGTCTTGCAGAACTTCCATTTGGTTTGCATGCAGCGCATATAAACTGGCTTTCTGTGCGACGTGTATGTTTTCTCTTAATGGAATCTCGGCGAATTCCAACTACTTGCCTGGTGACGGCCAAGGGGAGCTCCAAGCTCAACCAATACCGCCGAGAGAGAAAGTTGCATTCTTCCAAGGATGGGACTGAGGTCATGCTCTACACTGACGAGGTGCATAGGCGGAGAGTGGTAAGCCATCTACCGCGCTCTGGTCGCTTTAGCTGACTAGTGTCTTAAGGTGGTAAAGGCCGTCAGGCGCAACAACACCCAGGACAAGGTGAAGGCGTTCAAGAAGAAGTCCGCCTGCAACAACGACCCTCCCAGCTCTCAGCAGAGTATCGAGCGTGAAATTTCGATACTCAAGGCCTGCCAACATCCTTGCCATGTACAGTTGCTGGAAGTGCTAGATGACCCGGCGCGGCACGTCGTATACATAGCATTGGAGTACCTATCCGGTGGTCAAGTGCAATGGGAGGAGAACGGGACGCCGACGTTAACGGTTGACCAAACCCGCCGCGTTCTACGCGATGTCATTGTGGGGTTAGAGTATCGTACGTCACCCCCCATTTTATTTCCGCCAATCCTACTCATTCTGCGCGATAGTCCATTACCACGGCATTATTCATAGAGACATCAAGCCCGCCAACATTATGTGGTGCGAGAACCGAACCTATGTCAAAATCATCGACTATGGCATCTCACACTTCAGTGAAAGTCGACTTCAGGTCCCATCTTCCCACCCTTTGAAAGATATGGACGTTGTTAGACAGTGCCCGTCTTTCAAAGAAAACGATCTTTTGAAGGTTCGCGGCACGGGCTACTTCTTCGCGCCCGAAGTGGTGTGGTATCCGTCTGACATGACACCCTGCACCTCTTCCGAATCAATAACAACGCAGTCCTCGCCGACATTGGTATCCTCTTCCATTCACAGGCCTCCTGTGACGGAAGCTGTCGATATTTGGTGTTTAGGCGTCACCGCGTTCTGCTTCTTTTTCGGCCGTTTCCCCTTCAATCCGCCTGGCGGAGGGCAGCATAACCTTAATAAGGAGATCCTAGAGAGGGATTGGCCAGTTGCGTCGACCATGTGCGCGGATGAGGTACCAACTGGCGGGGACGCGTCGCGTGATGTGGAGGGACATGTGTTGAACATGCTGAATCAAATGCTGCAAAAGGATCCTACTCAACGAATCGAACTTTCGACACTAAAAGTGTGCCACACTTCCCATTTCCTGTCCGTGATACTAACGGCTTTTTTTTTCCAGCGCCACAACTGGATATTGGACGGGATTCATCAACCTGAAACGTGGCTAGCTTTGACTTCCCCTTCTAAAGCATACGCGCGCCCGACGACGTGGTTCCGTCGCTCGCTCTCTGCATTACAGAATCTACTTCCAAACGTGACAAAGTCGTAATTCGACCTGGTCTCTTTTCGCGGACATCATCTGTAGATCACAAATTTTCGGACTTGGGCTTAGATATCAAGTAGCAATGTACCTACCTGTATCAACATAGTGGACTTTGGTTTGATTCATCTGCACTGTAGTTGCCCGCGAATACGATTTAGAATACTTTGCATATATTTTCGCGTCTTCCTAATACTAATAGCCAGACACCCAAATTTTATGCAACACTCGCGACTACAGCGCAGACTGCTTAGGATACTATGGCGTATCGTACACAACCTCTCGCGCAAGAACACTCATCCATCGTGAGCAACAAAGGTTCGTTTGTCATCGGAGAAGATATCGTTCAGACTTGCAATAACTTTGACGCCACTCCACGCGTCAGCGTCAGCTGTATCCTCCTCTGCTGGGCGCCGTAGCAAAACCGCTTGCATCCCGGCATCGAGGGCTCCGACATAATCACTACAACGGCGTGAGCATCATTGCCAGATTTTGAAAGTATAGCTCACCTCTGTGGATCATCGCCAACATGCAGGCACTGATTCATCTGAACGGGCGGCTTGACGGCGTGAACCTGGTTGGCACGTTCTAGCGCTCGAATAAAGATAGCACTAGAGGGCTTTTCTATGCCTTCCTCTTCGCTGAGAAGGATTGGTTTCAGGTAATTTGGGAAGTCCAAATCCTTCAATACTAGCCCTTTGGGAATTCAGAAAGCTGCGAACATATCAGGTTTGAAGGACGAACCGGTTCGAGCGTCGGAGTTGCTTATCACAGCTGTCAAGACGCCTAAGGAGTGCAACTTTTCAACTGGGTTGGCGACATCATCAAAACTGATTGAAACGAGCAGGATAAGATACTGACGAGTAGGTATCGCGTCGTCGAATGCTTTGTAACCCTCTCTTGAGCTAAAACGGTGCATAAGAGTGTCCACAATTTGAGGCAGGCACTCTTTGAGAGCTAGCCCATGATCTCTCAACCGCAGCTACGTGTCACTGTCAACGCGAGCAAACGCACCATGGGGATCCGCGTGCGCCGACAGAGCAGTCCGATAGATGACTTCCGACCACCAGTCACGGCTTCCTTTATCGTAAGCAGGTCTTTCTCGTTGTAAAGCCACAAGAGCTAGTACGAAGCTTCGTCAAGACTGATCCCTTTACACCAGTTATCTTTATACCGGACTTGAAGGAGGTCTTCAGAATGTTGGGATTCAGAGTACCAAGGAACGGTTCGAAAGCCAAAGAGTATTGCACATGGATAGGATATCGAGGCGTTATCAAAGTGTGCAGGACATCAAAGGTCACCAGGCGGATGGGAATCGACATGCAAGGTGGTAGGAAAGGAAAGGCCCTAAGACGTCATGGATGTAGCTGTTAACTCGCATCGCGAGTTTGGTACCCTCAGTTCATACAATTTTCATTCAGTTCACGACTTTACAACAGGCAATATCTACTTATACAGCTTCCTGTTTCGCTTGAGCCTTCAAACCAGCGCTATACGAAACAATATGAACCCAATAACAATCAAAGCCAGGGCTAAGACGGACTTGCGGTGTGCGGATGGCTTCCAAGAAGACCCTTGGGCTCCTGCTTCATCGATGGCATTGATTTCATCTTGGGTCAATGGAGCTACAAAGAAGGTCAAGGCTGATCAGAGAACAGCTCCGTTCGAAAACACACGTAGATCAGCAACAGCTTGATACTCTTTCAATCTTTTGCCGTTAGAGGTAGTCCTGCAAGTGATGTTAGTCAAGTACATGCGATCACTAGGAAAAACTAACGTTACGATGACCGCTCTTTTGCTCCGGACCCATAAGAATATGACTTGAGCGGGGGTGGCACCAAGGCGGGCAGCAGCAGCAGCTACTGGAGCATCAACTGGTCCTCCCGGAGTCCGAGTTATGGGCCTAGAGTATGGTTAATCCGCAAGTACAACAGAGGTTGTAGTCGACTTGCGTTAGACTGCTGTACGCCTCAGTGATGATCCCATGCTGAGCAGAGTATTCAAGGAGTGCCTTGTACTCTGTATAATTATAAGGATGAAAACGTATCTGTCGACGAGTGAAATCAGTGGTGGGCAGCTCAAAGCACCATACATACTTGGTTGACGGCAGGTTTGATCCTCGCCGTCTTCAAGAGTGTTTGAAGCTGCTCAATATTAAAGTTACTGACGCCGATAGATCTGTTTAAGATTCGTTGGAGTGAAAACGCGTCAATGAAGGAAAAGACTCACTTGGCAAGTCCTTCATCCTTGATGCGTTCCAATTGCTTCCACCCGTTCTCGATATCATTTTCAATCAATCCAGGAAAGTGGATGAGATATAGATCAACCTGCTTTAGGCCGAGCTAGGAATCTTGGACGTGAATAATTGCAGGAGAGGTAATTATAGCATAGATAAGGCACCTTTGACAGGCTGGCGCTGAGGGCATCACGTACATCTCCGCTACCCCACTTGGTAGTGATGAAGAGGTCGGCGCGCTCGAATCCACTTTCCTTGATGGCCTGGCCGACACTCTCTTCGTTGTTGTAGACTAGGAAGGAAATATCAATGATGTCAAAGAATTCCGTGATCGAGTAATGCTTACTTTGCGCAGTGTCTACATGAGAGAAACCGTTATCCAGAGCTCTTGCCACGTATTCCGTGGCATCGTTTCCGAACAAAGCTGTTCCAGTACCAAAGGCAATAGCTGGAATCTAGAGACATGTCAAGTTGAACAAAAGTTACAAGAAAACAACCTTGCCTTGTTGCCGTCGTTGAGAGTAATCTGTTCAAACGGCATGGTAAGAGGGCAACCAGTGTGGCTGACGCGTTAAGAATTGCGCCATCGTGCAATGAGAATCTGCAGAAGAGTGGGAAATGACGATCCCAGGGGCTTTAGAACTAAACAGGGATAATCAACTGCCGACTTCTCTCACTCTTGTCTTTTATCCTTTTCGTCTTGCGAGTTTGCGTTACACCTCTTAAAATTAAACGACAGAATGTCTATGAAAGCGGTTAGTATCTCTGCCTTTCTCAATATGAACACGCGTTTAATTGTCTCACAGATTGTAAAATGTGAATACATAGTGCTGTATCCAATGTCAACTCTCATCTCTACGTCCAGCCGTAATTTCGGGCGACTCGCTCGTACTACGTGGCCGACCCGGACCCCAAGGACAGCCCCCGAAAGAGCGGTTCGTCTGTTGTCTTGACACGTTGTCCGTTTCTAACCGTGGCGTCTTAGAATTCTACATCTCGCCGACATAGGCGCACCACGTATGGGATCCTCCACCAGGGAGGATGAGGTGCGCAATTGTCACGATTTTCCGATGTCATTATAACCCACCACATCGTTTAGCCTTGGGCCTTCGAATCTCGAGAATTCTTACGAGCACTCGCAGTCGGAAAGGAAATCACATTTGTCTCGACACATTCACTGCCACCGAACGACGATATTCCCCGTGACTTTGGCACTGCAGAGATCGGAGGACACGACGTTGCCTCTGAATTACTCAAGAATGGCTGGGCCAAAGTTAAAGAGCTTAAGCGTGATCCCACCGACGAAGACACGCGCAAACGTGAGCTCGAGAACGAAGCCAAAGCCACTGGCAAGGGCCAATGGAACCCCCATGGTCCCCAGGTATAATCCACGTATTGTCCGAGTTGGTCACGCGCTCAAATATTCTTCGCAGGCGCGTGCTGTCAACCATACTATGCCCACAGATTCGCTAGGATTCTTATCGGAATGGAAAGGAAAAACTATCGATGGTGTGTTCAGAATCTCCTCGCGATTATTTCTCATATTTGGGGCTTTTAGCCATCGTCGAACAGGTTCGCGAAGGTACTTCACTTAGGGTGCGGCTCCTCATGCCCGACGGCGAACACCAACTGGTCAACGTTCTTTTGGCTGGCGTTCGTAGCCCAAAGGTTGCAAGTAAACCTGGGGAAGTGTCAGAGCAATGGGGCGAAGAAGTGGGTTATATCATGAATTCCATGTATCCCCTTTCCCTCTCAATTAATATGCATCTTTTTTTGTCAGGCCAAGTTTTTCACTGAATCACGTCTTCTTCAACGTGCTGTGCGTGTACAAATACTATCTTTGCCTACATCAACCGGTACACCCTTCCAAACCGGCGCAAATGGAGCACCTGCACCGGCCACTGCCAGCAACTTCATTGGCATTGGTTTGTTGACCTAATTCTCCTTAAGAACGCGACTCATGCTACTTTCAGTATTACATCCGGCGGGAAATGTTGCAGAACATCTCGTAGCTGCAGGTCTTGCCCGCGTCGTTGACTGGCATGCTGGCATGCTCACTAGCAGCGGTGGGATGGAGCGATTAAGGGCGGCTGAGAAGGCTGCTAAGGAGAAACGTGCATGTCTATACGCGTCCGCACCCGCACCTACGGCCACAAAGTCAAACGGTGCTGTCAATGGCCAAAGAGCCTTCGAAGGAACGGTTAGCCGCGTATGGTCTGGTGATCAAATATCTGTTGTGGAAAAAGAGTCTGGCAAAGAGCGAAGATTACAGCTGAGCTCCACGAGGGGACCAAAGTACTATTTTTCGAACGTCCATCCCTCTACATTTTTTCTCAGACGCCTTGCAGATCAGCTGATTCCAAACAAGCCGCATATGCGCAAGAGGCACGCGAATTTCTACGGAAGAAGCTCATTGGCAAAAGCGTCCGCGTCACTATTGACTTTGTGCGTCCTCGCGAAGGCGAGTACGAGGAGCGAGAGTGTGCTACAATTCGCTATGGAAATCAAAACGTGTACGTACATTTTGTCTGCCTGATTTCGGTTGAAACTTAGTCTCACAGCAACATCGCGGAGCAATTGGTTGAGAAAGGTCTTGCGAGCGTCGTTCGCCATAAACGCGACGATGAGGACCGATCTTCGGACTATGACAAGTTGATGGGGGCCGAGCAACTGTGCGTAGCGTCCCGACCGTCCAATGTTGTTCTGAATCTTCGATCTTGTCTAGAGCCATAACTGAGACGCGCGGTATATACTCTGGAAAAGATCTGCCAGCGCCTAAACAGCCCCTCAACATTTCTGAGGTATGGCTTAAAGCCACCTTCAGGCTGTCCACTGCTTGACTAATTTTTTCGTCAGTCTCACAATCGCGCCAATCAGTACCTTAATGGCTTCAAGCGACTCGGACGGATACCTGCAGTTGTTGACTACGTCGCAGCCGGTTCGCGATTCAAGTACGTGCTTCTCGCCCCCCCCCCTTTTTTTTTAGGCGTCGCGCTCAATGTTTTTCTGATTAGGATTTTCCTCCCAAAGGACAATCAGACTCTAACTTTGGTACTCGGCGGTAAGTCTGTTTTCTATAAAATAACACCAATGACCAAAACTGGTTCTAGGTATTCGTGCCCCGCGTACTGCTCGAAACGCATCTGAAAAGAGCGAACCATACGGGGTTGAGTCCTACGAGTACGCGTCCAGAAAGTACATGCAGCGCGACGTTGAATTTGAAGTCGACTCCTTGGACAAGTCTGGAGGTTTCATCGGATCGTTATACCTCAATAAGACGGAAAATGCAGCGGTCGCGTTAGTCAGGGAAGGATTAGCCACCGTACACTCCTTTTCCGCCGACGGTCTATCTTGGGCGCGTCACCTGTATGATGCTGAGGTTTGCTGATTTTCCGTAACTTGAAGCGCTGGAACTGATTTGAATCGATAGGCTGAGGCAAAAGCAGCTCATCGGAATGTAAGACCTTCTTTCGCCGATGCTACCAGTTTCTTAATACCACCTTACGTAGATCTGGAAGGATTATGACGAGTCAGCTGAGGTCGAGCCTGAAGTTCAAGAGGATGCGAATGGCCCACTGAAGTCAGAGTACCTGGATGTCATCGTCAGCGACATTCGTGCAAAAAATGACTTCACCTTTTCGGTTCAAATATTGAACACAGAAGGTCAGCCATTCTAGGATCACAGCCATATTCGGTACTCATCCCAATATATAGGAATAGCCTCGCTGGAAAAGCTCATGAGGGACTTTTCATTATATCATCGTAGCGCTCCTGCATCGCCTGCCGGGTTCATACCAAAGGGCGGAGACCTTGTGTCTGCCAAATTCTCTGATGGTTCATGGTATCGTGCCAAGGTCCGCCGAGCATCACCTGTGAAGCGGGAGGCTGAGGTCACCTTCATCGACTATGGGAATCAAGATACTGTGTCGTTTTCCAACATCCGTCCACTGGATCCCCGCTTCCGTTCACTACCAGGACAAGCGCATGATGCGCGACTAAGGTGAACTCCCTAGGTGCACTGTTTTCGCCCCAGGACTGATCAATCTACTTTGCCTACCAGCTTCATCAAACTCGTCGGTCCTGATAGCGATTATCATGCCGAGGCGATTGACCGGTTCACGAGCCTCTGTGAAGGCCGTAAGCTGATCGCGAACGTGGATCACAGGGAAGGGCCTCTCCTTCACCTCAGGCTGATAGACCCGAGCGACCCAGCATCGGCAGATCCTCATTCATACGCATGCATCAATGCCGATCTGCTGCGGGATGGTGTGGCTACTATCGACAAGAAGGGATGTAGATACATTCAATCTTACCCCGAGCTTGTAAAAAAGTTGCGCGGCTCTATTTTGGAGGCGAAGCGGGACCGTGCTGGGATGTTCGAGTTTGGAGACGTTGAGGAGGATGATTAGTGTAGTTTCCGATGATTGAATCATAACGTTCCCTGGCTCTGGAGGGTGTTTTCTCCTCTCATATGTTTCGTACCTCAGCTTAAGGAGTCATGTGACTATGACGACGCCTCTTTTTCGGCAACGACATCGCGTATACCTATGCTGGTGCGACGTGTCCCGAGGCTTGTGCCCCGCCACGTCCCACGGCATATTCGTCTACTTTCGGTCACGCCGAACCCGCGACTGCCACCCAAACCCAAACCCAAACCCAAACCCAAACCCAAACCCAAACCCAAATCCAAACCTGACCAACATCTGTCCATCCTCCAGCAGTACAAAGCAGACATCGAGGACGCTCAAGCTCGCGGCCTCGTTCGTACTCCCCCTGCCCATTACAATGGGGTTACCCGTTTCTTCATGACGACAGCATATCTCTTGGGATTCTATGCCCGCGGTATCATCTTCATCTTCATGCGTCAATACCTCAGGCTTTACCTGGACCGTACCAATAGAACCCACCTGCGCGCACTCCACATCCAACAGCAGGACATTAAGAAGGTCGTGCCCTTCATGTTCATCGCTCTTCTCTTCGAGGAGGCCATTCCGTTCATCGTCGCGTACGCACCAGGTCTCCTTCCATCTTCATGCATCCTGCCGGGCCAGGAAGCACGGATTCGCCTGCAAAAGGTCGAACAGGCGCGCAAAGCACAGGCAGCGCTCCGTGAGGTCGTACAGCGTGTCCGGAAAAATCCTGATGCGTACGGCTACGACGGAACAGGCATAACGGTGGACCCACTACACCACAAAATAGGGTGTGTAGCATTTCGTGATTGCAGGCAGGAGGTGGTGCAGACGATAGGTCTGGGAGCATTCGGTCCGTGGACTACCCAAGGAAGAACTGCATACTGTGTTAAAGACGACTACTTGTTTCTCGCCGGTGCTGCACATGTCAATGAGCTTACGGAGGAAGAGCTAGACCAAGCGCTATTTGACCGGGGTCTGATAATTCCTGATCAAACAAGTATGCAGGCCAAGCAGGGTATTCTAAAGTGGTACTTGAATGAAATACTGCAATCTGGATCAAATACTTTGTCTTTCCGAATAGCGCTTGTTGCTAGATTTGCCAGTTTATCGAAAAACTTATTAAAATAAACAGAATCGAATGCATGTCATCACGATGAAGATGTTCTTCTGAACATCGCAAGACTTAATTTGGGATGGTTTGGAACGCTACCACTAAATAGATGTCTCGCCGCTATGTTACGATTTCGTCGACCTTGGATCTATTGATACAAAATCCCTACCAAACGAGTAAGAAAGTGGTTACTAGCATAGAGGCAAACATACCGGTGTAACCCATGCCTTGCAGCCACAGCATACGCCAGCCCAATCATAGTTCCCAAGCTTCGCGCCGCACTTCTTGTTCGGGCATATGATTTTGCCAGCCAACTCGCCATTCTGCAAAAATGGCTCCATCCACTTCATCTATAAAGTATTATTGGTGTGAGCGCGTCAGGATTGAGCATACCCACGTACAGGCTCTACAAAGTAACCCGAACACTTGGGATTGGCCAAGATGGGTGGACTTATCACGTTCGGCTTAATGTTATTCGTCTGTAGAGGCGTCATACCCATGCCCGCCGGCCCTCGCAAAGCAGCCAATTTAGGATTCGCAGAAAGCTGCGCCGCCAAGTCACCAGGACTTGCGTATTGTGTCGCCTCCACCTCAGACTTCGAAGGTGGCTGCCCCGGTTCTGTATCTCCCGGAGACGAAATAACAGCATCCGACATTCGTCTTCCTAGCTTCGCTGCGGCATCAACAGACGTAGGCCCAACCTCATTGCTCAAGTCCGTCGTGACCTCAGGTTCGTCGTCATCTTCACTTTCCACCGCTTCCTCGGTCTCCAACGCCGACATGGAAAGCGAGTCCATCATACTCCTCGACAGATTGGCGAACGGGCGTATGGCTCCGGATTTCCCCCCAGACGGACGTCGCGGAGCTGGCTTGGCTGTTCCTTCATTGTCATCATCAGTTGGTGACATTGTCAAGGCGTCAACGAAACTGCTGAGACCAGATGGTCTCCTTGGTCGCGAGCTCTCCGATCCCAATCGAGACCGAGGTTGAGTTATCGACGGATGTCGTGATGGGGACTGATGCGTGGACGGTCTGCGGGACGATGCTGGGGTCAAGTTGGCGGGCGTCGCGTCCCCGAGCTGTCCGTGGTCAAGCATATGTTCTCTAGCTGCAAGCTCCTGCCTGGAAGGAAGGTGAGTACTAGCCAGCGGAATAGACGGGAACGGGTCGGTAATTCACCTGCACATCTTGCATCTGATACGCCGCCTCGGGCCCCCAGGCGTGTTCGGCATCGAATCGGACGGTGTTCGGGGAAATTTGGCAAACATGTCGGTGGGCGGCAGGGTGCCATCGCCGTCTGAAAGCGGCATAAATTGGCTTGATCTGCGAGTGTGGAGTGACTTTGAAGAACGCACTCATGACCTCCTCCACGGCTCGCTCCATGTAAAACATACGTGTAGATTTGTCGCGTTGGGAAATACGAAAGGACGCCTTGTGGAAGAGCTCGAGCTGAACGAGAAATCCAGTATTCGGGCTAGAATGAATGAGAAAACAAATGAGGTACACAACTCAATTTCGACGGACTCGATTTGAGGACGGGACTTGCGAATGAGTTCCAGCGCGGCCTCGGGCGTTAAACGGCGGGCATACATTAAATAGGCGGCTACAATTGTAGCGCTTCTACCTAGCAATGGCCATGTCATAAGCGATGGAGCAGCACACCGAGGATCACTCACTCATTCCGGCTTGACAGTGGACCAGGACGGCTCTTCCCTTGTCCAATTCTGCTTGTATGAACGTTATGGCGGGCAAAAAATGGATCATGATATCGGCCTCCTCTGTATCATCGAGGAGAATTTGGTGCCGGATAAAAGTCTATTTTAATTAGCAGCCTTTCATCGATATTCTGCGCCAAGGCACCTCATGTATGGTAATGCGACCTCGCATTGCGGATAGAATGCTGAATATCTTATTTTGCTTGAGCTGCTCTGTATTGAGAGCACTGCGCAGATCTCCAATCCAAAGTCCGGGGATGATTTCGTCCATGGTGATGGTCTGGTGATGGTAGTATGTGGAAGGAATTCGTACGAAGAGTTCGGAGCCGTTCAATGCTCGATCAAGTGTTGAAGGGTCAGGCGTTCGCACCCGCAAGTGACTGTGGATGATAGTGGTGTATAAGATGTTAATGGATCAGTTTACTCCCTCCATGCCCATGCCATGACATCACCTCATCCTGAATTTTACAAGAAACCGCCATGAAATTTTTGAATCATAAATATAAGATTACAGAAGATCGTCGAAATGAGCGTAATCCTGTACGATGAAGAGTTCCTCTCCGTCCAGTACATCCTTCACAATAGCCTCCCAGATCGCCGTTGGTTTGTTGACACTTGAGATCGTTTGTCAGCTCAAGGTCGACGAGATCACAACCAACGTACTTCTCTACCGTGAGCGGGAACGAGATATCCGCCGTGTGATCCTGCCATTCTATGAAAGGTTCAGACTCGCACGCAAGAGTGATCTAGTCTTGTCGCGAACCTTCTGGAGTTTTTGGATCAGTGAGGCCGAACCCCAAGCGCCATGTAATACCCTGTACACTGTTCGTAAGGCTGATAGAGACCAATCAGCATTTAGCTTAGTGGTACAACGTCATACGCACAAGTCCGGAGGAGCAAGGGTGTGATTCTTCAAATGCGTGCTCTGGACGAAAAGATGAGCTTGGGTATATAGTGAGATGGAGAAAGCTACCTTGATCTCAGTGTCGATAGTAGAAAAGTCCGTGGACTGGCCTCCAACGGTGCCGCAGTAATGCTGGGTACTATCTTTGAAACCACCAACTACGACAGTCTTGACCCCATCTAGCTTGGACATGGTGATCTAGCAAACCGTTCAGTGGGTTTCCTGCAAGTTTGCAAATGACCTTACACTGAACAATGAACAGGAGCTAGCACATCTACAATTGCGTAAGGATATGGTCGTTACTTGGAACGATGACCTACCTGCCATTCGACACGATGAGAACATCCTTCGGCTTGAAGAGCCCCTTCACTGGTGGATCTTCAGAAAACGGCTGACATTCCTGTCCGAGCCTATGAACGACGTCAATAACGGCAAGGCACAGTGCACGACTCGCTGAATCACCTAGGGCTGAACATATCATGGTGGCCATTAATAGTCTTCTTGACCAACGGATGTAACAGATCATGTCCTTTTGGGAAAGGGACATGAGACGCGTTTGTCCATTGTTGGGGATTATACGAAAGAAGTTCATCGGGGTCAGATCCGTTCACTATCTGCTTCACAACCAATTGCGCCAAAGGTCCCGCACGCATTGTACTATCGAGTCCGGCTTGAGGTTCCGTAGTCTCGCTGCGACCGATAATCTGACTCTCCGATAAGTATGAAGGCCAAGTCTTGTCGCGTCAATACTAACGATGCGGTGAAGCCACTTGAAAGAGCTCGTCAATTCGCTCTACAAGGAAGATAAAACTCACATGAGCGATGCATATATATCCTGGAGAACTCGTTCAAATAAAATCACTTTTGAATTCTATTCCCATGAAGGATACATACCGCCTCCATTGTTTGTCTGGAGGTTGTTCAAGACACGTTATAGGGTAAGTCGATCAACTTACAACATCGACAAGCAGACGCTTGGCACCTTGTTTCTTCAGATCTTTCAAGCCAGCCAATAAGCTTGTTTGAAAGGTAGCAAAACTCTGGGCTGAAAAGCTTCCTAAGGCCAGAACACCTGTACTGTTATCATTCAACAGATAGAATTGTGCGACACTATAACTATCGTTGAGAGGAGTCACAGATGGCTGATATCTTGCTCAAAATGGCAAAATATTACGACCCGCTACACATGAGAATTTAGTTGCATATCAGAGCTTTTGGGACAAGTTGTCGCCATTCGTCGCCGTGTGTGAGAGTGAGTCAGTCACCGCGTTTGTGAGAGTCGTTGATCACCGCGTTTGTGAGAGTGGTCGATCACCGCGTGTGTGAGAAACGTCGTGCGAGAGTCATCGCTCACTGTGATTCACAGTCATCCACCGTGTTTCACAGTCATCGCTGGTACTTGTCAGAGTCGCATTTCAGAGTTGTTGACCACTGGTCTTGACCTTGTCTTGACAGACGCGGTCGACCGCTGCATAAAGTACTCGGGTCCGCGGCAATTTCCGTCCGGGGGTTCGAGTCCGACCGGGTGTTGACCCCGTTTTTGGTTTCTTTCATTTTCATGTTGCCGTTTCCGGGCTACTGGCAGCGTGTTTGGTGTACATTCCTGTGACACTGATTAGAATGTCTATAGACAGTACGTAACCCGAATCTTCTTGGCGAGAGGTTGGTAAGGTTTTCCCATGACGTCAAGCACTGCCACAGTCGAACTGTGGCGTCTGGCATTTGGCGTTTGGTGGTAGATTAGTAGAGGGTTGTTAGAAGTCTAAATATCTTGAAGGAAAATCCTAAATCATTACTTCAGTTGTATTGAGGGTCTTGAATAAATGCAGGTGCCTGCAAAGCATGGGTCTCAAAACATCATACAGAACAGGCAGAAAAGCTCTCAGAGACGACCCAGTCTTCAGTAGAATGGATGAGAGCATAAATCACTATATTTTGGTAATGGAAATAGCCCGGAAACGGCAACATGAAAATGAAAGAAACCAAAAACGGGGTCAACACCCGGTCGGACTCGAACCCCCGGACGGAAATTGCCGCGGACCCGAGTACTTTATGCAGCGGTCGACCGCGTCTGTCAAGACAAGGTCAAGACCAGTGGTCAACAACTCTGAAATGCGACTCTGACAAGTACCAGCGATGACTGTGAAACACGGTGGACGACTGTGAATCACAGTGAGCGATGACTCTCGCACGACGTTTCTCACACACGCGGTGATCGACCACTCTCACAAACGCGGTGATCAACGACTCTCACAAACGCGGTGACTGACTCACTCTCACACACGGCGACGAATGGCGACAACTTGTCCCAAAAGCTCTGATATGCAACTAAATTCTCATGTGTAGCGGGTCGTAATATTTTGCCATTTTGAGCAAGATAGGCTGAAGCTCTTCAGGGAGCGCTATATCAGATGGTGGCGTCCCATCCAAAATAACGTTCAGTGCATGCTTCTTCGCATCAACTGGGTCGATTGGCGGCTGCTGCTGGAAGTGCGCTGCCGGACTCCCTGCAAGTTCGGCTTCCATCACTGCCACAGCATCGTACACGTCAAATCCGTTCGTGCGCTTAGCCGCGACGCAGTTATTTGCACGATAGGAAACAAAATCTGTGAAGTTGTTGGATGCAGAACCAAACCTTGACCTATAGGGCAACTAGGTCGCGTGCAGATGTAAGAACATGTGGAGGAACATGAAGCTCAAGCAGCAGCAGCACGCACCGAGAACATATCAATCTCGCCACTGCTGTTGACGCGTTGGATGGCAAGGTGTACTTCATCGACCAGGGGATGCACGTGCTGGGCAAAGTTTCCCATAACATACTCCCAACCGTCGCGTCCTCGGTGATACGAAGAGAAGAAACTGAGAGACGTCAAGAATTGTCAGTCAAAAGACCAAAACCGCGTACGAGTTCTGCCTGGTAGCAAACGACTGATAGCCGCCGGTTGTCAGAGCATTGGCATTGACTGCAACTAGCGGGCTTTGGCCGTTGATGAGAAGAACCCGGGCCCCAGATAGCTTCAATGGATGTAAATAGAGTGGCTTGACTGCGCATGAGGAAGACGAACAGAACGGAGTTGTCCTTTCAAGTTTCCTGGCAACGCATTCTCCCAGAACTCGAGGTTATCCCAAAACTCTGCTTTCGCGACTTGATATGCCTCCGGTGCAATATGCACAGCCTGAGAGCCGTCTTCTGCGGTTAAGAGGACGAGGGGTATAGGTAGGTAGGTCACGAAGAACGCTGTTTTACGGCATATTAGTTGATGTCCCCAGTCGGATGTTGGTCTTACAATCATAGCAGTAATTCAAAGCAGCGCAATGGCCGTCGTTGGCGCGCTTAAAGGTGCGGAATATGTCCAGGTGAAATTCAAACTCGGAAGTGTATTTCTGGAGACTGATTCTCGCAAGGTCCGCATGGAGATCCTCGTGAACATCGTCCTCGAACGGAGCAGGCGCCTGTATCTGGTAGTTGACTGAGGTGTGGAAAGCGAGTGTCTTATTGAGAACTTCAATGGTCTAACGCGGATGAGCATAACACGGTGCATAAGAGCAGGATATAACATACATTGGATTTGATCTTGGGCTCGAGAGCAGCCATGGACAGGCATAAACGCGCTTGGGCAGGCGACACCCATTTCTGACCAGCAATTGCAGCACAGTGATCAACTGGCGCTGTCCACTGACTTGCAGAGACGATAGTGATTGTAGTGAAGAGCGTCAGTAAAGACCACGCCATGGTTTGAGGACAAACACCGGCTATTCGGTCCGGTACCTCATGTCAACCTTTCAAATTCGAGTACCTTAATCCTTCTGAGAGCAACTATGTCCGCATTAGATTTGACTGCAGAACTCGCCGAACATCAGGCCAAACGAAGAGAACTCATCGCACAGGATCGGCGCTTTCGCCTGGACTCGCAAGACGCCAGCAATATCTCTGCCCTCGAGAAGGACGCTGACCGAACTATACGCGAAATTCGCGCCACAGAGGCTGCCACGATATGGGCTGATGAGCATCCCTCTGTGCCTCATCCATTCCCCGGCATGGAATTTCTGACAGGTAGGCCACTTGTCCTTTCCCAACTAATTACTGACAGACTGATTAGGTAGAAGTATCATCGTACAGACTAAACTTTATAAAATCTTGCAAAAGGTGGTATGCATTCTACTGGAGGCTTCTCCTATCTGATCTGCAATCAAGATGCCCAAAGGGGCCCTTCTTCACGCGCATCTCGACGCGACAGTTGATGCGTCATTTCTTCTAAACTTGGGATTAGACGAACCTGCGATTCACGTCCGCGTACCTCGTGTAATAAACGCCGCCACAATTGACTCTACCTTGCCCGAATTCTTGGCGTTGCCTCCGGAATCGTTCAACAAACATCCCGTCTCTTTAACGGATGCGGAATACTCACCGAAAACTTGGGTTCCGATACAATATGCCCGGAGCTCCTTTGACGCATCTCTTGGTGGTCCAGAGGGTTTCGACGAGTGGGTCGTGCGTGGCATGACCATCAATCCCGCCGAAGCTTACGGAACGCACAACACGGTGACCAAGGTAAGCGGTGCTTACATCTCCACTGCTTCCTTTGGAGAACCTATGCTCGCGTTAGATTTGGCAAAAGTTTACAAGCACCTTCCTCGTCGCTGGAGTATGTTATATCTTCGAGTCAACACTTGCGTTCGCTCACCGTTTAACAGGGTATCATCCACTACATGCCGATTTATGCCAAGTACATTCGCCAGTTCTTGCTGTCGTCTATTGAAGATAACATATCCTATGTTGAACCCCGTTTCAACTTCTGGTACAAGTATGATATTGTCCTTCAACTGCAAACCTTAAGTGATCAACGCAACCCAGACACTTGATAAGCGCGGAAGGCGTCGCCGACGTGACCCACAGAGATTTCTTGATCCTGTTTGATAGTATTGTCAAAGAAGTCAAAGCGGAAATGGAACAACAAGGCAGAGGGGACCAATTTGTTGGTGCCAAGGTGCGCTCAGGCGACATGTTGTATCGAAAACACTGAAATAGCTTATTTCGCAGATCATCTATACCACCTTGCGATTCATCGAAGCTGACGATCTGGATTGGTATCTCAGGGACTGTATCGCTCTGAAAAAAGAGTTTCCGCATCTCATTGTTGGATTCGACCTCGTCGGCGATGAGAATGTCCTTCATCCCCTCAGTGACTACATGACGAAACTTCTAGAGTTCCGTTACATGCAGGAAGAAGCAGGTGTTGATATTCCATTCGTCTTCCATGCCGGAGAAACACTCGGAGATGGCACGGACGCAGACATGAATCTGTATGATGCTATCCTATTGGGAACTAAGCGTATCGGTCATGGGTATGTTGGACGTGCCTCAATCTGCTCTACTCAACATTCTTTAGGTTCTCTCTGGTTAAGCACCCTGAACTCATGAAAATATGCAGGGAAAGAGAGATTACTTTAGAAGTGTGCCCGATCTCGTGCGTTGGTTCTTGTAATACGCACTCATCGCAACTCACGTGGCGTCGATAGTAACGAGATCCTTGTGCGTATATCGCCTTGCTACGGCTGTCACGATTCTGAAGATCACTTAGAGACTGACATCGTCGATGCCTATGCACCCGCTCCCCATCCTCCTCAACTACGGTGTTCCTGTGGCGCTTTGCTCAGACGACCCATCTGTATTCGGAAACATGGGCCTTACATTCGATTTCTTCCAGGTATGGTCATGATTTCTCTCTCGTGATAGGTGCTCTTCCTAATCGGTTCTTCGATAGGTCCTTGCCGCCAGCGAGGTTACCGGAATCTTACAGCTTGGTGCCATGGCCAGGGATAGTTTCTCGGTGCGTAACTGAATCGGGGTGTTTATCTGATGCTCAAAACAATCTTGCTTAGCATTCCCTACTCGATCCCGAGCAAAAGACGAAAGCGCTAGCGGACTGGCGCCAACAGTGGAACAAGTTCCTTGAATTCGTCGTAAATGAAGGAAAATCCATCTAGACTGTTATAGCAAAGTAGCGGGTTCAACCTCGTCCATCGTCAACAATCGTAGAGCACATTCCTGATGTTGATCCTATACCCAGCGAGTCTATGTCGAGAGTAATCATTTGGAGTACTTTAGCAAGACGGACTTGAGAGGCCGACCTTAACGTTGCGGACAGCTCAAGCTTTGACGTTTACTAGCGACGTTCTTGATGTCCATCTTAATCGATGCTGCCCGCCTCGACCGCCACATAACAGTGTATTCGTCCTGGAGAGTTATGGCAATGTAACTCGTTAGAAGGTGAAAAGCTGTGCAAAAACTGGCACCATCATTTCTTGTAGACGTTACTGTATGATAGCGAACAAGGTCACTAGTACACCCAGCCCGAAGCCGCTCGTGGTAACAAACACAATCCAAAAGACTTGCTCGGCGGTGCCAGCTAGCAACAATAGACAAAACTCATATGCTTTACGAATAAGCCGTGCGCGAGAGGCGATCTTGATTCTTGAGGGGCTTGGACGACCCTCTGGATTCCAATGTAGATGATCATTTAAACAATCCGAATAACAGAACCTGGCTCGCCTATTACATCTATTTGTGTGATCTCAGTGCGACTAAGTCTACGAAGCGTTTCGTTGAAGAACGCATTAGGCTCAACGAGCCATCTAGAGGAATAGACAACTCTATAGTAAGAATAAATAATACCTAAATTCAGTCCTCCAGTCTAAGACGTGGCGAGTTCCTCTACGGAAGGACAATCGCACTACGGGACATCAGTCAATATTAGGAGCCGGGAAAACCCAGGTAGACTCACAATAAGGTTAAGGTCACCATAAGCTATAGAATGGTTGGATTAGAAAAGCAGAAAAGAATAGAAGCACAACTTACCATCGTCAATACGTGAAACAGTTGGCCAGAATTTCTTCTCTAACAGGTACGGAAGAGGGTATGCGGCTGTACGACGGGTATACGGTCTATAAAAACGCGATCAGACGGTAGCAGCGTCAAAGGCAGTAGTGATATTTACCGGTTCCATTCCTTGTCGTCCAAGGATAAAACAGTCATAGTATGCGGTGCATTCTTCAGAACGTTGTTGTCCTTGGGCTGTTTACCAGCGACGATTTCCTCGACTTCCTGGCGTATTTGAATCATGGCGTCGCAGAATCTCAAAAAGAGTGAGCTAGAAGTATGCAAGTAACAAAATGTACAGTACCTATCCACTTCTTCAAGAGTTTCAGACTCGGTAGGCTCAATGAGCATGCACGTCGAAGTGGGCCATGAACATGTAGGAGGATGAAAACCATAGTCCTGCAGACGCTTCGCAAAGTCTGTAACTTTGAGACCGACGGCTTTATCGAACTCGGCCAAATCAATCATCAGCTCGTGAGCAACGCGACCGTTCTTGTTCTTGTAGCGCAGATTGTAGTGGCCAGCGAGACGAGTTGCCATGTAGTTAGCGTTGAGCAAGGCAACCTTTGACGAGTCGGCTAAGCCTCGTCCTCCGAGCATCTTGATGTAAGCCCAAGAGATCAGGTGAATTGAGGAACTGCCAAACGGTGCTGCAGAGACAGCGTCGATAGACTGCGAACTTGTCTTTGGTAGCATGGAGTGCGAAGGTAGGAATGGTGCAAGGTGTGCCGCAACACAGATTGGTCTAACTGGCATCAGACACCGAAAATACAACCGCATGAAATAGCACATACCCAACTCCAGGGCCTCCACCACCGTGCGGACTGGTCATCGGTTAGATTCAAGTGCTCGATCTGCACAAGATTAATACGTACATAGCAAAGGTCTTGTGGAGGTTCATATGACAGACGTCGCCACCGCAAGTCGCGGGGTTGGTTAAGCCGATTTGCGCATTGAGATTAGCGCCATCCAGATAGACCTGTCCCCCGTTGTCGTGTATAATCTTGCAGGCCTACGGGGAAATGAGTCAATTGACTTGACGTCAACGAAACTTGCTCACATCTTGCACACCATCCTCGAAGACGCCGAAAGTGGATGGGTAGGTAATCTATTGCAGAACTATGAGCAAGATTCCGATTCGGGAAACGGGCGACCGTCACCATAAATGCAGCAAGATTATCCTTATGCTTCTCTGCCTTGGTCTTCAAGTCCTCCAGATCCAAGCTACCATCGGACAGAGCCTTAACGGG
This sequence comes from Hymenopellis raphanipes, assembly GCA_036872995.1. NCBI lineage: Eukaryota > Fungi > Basidiomycota > Agaricomycetes > Agaricales > Physalacriaceae > Hymenopellis > Hymenopellis raphanipes. The sequence continues at coordinate 816,084 of JAYMDG010000021.1, forward strand.
AACAACTTTAAGGCCAGCCATAACCGCGGACTGTTGCAACGCGTAAGCATCGTTAGAACACAAATGGACAAGGTAACTTACAGCGGGATTGGTACCGTGCGCGCTGAGAGGGATGAGACAGATATCACGATGGCCTTCACCACGAGAATCGTGATACGCCCGAATTACAGATAGGCCAGCATACTCTCCAGCCGCACCAGAGTTTGGCTGCAGCGAAGCAGAATGAAAACCCGTAATTTTACAGAGATCGTCTTCCAGTTCCTTGAGACGGATTTAGTTATTGTCCCTCACAACTTGAACACAAAGTCTACCTCTATAACCTTGAGGTAGCCCTTAACCTGGTCCCGAGGAGCGAAAGGATGTACTGCACTGAACTCGGGCCAGGTCAGAGGAATCATGCTGCTCGTACTGTTCAGCTTCATCGTGCAACTGCCCAAAGGAATCATGGAGTGAACGAGACCAATGTCCTTCGATGCCAGGTGATTCATGTACCGCATCATCTCAGTCTCGGAGTGATGCTTATTGAAAACAGGATGTTGGAGGAATTCCGAAGTGCGTTTCAAGCCATCTGGTATAGAAGAGCTTTCCGGCTGGATAAGCTTGAAAGGGCGCTGGACGGTCGACCCGAAAACCGAGATAAGGGCGGTGAGATCCTGGACAGAGCTGCTCTCGTCAAAAGTGACACCAACATGCTGATCGTCCATGATTCGGAGGTTGATTCCAGCACGACGAGCATGATCATGAACAGCCGCGGCGCCAACGAGGGATACGTCAAGGGTCACCGTATCGAAGAAATTGGTATTGACCGCCTTAAATCCGAGTTCCTCGACAGAAGCTCTGAAGACCTGGGCACAGAAATGCACCTTTTCCGCGATGCGTTGCAAGCCGATGGGTCCATGATAAACCGCATACATGGCAGCCATATTTGCCAGAAGCGCCTGACTGGTACAAATATTGCTGGTCGCCTTCTCACGCCGAATGTGTTGCTCACGAGCTGAAAGATGTTAAGTCACGTTCGTAACGAAAGGAAGGTGAATCTTACTTTGTAAGGCCAGGCGATAGGCAGGTAAACCATTCGAATCTCGACTACGGCCAATCAGACGGCCTGGCATCTTGCGTTTCAGTTTGTCTGTGACAGCGAAGAAGGCTGCGTGCGGTCCTCCGTACCCAGCCGGGACGCCGAATCGTGCGGAATTGCCAAACACGATATCGGCACCCCATTCACCGGGAGGCTTCAACATCGTCAAGGCCAAGAGGTCCGTGCCACAAGTGACGAGTGCCCCTGCGTTGTGTGCGGATTGAGCGAGAGTACCGAAGTCCTTGATGTTTCCATTCACGTCAGGATATTGCACGAGGACACCGCAAAGATCGGCGCGAACGCTGTCCACTTGAACAGATTCGCTGGCGTCAGTGACAAGAATGTGAATTCCGAAACCTTTTGCCCTCGTACGAAGAACCGATATTGTTTGAGGAAGGACACCAGAGTCAACCAAGAATGTGCGTTTCTTATGTCCAGAAGCAACGAATGCCATAACCATGCTCTCTGCCGCCGCAGTGGCCTCATCCAAAAGTGACGCGTTTGCGATATCCATACCCGTCAGCGACATGACCATGGTCTGGAAGTTGACCAGGGACTCGAGACGCCCTTGGGCAATCTCCGGCTGATAAGGCGTATAGGGTGTATACCATTGCGGGTTTTCCATGAACTATCACCGAATTGAGTGATGGAATGAGTGGCAGTCAGTAGATAGCACGTACATTTCGGAGGATGACGGGGGGAACGACTGCATGATGATAGCCCATTCCGATATAACTCTTGAATGACAGGTTGTGTCCACCCAACTCTTTGGCGCGTCCATGAAGCTCGCACTCGCTGAGAACAGGGATGATCTCGTTGCTCACAGAGGTAGCGGAGACGCGGATCTTAGGAGGAACAGTGTCGGCGATGAAGGCCTCCATCGAGTCGTAGCCGACTTTGCTAAGCATGTACCCGACCTCCTGCTCGTTGGGACCGATATGGCGCTCTTGAAACGTATCGAGCGGTGCAAAACGAGGGTCCGAAGACTTTATGGTTGAGAAATGGCGGCGAGGGCGAGCATAGGAGACGAAGGAAACGCGCCTCAAGGCCATCGAGCAGCGAGCAGCTGCCATGGCGAGGTCGCTTCAGTAAAGAAGAGAATGAAGAGCGTCAAGGTCGACCAGTTCCAGAATATTGCCGTCCAAACTTGAGAGAAAAACAAGTTCACACCATTCACCGAGCCATTCACCGAGTAAGGGGGGGCTTATCGTCCAGTTCCGATTACATATCGACGCGTCAAGCGCATCGCCAGCAGTGAAATAACAGCTCTCTGCCCCGTTCTTGACGTCGAGCAGCATTTTGGACTCGGTATAGGAGTTGAAAGTACCCGAGCAAAATAGCATTTGTTCACTCGGTGTATCTTTCAGCTTTACCCTCATACAAATAATTTTTTGTATCGGAGAATGCCCTGACTCGGGACTCGTGAGTCGTCCTGTCAATACCGCCAGAAATATGGGCTCGACGCGCTGGTCGACGCAACTAACTCAAGGTCTTGGCTTCACGCCAGTTTTCAAGTAGCTCAAATGCAACTTTGACCTCAGGACTCATAGTATCCCATAACCTTCGTTTACAGAAAGAGAACACCGAACTTTCCTATCCATGTCATTGAACAAGTGTATTATACATCGTTGACTTCATTGCCAACTACGGCAATGGGTGTTCCAATGTCTGCTCATGTCTTGGGGTCCGAAGGAGGAAGAACACGTCAAGCCTAGCTTCTAGTCGGTCCTGTAGCCAATTCGACGTCTCCAACACCACGGCTACTTGCTGAATCTCAAAATATGGTGAAGCCGGACTCTGAACCAAGTTTTAACCATTCGCGTTAGCGCGCGAAACTAAAATGACAGGTCAACAGGATCTGTTGTTTGAAATTTCGATATCAAATGTCCTATGTCTAGTCTGACGCGACCATGGCGTGGTACTTGAAGTACGAGATAGTCGAGTTGACTCCGAGCGCTCGGAATCAGAATGGGTGGTTCGATGTCGACGTTGCCCCGAGGGAAGCGGAGCAATATGAGAAAGAAGAGGCGTCGCGCGATTTCCCGCCCCATACGATGTACGAACCGGAGAGATCATCGGTTCCGCGCTTTCAATCCAATTCGTTGCTTGACATGTCTGTGTGCCAACCATCCGCGAAATTTAAGTAGATCTTACCTCACATATATAACATCCACATCCTGATAGAAAATGCCATTCATAGAAAACGGAAGTTACATCGGGTCACGGTCCTTTTCCTTCAACGGAGAGTGTATGAGCCTGCGTCCCTTGTGTGCCACGTCTTCTAGCTTCTCGCCTTGCTTCAGTATCGTCCACCGAATGACAAGAGATTCTTGCCGGAGAAAGCGATTTAAGGATGGGAGTATCCGCGGAGACGTGTCGAAATGAAGGGACCAGTAACTAGCGAGAAATGAGGACGTATGATAGAACAGGGAGCAGAGTCTACACACTCGCCAAGGCGATGTTGCCCCATGCGATATGGGAGGGTGTGGGTGCCCCATGAATCAATTTTGCGTACTACACCGCCTTTGTCCAGGATATGCAACGCGCTTTGGGCAACCAAGTGTTTAATGTTTTGCTAGAGGATGATTAGAGCGACGAGGTGGTTTGTGGCAAGTGCTCACATATGACCCCGTGTGTGCGGCAATGCACACCATTTGGTATAGTGGCATAGTGACGGCGGGAACAAAGCCTTGCTTCGGTCACATGATGTCTTTTGACATTGCGTACTCTGATCTATCACTTTACCTTTTCACCACCTGGACGACACGGACGAGTCTGTAATTTCTGCTGGAAACATGCCGTTAGCTGTCGGATCATCGTATTTCACAAAGTATCTGTGACTTGCTATACAAGGCCTGCAACATTTCAACAAAACTTCTTTAAATTGCAAGGTAGCTCGCTGGGAAAAAGCATCGCACGGCACTACTCACGGACTCGGCGGGACCTTTCTGATGTTCCGCGTGGCGCCTATCGACGCCTCATGTCCGCCCTAGCAGTCTCTGTTGGTGGAAGCATCCATTCAACCGACTCATTTTGGACATGAAAATACCGGATCGATTCGGTAGTGACGTGTTGGACCCCCGATAGTGGTATGTAAGAATGGCGCACAAAACTAACTTCTGTTCCTCTGCCCCTACCTTGGTATTTGTCGGGGAAAGTGTTGCTGGTCGGGGAGGACTTTGTAGGATGTCCGTTGGCGTCATTCGCCGCCGCAGACTGATCAGCTTCCTTGCTGGTTGATTTTTACATATTCGGGTTCCTCTCCGTACGAATTTCTGGCCGTCTGCCTGACGACGGCGTTCCCGATGACCGCGAATCCACCCGTATTTTCTGACGTGAATTAAGATCCAATCAGCGTTCTATCCTCGTTTCAGCTCTGCCTTCTTCTCGAGTTTATTTGCCTTCGATCCTATAATCCTGCGTTTCTGTTCCAACTCCATTGTTTCTTTTCTCTCTACCGTCATGGCCAGCGCTCAATCGTCGCCCTCTCCTGCCGGAGCCGCCCTCCCGCAGAAACACCCACTGCGCGTACACCCTCCTCGATCGTTACAACACTCTCCTTCACTTCCCAACATCTGGTCTGTTGCTGCTTTAGGATATTCGTTGCCGAGTCTCATCTCTCTTTTTCTGCAGGTTTCCGCCTCATCGTGGACCATTACCTGACCAGTTCAAGAATGGCATCGCTCGCGAACATCTGCATCAGCCAACTACACCTCCAGCGCTGTCGCAAACCTTTCCGCTACCGTTGTCACCCAGTAAACCGCGACAAAAGTCAGAGTCCCCATCAGCTGTGGAGACTCCGAAGGCCGAAGTGACCCAACTTCCTGATTTGGCACGCGACCGCTCCCCCACACCGAGACGATCGTACGCAGACAAGCAAACCAGATTCCAACAGGTGGCGAGGCACATCAAGTCCGACACACGTTCCCGCGTCGACCGACAGCACTCCCACAAGCTTCTCACCCCACCCCTCACTCCTTCGTCTAGTATAAGAACTGCAGGGAGCAGCGACTCTGCTGTGACCGATTTGGCATCTGAAGCGGCCGACAGCCATGGTCAGCTGGATGTCGACGAACAATCAAAAGCGACGAGATTTCTGTTGGTACGCGTTCTGGGTGGTCAGTGCGGCCGGCGATGCTGACAATCGGCAGGTCGGGAACATTTTGCGCAACAGTGACAGCGGATTCTTGACAAGCTGTTTCGCGACTGCTCTCACCAAGCCCAACCTGCGTGACTTGCTCCCTTTCCCAGATGCATCTCCCGAGTCGTCGAAGACCACCGACGTCAATGCGAAGGATTCGCCCGTTGCAGGCATATACGTTCGTTATGTCAAGTGCCAGGGACTCATAATCGTTGCTTTCCACGACATAAGATACTCCATAGCAGCAAAACGGCTTTTATCGACGCGATACACTGACGTCTTGGACACCTGCCTAGAGAGTCCCGGGACACAGTGGTTCACTTGTAGTTTTCTGTCCACCAAGCAACTATATGATGTGCGTTCTTCCTTCCAACGCTTCATCCTGCTAATGTCATCCCAGATGACCGGTGATCACAAATACGTCGCAGCGGGAACAGCGGACTTTTACATTTCCCTCGAGAATCTGGACAGGCCCTTGGTGGATGCAGAAGATGTAAACAACGGCCAGCTTATCAACGTGCTACGCTCGCATGGCGCGATTCATGCTTGGGAGCCTGTAGAGTGCCTAAATGGCGACGACGTAAGACTGTCCTTTTAACTCAACGATTAAAAGTTAACATTTGTTCCTACAGAGCCCCAATACTTATCGAGTCGAATATTGCGACATTGGCGATGCCAGAAAAGCCTATGCCGCACTCTATGGTGTTACCTTATGCGGCAGACGAGTGATACTGCGAGGGATGGATGATTTCCATGAAGTAGACCTCTCACTACCGTGTGGATCTAGCGGCGTCGCGCCTTCCGTAGTGCCTAGCCCCAGGACACAACCTTCTCATACTAGCTCGACGTTCACTCATTTTTCGCGTCCTGGAGACAAGTCATTGATCCGGGACCGATTTGTGTTCCCGAACTCGACTGACAGTTCCCATCGATTGTCCAACGACGACGACGACGACGCCACTCTGGTCTCGTCGGATAACGCCGTCCAGTCCAGTTCACCGACGTTCTTCTACACGTCACCTCCTGGCCCTACGTCCAGCCATGTTGATCCGACCAGTGGGCGCAATCAAGCTTCATCTCAAAACTACATCTCTGATCATACGGACGCAGTTGTCGACGAGGCGAGCCAAGTCACACGTTCCGATCCCGATGGTGCTGTATATCCACAACATCAATCTTCTTACTATCCTCACCCCTCCTACTACACTGCCCACGGAGAGTATGGCATGGTTGGATACCCTGCATCTTCGCCACCTATGCAGTATCCGCAGTCTCCAACTCTCATGTATCCCGGCTGCCATACGCCCCCTTTTGGTTACGATGAGTCCCAACTCATGGCTGGAATGAACGGCGTTTCCTTGAATAACTGCCGTTTTGACCCGTCTGTTCCTTTCACAAACAGTCTGTTCTCTCATCCTACCGCCAGCTACTGTTCTGTCGCGCCGGAATTCTTCCAACCTCGTGGACCTCCACCCGAGATGGCCAACGTACCATATTACAATTCTCCCGAGGCTATTTCTGAACAGCCAGGTGCTTATCTCGTACCGACTCCCGACCATACTGAGTCAAGCGGTGCTCCGTCCGATGGCCATGTTCGCTATCGCGGATCGTTAAAAAAGCGCTCGACAGGTAGCAGCGCCACGGCGGAGCAGGCTCTCAAGAATCAGCTGGACCTTGTCAGCATCGAAAACGGGGTTGACACGCGCACGACCGTTATGATCAAGAACATTCCCAACAAAATGTCTGACAGAGATTTGATTTACTACATTAACAAGGTCAAGCCGAGGCGCATCGATTTTCTGTACTTGAGGATGGACTTTGCAAACGGTCTGTGATTTCTCTGTCTTCTAGTAACTGTGATTGACCGTCTTTTATAGGCTGCAATGTTGGATACGCTTTCGTCAATTTCATTGAAGTCCAGGACCTTCTCTATTTCGCCAAAAAGAGACTGGGCCAGAAATGGAACATGTTTTCTTCCGACAAGGTGCTCCAAATGAGCTACGCAAACTACCAGTATGCTTTTTCGAACTGATCATGCTCTTCACTTTTCTCACGTTATCTTCGCAGAGGAAAGGAAGCGCTAGTCGAAAAGTTCAAAAATTCCTGCATTATGGACGAGCAGGAAGCGTGGCAGCCAAAGATTTTCTATTCGAATGGCCCTAACCAAGGTCTTGCTGAACCATTTCCAGCGCCGACGCATATGCGCCGGAAGGAGCGAAGCCTGCACAACCGCGGCAACCTCTTTCCACCAGGAAGCTCGACTTTTCTCAATGCTCCCCGTTCGAACGATTCCGAGGACCGGACTCGTCACGGTGAACGTCGATCCCGGTTTCGAATGACCGAAAGTTTGAGTCGCCATTTGTTGTCCGCGGGAGGGAAAGACTCGAGGGTGTTTTGATTCTGTCTTACTCTGCATATCTGTACCATCATCCGTTGCTTTCGACATGCTTTCATTTTCCTATTTATCCGCTGCTGTATTATAGTTATTCAGTAATTTTGTGTTCATTTTCGTTTACAAACTACCCAGGCCCCTTCCAACCATCGTTCGATTCAATGTCATATTCTTTTTCTCGTCTCTGTTCTCTGTCGTCCGCCGCTTGCCCGCTGCTGTGTGGTCGGTGAAATTGTGGCGGAAACTACGATCATTTTGCCATGCGATCACTACTTCATCCGATCACAAACCTTATGTTCCCCGCTTTTCTTCACAGGAAAAAAAGCGATTTGTTCCTGAGATGAAGGGTTCCTTGCAACTAGCCGCTCGGCGTTCTAGCCCCTCCGCCTTCGCCTTTTCGGGGCCCAAGACAAGTGGAAACAGGTGGAAACACAGGCTCTGTAAGTGGCGAAAGGGCGCCGTCGGACAGCTCTAGTCAGGCTTCACAGGCTCGTCAAACACCTGACCAGCATTCTATTATCAGGCTCGGCTGAATTGTCGATCTATTTACTGCAATCCTTGCCGGCGCTCATAAGAACCTGGAATGACCTTAAAATAGCGCCAAGGCCTTGCTAGTTTCCGCCCCATCACCCACCCTCCCACAGTCTCTAGTGGCCATGGTCAGCACGTTGAAGCCCGCTCAAGTCGCCCGCGTGATGGTGGAGAGTGCCGTCGCGAAGCACAAAGACCGTTATGAGAACGTTTTCTTCAAAGCCGTGCGTTTCTCGTTCATCACACAGAAAGAAGGAATGTTTTTAATAGCGAGAGCAGGTTCTTGCAGGCGTGATGTTGTCGTTCGGAGGCCTTCTTTCTGAAATAGTTTCCGGAGGATCGACGGGACTCACCCAGTCGAATCCTGGTTTAGTCAAGATACTGGGAGGTTTCGTGTTCCCGGTGGGCTTGGTCATGTATCTGCCACGTCCTCATGAAATATGGGTCGATACTGAATCGCGATTGCAGGATTGTTCTTCAAGGTCATGAGCTCCTCACTAGTAACATGATGGTAAGAGTCAGTGTAGCTCTTCTACTTCATCTCAACATGCACTATTTAAGGTGTTCCCCATGGCTGTCCTCAAGGGAGCGATTCCATGGTGGAGTCTACCGGTAAACTGGATCATAGGTGCCGTACTTCTTGCAACGTTTTCTGTTCCGACACTGATACTCTTCTAGTCACTTTCGGAAATCTCGTTGGTAGCCTGTTCTTCGGCGCCATCCTCGTTCATTGTGCGTTATTCATCATGTTTCCAAATATCCCTCGATGATTAAGCTCCCGGCCAGACAGCGGGATCATCTCCACCGCACCATACGATACCTACGTGCAGACCTTTGCCATGTGAGTATCCATCGTGGCCTTGATGTGTGCAGATGATGAAGGTTTCCCAGTCACAAGGCCGCCGACCCTCACTGGCATCAAATTTTCTTACGGGGTATTGGTTGCAATTGGCTAGTTTGTGTGGCCGTCTGGGTTCGTGTTCATTTTATGTTTTTGAAGTTTTATGTTTATTTGGTATTCCTCCCGCCGTCCTTAGCAAGCTGCAGGCGCTAAGGACACTATCTCCAAGGTCAGTTTATTTATAAGCCGTTGTTATTCGCTTGTTGAAAGTCCTTTTAGATCGTGGCGCTTTGGATTCCCATTTGGGTATAGTCCTGTGCACTCTCATCTGACTTGTTCTTATCGTTCTACCTACAGATATTCGTCGCCTGCGGATTTGATCACGGTATGAATATTCCCTCGTGTTCAGAACGCGTTTCAAATATCTTTTCAGTCGTGGCGAACATGTTTTCAGTGCCCCTCGGCATCATGTTTGGAGCGCCTTTGACCGTAGCTGCATATATTCGCAAGTCAGTGCTACGTTCAAACATCGCTGGCTCGTTTCAACATCTGACCTGTTGACTTTGAAGGTCTTTAATTGCTGCATACCTGGGTAACATTGTCGGGGCTTTACTCGTTGGACTTCCAGCTGTGATGTTCTACCTTCGCGACTACGATTATCGAGCTGAGACTGGGCTATCGGCTGTTGAGGCCGGCGAGGCAATGAACGTTCCTCGCAGCGACGACAGCTCAAGCAGTGACGAGAAGCGTCGATAATCTTCGAAGGGTCAACCCGCCATTTCCATTCTGTTCTTGTATGTATTACCAGACATTGCTTCAACCGCTATACAATCGTCTACGCCGCCGTGAGTTCAACACACGGGTTAACGGACTTCATTAATAGTCATACACATTTGGTACTTTGTAATTGCTGCATCACATCGGCACTTCAATTGGCTAAGCCCAGAGTGGGTGTCGAGTCCGGAATCTTGCCCGAGAGGCCCGGATTGAGGATGTTGATGTGCTCCTGTGTGTAGGGTGGGTAGCGAGGCGTAAGGAAAGGCTCATTGCTGTGGAGGATAATAGTAAGATTCGGGGCCATGAAAAGAAAGACAGCGGCCATACCCAAGCGGCATATCAATGGATGCGCGCACGTAGCTGAACGTCTCAAACCCGTACCGAGTAATCTGGCGTCCGTCTAAATAGAATGAATGAGTCTATTGCGCTATAATAAAAGATGATGTTACTCACGACCAGATTCTCCTACGCCGCCGAAGGGGAGCTCGTGGACTGAGGAGGGATGGGTAAGCACGAAACGCACAGTAAGGACAGCATGAGCTGACTTACCTGCAAGCTGAATGAAAGTATCATTGTAGACCAGATTGCCACTCGTAGTGTTTTCCCTGACTGGTATCCGTGTTACAATAAAAGAATGAACTCTTGAAGAATGTACACACTCAAGGTCTTCACGTCTTCGTTTTCCGTGAACGCATACAAGACCAAAGGATGGTCTCTGCAGTCCACCAATAAGCTCACACCTCTTGATGCAATAATGTAACGAATAACTCACCTGCTCTCTATGAAATCACAAGCATCTTCAAGAGTATCGACTTCCATAATCGGCAGAACAGGACCAAAGTTCTCTCCCTCCATCAATGCATCGTCTGCACTGATGCCGGTCAGAACAGTCGGCTCAATCTTCAAGTTTCCCTCGTCTTTACCGCCACCGAAGACTATCTTGCCCTTAGTACGACCAAGAAGGTCGCACAGACGATTGTAGTGAGAGCGTGAGACGATGTGGGAAAAGGATTCCGATTTCAACGGTGCACCATCCGGGTAGAAGGTTTTGTGAGCAGCTTTGAATGCCTCAATGACCCGAGTCATGATCTCAGGTTTTCCGCCAGTCGCCACGATGAGATAATCGGGAGATACACAGATCTATCCATAGGATGAGAATACCTTGAAACACACAGACGAGGAAAGCTAACCTGTCCAGCATTGACACATTTACCGAACAGAACCCTCCTTGCGGCGACTTCAATGTCATAAGAGGGATCCAGAATAACTGGACTCTTTCCTCCAAGTTCCAAAGTGATAGGGGTGAGATGCTTGGCTGCAGCTGCTGAAATGACCCTGCCGACTTTTCCATTTCCCGTGTAAAAGACTAAGAAAGGTCACGAGTTCACATAAGAGACAAATCAAAACGCCACCTTCAAAGGGACGTACTGTGATCCCCTGCGCGCGGGGGCGTCAGCTCGGATAATTCCATGGGGTGGCGCAATACATACATTTCATCTCCAATAAGCTAGTCACTTCGGGAACAGCGCCAAATACGACTTGGTATGCTGACTGATCCATGTACTTTGGGAAGAGCTCCGATAGGAGGCCACCGTAATGGGGTGCGAACTCGGATACTTTGACAACGCAACAGCAACCTGCGGATATGGCAGCAATCAGTGGCTGGAGCGAGAGAATCATGGGGAAGTTCCAAGGTCTAAGTAACAACGTCGTTAGATGATCTTGAGCACTGATGAAAAGCTAACGAACGCGATAGCAAGAGCGACGCCTTTCGGTGCGCTGTACACCTTGGGATTCCATGCGGCGTGGTGAGAATCGAATAAGTCTTTCTTCACATCGGGCTTTGCCCACTCCGGGAGACATGTCGCCGCGATCAAGGAGCGTTCTATGACGGGCATAATCTCAAAGGTACAGGTCTCCAGTTCCGGTCGCCCAAGGTCCTGATAGCAGCAACAAAGTCGGTCTGAAGTTCAGTCATAGTCTTCGCTCATTACTCACATTGTTAATTGCTTTAACAAACAGCTTTTGGTTATCCTGAACCATGCGCGCAACCTGCAGTAGTTGATGCTGTCGCCATGGAATGGGACGAGTTACACGGCTCTTGAAGGTCGTGCGAAGCGTGTTATAGATCTACAGGCAAATCAAGGCCTGTTCTAACTCGATTGCGCGCACAAACCTTGGGAAGCGCGTCAAGAGGCGTATAAGCAAAGGGCGACATGGTTGTAGATTCGCAAGTGACAGGACGGAATACAGCAACCGGACTATCCTGAGTCACTGGGCCACTCTCATGTGGACATGGATAATCTGATTCATCGCGCGGATTGATGTTAAGAAGGTGTCAGAAAGGAGATTGGTGATATCGGGATGAGGGCACTTTCGTGGGAGCTCGTGAGAGCCTCAGTCTGTGCAACAAGTTCGTTCCTTGATTAGCGGAGGCGGGAGCACTACTGCGGCCGAGAGTCGAAATTTGTTGGCCATCAATAGTCCTTACCATCATGCTCCGCGTCCTCTCGTCCTGACTGCAGACAGAACTATTGGTTCGAGCTCAACGTCTGCTCTTGCGAGTGCTCGCTGCTGGGCCGGTGCCACGACACGTCGCCTTTGTCATGGACGGCAATCGACGGTACGCGCGCATGAACCGTAAACACGTCAGCCAAGGCCACGCAGAGGGCTATCTCGCCCTACGGAGGGTGCATTTGTTGGCGCATTAGTCTATGGCTCTCTAAAAGACGCGTAGATTCTCGAAATATGTCTCCGACTTAACATTTCCTGCGTTTCGGTCTACGCTTTTGCAATCGAAAACTTCAAGAGGTCGCCTGAAGAGGTCGCTGCACTCATGACTCTCTGCCAGGACAAGCTGCTGGAGCTCTGTGAGCATGGGTTAGCGGTAAACTGGATATCGAGGCCCTACTGACGCGTCGACGTTGTAGGGATCTGCTGCAGGAATACGGTGTTCGCCTCAATGTCATCGGCAGAGTGGAACGGTTCCCGGACGACGTCCAGGTTGCGATAGAAAGGGCACAGAACTTGACTAAAGGAAATAAGCGGTTTGTTTACTCAACTTCCCAATTATAGCTTTCGTCTGATTTCTTTAGCTCTATCCTCAATATTTGCATGCCCTACGCATCAACAGACGAAATAACTTGCTCAGTGGAGACTTGTGTGCAACATGCACTTGAAACCAATGACCCGTGAGTCCTTTTGGCCTCTGCGGGACCCAGAATTCATGTGAACATGCAGCTTCATATCCGAGAAGGATATTGAGCACAACCTGATGACAACGCTCGCTGGAAGCCCACCGCTTGACATCATCGTTCGAACGAGCGGCGTCAAGAGGTTAAGCGACTTTCTTCTCTGGCAGGTAACGTCTAGCTATTCGTACACGATGATCCTTTTGCTGATCAATACACTCTCTAGTCAAACGAGAACGTTCAAGTCCAATTTTGCTCGGCTTATTGGCCTGACTTTGGTCTCTTTGATTTTATTCCTATTATATTGGATTATCAACGACGGGCGTGGTCGGTTTGAAGGCACTTATATGACATCCTTGTGTAGGTCTCACTCTAGAGTTCTACAGACATTTCCATAGGAGACGTGCTGCACGAAGACGCATATATCATTCCTGCCAATCTCGTTCGGCACCGTCCTTGACTGGTGTGTGTAGCAATCCAGTACCCTTCGGGTATCCCTCCCTCGATACTCGGCCACGACACTCGCATGTGCAATTTCACTAGAATCAAGCGTCGGACGTTGTCATTCTTCGCATGGCAAGCAACAATTATACGATTTCAAGTACATATCCAAAAAAACCTCCCTTCGGGGAGAAGTAAGGTTTTCAAGCAAATCGCCCTGGAACATTTGGCACAGAGGCAGATAAACCACCATCGACAGCAATGTTTTGTCCGTTGATATAACTCGAATCATCTAAGATCAAATACATTAGAAAAGCTCAGTATATATGAATAGAAACACTTGCCAGAAGCCAAGAAGAGTGCGACTTGGGCGATTTCTACATCGTGGTTGATGAAAGAAACGGTCTTGTGAAGAGAACGGCGCGTACCTTCTGCGATAGCGTATCGACCCAAAGGATTCAACTGTCCAATTTTTCCCTCGGTCCCGCGGCCACGCGCGTAGTCGAAGAACCCGGATGTCATTCCAGTTTCAATGAGGCCTGGACATAAGGCGTTTACTCGAATATCGGTTTTGGCCAGCTGGTAAGCAGCTGTATTCGCGATTGAGTTGACGCTGACAATTGAGTACGTTAAATGACCGGTAACAAGGCCGTGGAAATGCCTTACGCCGCTTTGCTAGCGCTGTCTGTGAGAGTTCATCAGAGGAAGGTAACGAGGAATGGCAGAAAGCGTACAATCAACAGATCCAGCACCCGAGCGAAGACCGGCCACTAAGTTAATGTTGAGAACAATAGTTGTTATCTGGAAAGGTAGACTGACCAGATGCAGTGAGTATAATACTACCCGACCCATATTCCTTGCCCCGCGAAGGGTTAGCTTTGGCCATAGCCTCAGAAGCGTGTTTGACGGCAATGAAACAACTATGTGGGATTTATGAACCGTACTTCAGACAGTCAAAAGTACACATACGAAAGAGAGTTGATCTTCATTGTTTTCATGAATGTTTCTGCTGAGGTGCCCGCAAGTGTTGCAACGGTAGCGACGCCAGCCTGTGGGAGAGCTACTTGAGACGCGACGAAAGAGAGAGAATAAGAACGAACATTGGCGAAGAAGATATCCAAACGGCCCTCTTCTTCAAGTGCCCTCTTGCAGAGACCCGAGATGGCAGCATTGTCAGATGCGTCGGCTTCCAGTGTTGTGACCTTGACATCAGGATAGGCCGTCTCAATAGTTTGCTTGAGTTCGGGAAGGTTGGTGGGATCAAAATCGACAAGATACAGATGCTTGGCGCCTTCGTGTGCGTATATCAATGCAGAAGCGCGTCTAGAGTCCTTGTAAGCAGAGAGAAGAGAACAAAACATATTGTCGTACCCGATACCTTTTAACGAGCCGACCCCAGTGATAATGCAGACCTTGTTCTTGAGCTTCATACCGCGGGGAGTTTTGCAGAACTGGGAGCGGATTTGCTCGATTCTGGCAGTGGTTTTCTTGGTGAAGGCCTCCATGCTGGCCGTTTGGGGAGTGGTAGAGTTGTAGCTCGGTGCCATGGTGGAAAGTTGAATAAGTACGTAGTTGCTTATGATTCCGACAGCGGACGCTGCCCCTACTCTCCGGCTATTATCGGTCTGCTTCGTCCCGTAACGGCCTGCTGAGGAACGCGGTCCAATTCCAGTACCGTGCTGCCTGCCACATGTAAGTATTTCAACGGGCCCGACGTCTTTGAGATTCAGGCTGCAAAGGAAAGCCAGTCAAAGATCCACAGATCGCGCTGCCACCACAGCCAAACAAGATCAAGCGACCCTAATAACTGAGTAGCCGACTTTTCAGACGCGTTCATCACCAAAAATGTCGTCCAGCATCGAGCTCATTAATCCAAAGGCAGAGAGCGTCCGGCGGGCGGCTGCGCTGCAGGTAAGTCTTCCACGATGTGTGCGGTGGTCCAGCATAACCTCAAAATGCACAGGTTAATACCAACGGCGCTATGGGTCTCGCAAATGTGGTCAAGGGTAACCTTGGTGCGCAGCTTGCCCATATTTTTCCGTGTCCCGAGCTCAGTGTATGCGTACAGGACCCAGAGGTACCCTTAAAATGCTCGTCGATGGCGCTGGACAGATCAAAATGACAAAGGACGGCAAGGTCCTTTTATCTGAAATGCAGATCCAAAATCCGACCGCGGCCATGATCGCACGGACTGCTGTTGCGCAGGATGACCAGGTCGGCGACGGGACGACATCGGTGGTGTTGTTGGTGGGTGAGCTGCTCAAACAGGCAGATCGGTACATCTCTGAGGGCGTGCATCCAACTGTTATTGGCGAGGGCTTCGACTTGGCTAAAAAGGAGGCGCTCAAGGTCTGCTTACTTTACTAGTTATTCTCTCTACATCTAAATTTTTCCCCCTAGTTTTTGGAAGAGTTCAAACAGCACTTCAAGCTAGATCGCGCAACCTTGATCAACGTCGCCAACACCTCTCTTTCAACAAAACTGAGCAGTTCTCTGGCCAAGCAGCTTGCCGCAGATGTCGTGGATGCCGTCACAACAATAAGACCCCCACCACCTTCCCAAGGTTGTTCATATTCAACTAGTATAATGACCGTTCTGACATTTCGCCTAGACGCCAAAGACCAATGGCGCGATCCTATAGATTTACATATGGTGGAGATCATGAAGATGCAGCACCGTACTGCATCAGACACTCAGTTAATTCGTGGTCTCGTCCTTGATCATGGTGCCCGGCATCCAGATATGCCCAAACGCGTCGAAAACGCCTTCATTCTCACCTTGAACGTCAGCTTGGAGTACGAGAAGACGTAAGTGTCCTGTTCATCCTCACCAATAAGCCTACAACCCCCCACCATAGCGAGGTCAACTCTGGCTTTTTCTACTCTTCAGCCGAGCAGCGCGAAAAACTCGTGGAATCAGAAAGACGTTTCGTCGATGCCAAGGTCAAGAAGATTGTAGAACTCAAAAACGCTGTGTGCGATCAAGCCGTGGACAGCAAGGAGAAGAAACGTAACTTTGTCGTGATAAACCAAAAGGGTATTGATCCTCTCAGTCTCGATATTCTTGCAAAAAACGGCATCTTGGCATTGCGTCGTGCCAAGCGACGAAACATGGAGCGGTACCTGAAATGTTATTTTTACGAGTGACAGTTCTATTAACGCCTCACCATCTAGGTTACAATTGATCTGTGGCGGCATTGCCCAAAACTCTGTGGACGACCTAGAACCCTCCGTGCTTGGTTGGGCTGGCTTGGTTTACGAGCACACATTGGGTGAAGAGAAGTTTACCTTCATTGAGGAGGTCAAGAGCCCCAAGTCTGTCACTCTGCTTATCAAGGGCCCGAACGCGCACACCATCCAGCAAATCCAGGACGCGTTGCGAGATGGCTTGAGGGCGGTGAAAAACGCCATCGAAGACAACTCGTTAATACCTGGTGCAGGCGCGTTCGAGGTCGCGTGCTCGGCGCATTTGAGTGGGCCGGTGAAGAAGTCTGCAAAAGGAAGGACGAAGATGGGTGTTCAGGCGTTTGCGGATGCGCTGTTGATCATTCCCAAGACCCTAGCGGCGAATGGTGGCTTTGACGTACAGGATGTTGTCGTGGCGTTACAGGTAATTGGCTAGGTTGCCGTGTTTGCCTTACCGAGTTACTGATGTTATTTGTTCTAGGAGGAGCAAGCTGAGGGCAACACTGTTGGTATCGACTTGCAGTCCGGAGAGCCCTTTGATCCTACGGTGGAAGGTATCTGGGACAACTACCGGGTTAAGAGGCAGATGCTTCACTCTTGGTAAGTTACACTATTACACGCGTCGTTAATTTATTGTGCTCATTTTCTTGCCCAGCTCTGTCATCGCCGTCAATTTGCTTTCCACAGACGAAATTCTACGAGCCGGAAGGAGTTCCCTCAAGCCGGACGGTCCTGGACCACAATGATCATGATAATGTACAGTAGATTAGTAGAAGCTGAATGATAAAATATAGGAGAGAGTCCATGTGAGTACGCACACTTGCTGTGCTTCGAGCATGTGCAAGTCTATCTTCAAGAAGGTATATTCATGCAATAAGACTGTAGTAGATACAAGGTCATGAAATGTTACGAAGTACAACGATATATCGAAAGCTATAGATTCAAGATTCAAGCGCACAGGAGACCTTTCAGCCGAGCAAGCAAGGACACTTTCTTCGCAGCTTTTGAAGCAGGTGGCACCTCTTCAGTTTCCGAAGACGATGACGACGTTGGTTTCAACTTGAACTCTTTAACACTATTCGCAGTGGCCAGCGGGGGCGTTCCCACAAGCGTGCTGCTATCTTGATCTTCGCTTGATGAATGCTCCTTGAACCACTACACGTTTCCGATAAGCGGGCAGCACAAATAGACGCGTCCAGCGGACGTACCTTGACGAGGAATTTTCCGCTAGCCTTCGGCAACCGTTCCTGGGTGTTGTAGTCAACATACGTTACCCCAAATCGCGTTACATAGCCGTCGGCCCATTCAAAGTTGTCCAGGAAGCCTTCGAAACCCATCAGAGTCCAGAAAGAAGCGTATATATAAACGGAAGAACATACTCCACGGGAAGTACGCCCGAATGTCCACACCGTCCTCCCGGATGGCCTGGAGCAGCGAACGCGTCGTGCCCTCAAAGTACTTGACGCGATCGTTATCTGCCAGGGCCTGCTCACGGGGCATGGCGTCTTCGTCCTTGACAGCAAATCCGTTTTCCGTGACACTAACACGGGGAAGATGTAAATAAATAACGAGTTCTTCCGCAGCGACATCCAGCGAGGTACACGTACTAGATGGGCATGTGGTATCGGTTCCAGAGGTAATTCAGTAGCGCTCGGAAGCCCTCTGGATAGTCCTGCAGCCACGCACAGTGTGCCTGCGTCCCGAGTTGAGTTCCGTCCGGCCGAATGAAGGTGTAGTCAACGAGGCCTTGGAACTCGTCATCCCCACCAGCACCTGTGATGGGCCGTAGTTAGGTTCTTGGTTCATCTTTGGGGTGATTGTACTCACGACATAGATTTGTCGTGTACGTGTTCATGCCATAGAAGTCGCTGGAGCCTTTCACGAGCTTCAGTTCTTCGTCGGTAAATTCAGGTAGGCGATTTCCGAGCATTGTGCGCATGTAAGGGGGGTAGTGACCCAAGTATATGGGATCTGCGAACCACCCGATGGCGATATCAAGAGCATGTTGGGCAGCCTCAACATCTACAGGCAAATGGACACTTGAGTGCCGGGAAAGAGTTGTGTACGTTCGACTTACTCTCTGGTGAATCATCCCAAGGCATCTGCCAGTCGCCGTTGAGCGTAATGCCAATCACACCACCTTGCTTGGGCTTGAATTCTTTCCGATAAACATCGACCGCGGCGGCGTGGGCGAGCAGAACGCTTTGCCCGACACTGTTGATAGATTAAATCCAAAGTCACCACTCCGGAACAATAATGCTCACATCCACGGCTCCGTGCTGGAATCGCCTTCAGGAGATCGTGTCCTATCGCTGGAACGACCTGGAGCAAAGACACCCCGACCATAACCCAGAATGGAGATACACCAAGGCTCATTCATCGTGAGCCTAAATTGCCGCGTAAGAGGATGTATCACGGTCGGAAAACTGGACACTTGCCAGTATTTCACTTTATCACCCAAAGCCTCAAAGCAGACGCGAGCGTAACGCGTGTAGTCCTTCGCAATCTCCGTCTTATTCAACCAGCCGCCATAGCGGTCGTGAAGTGCCTGCGGCAGGTCCCAGTGGTAGAGAGTCTATAGTAAAGAAGAGAAGACGTTTGGCAAAATCTCAAAGGGGAAATGGACATCTACGCACGACAAAAGGGACAATTCCTTCCTTCACCAACTCGTCGACAAAGTCCTTGTACCACTGAATCCCTTCTTCGTTGACCGGGTCGTCGCGGCCGCCAAGAGGAATAACCCGCGACCACGCGATGCTGAAACGATAGGTTTTCACGCCGTACTCTTTGAGAAGCTTGATGTCCTCGCGCCACAGTCTGTACGAATCGGTAGCGACATCTCCGTCGCGTCCGTCCAGCGTCTTGCCCGGCATTCGCGCAAACTCATCCCAGATGGACGGTCCGCGCCCTCCGACGTTGACAGAGCCCTCAACCTGGAAGGAGGCTGCAGATAATGCCAAGTGAGCTTCAGGTACATGTGCAGCAAGGTTACTTGCCTGTCGCGAATCCCCAGAGGAAATCTTTGGGCAATTGTTGAGCAGAAGCAACAGCCATGGTCGGGCAGAGTTGAGAGGGGCCAGCTCGCCATGAAATTCAAGGCTTATATATGATACTAAGAGGTGCGTGAATCCCCGATGATAGAAAGAACGCCTTGACATCACGCCCGAGAAAAGTCCGCAATGTTGTTTGAGTTGGCCTCCCAACTGGGCGCTAGAAGTTCGGAGAAATTTCCAGTGGTAATAGGATCCTGGCTTGGTTCTCAGAGAAAGTTGTCACGGCATCCAGAGGGGATTCTTACCCCGCATACATGAGGGGCACCACGAACACGCCTGGTTTATTCCGCGCCGGAGCATTGTCGGCTCGCACGTGAACTGTAATCAATTTCAACGCAATCTTCAACTTCAACTAGAGATTCTGGGGCTCGAACTCGCAACGAAAGCGTCAAGCAGTGTACATTCACAGTTCGAGCAAGGTATGTATATAGCTAGCAAAATTATGTATAATAAGGTTACAATAAGTTATATGTACGGCGTGTCCTGGGGATATAAAACAATAGTATAAAAACACAGAAAGCGAGGTTAGAAATGTACAACTTCACTTATCACTCAGAGTCTGACGACATAGAATCCCATCCAGCGTTTATGAAGTTGGGTGGAGCGCCGGGATCTGTAACACTACGGAAAACCAACTTGTCTCCGGCTTTACGGGGACCACGGAAGGTTGGATAGCTTAATCGCAATCCTTTCCTGCTCACCACGGCTTCATCATCGGATGAAAGGAGCGGCAAATCATCAACTGCTGGATTCACAGCGGGTCGACTTGGTGGGGACACCGGATCCTCCACAACAAACAGACTTTTCTCCGGCTCGTCCGTATCATTCAAAGTGTCTATAAAGGAAGGCCTCGCCTTAGATAACGCGGACCAACGACGCTTCGCAAAGTTGAATGGAGACGGATCGAATGTAACGGTGACAGGACGAGCGACCTCGATGGGTGGGATGGATCCATCCCGGATCTCGACGGGTGGAGGAGAGCATGCAGCAGGGGTAATAGGACCGTCTGATGAACTAGACGAGTCGTCGTCACCAGACCGTTGCTTGGCCCAAGCACGCATCGCGAAGTTCAAAGGATTTGGGTTGCCCAATAACGGCATGGAGGGTTTTGGAATTCGTGATGGTATGGGCGATGACTGCTCGGTACCGTGTCTGGCTTTCTTGGGCGTAGGACTGTCGTTGGATTCAAAATCCATGTCAACCTCCCACGATCGCTTCTTGTCAGGTATGGGCGCGCCTCGCTTTTGCTCCATCTTTAGCTTGACCTTTTCGCGTTCTACAGCTCGCTCTGCTCTACTCAGAATTGGAACAGGTGCGGGTCGGACCTTCTTCTGCTTTTTGTCAAACTGTCCGTTGTTGGTTCTGGGCTGGTCTTTGAAAGGTGCCGGAATTGGGAGGTCGTCCTGGGGCTCCTGCTTTACTACAGGTGCTGGTTCGGAGACAGGATGTATGCGTGGTCTACCCCTCGTTCGTCGGTCTGAACCTGCGCTAATAGACGTGGCAGTATCATGTTTGGAAGACTTTCCATACGAGAGCTTGCTGGGCGTATAGTGCGTTGTGCGCGTCGGTGGTGAGGCAGAAGAATTCTTCGTATCCAACTTTAGACGCTTAGAGGGTCGATCGTCTTCAGGCGCATGACGTTTGAACGATTTGGTGGGTGTCACAGATGCTGAGGCCGCAAGTTTTCGGTCCAAAGCAGTCAAAACCTTCTGCGATAATCGTCGAGATGGTGTTGATTCGCCTAAAGGCGTTATTTCACGAGGCGTGCCTTGTGACGTGCTGGCGCTGCCGGGAAGAGCGACACGTCGCGGCCAAGGGTGTTGATAGATAGCAGAATGTCGCATACACCTGAACGGAGATCAGTATCGAGGAACAACGGATTATGATGTAACTGCGTACCTAGGGCACTCTTGCTTTGTCTTCTTCTTAGTGGATAGATCCAAGCCCCATACCACCTCCGAATCAACCGAAATTACCGGTAATATGTTTGAGCACGTTGTGCAGAGGGGTAGAGGCTTGCCATGCTCATCCCTTGGAATCTCGGCAGGTTTGGGAGGCTCCTTGGCTTCTGACGATGTAGCCGGGGCGACTGGACGCGTACGGAGCATACGTGGTGGCTCACTGTCCTCCTTCTTTACTTTGACTTCATCCTTGAGCGCCTTGACGCGTGAAGGGGTAGGAGTGGATACAGAAGGGGATGCTGACGCCTTGCCTTTACCCTTTCCGTTACTTCCACTGCTTGTGGCGGATACGAGTAGTGAGGAAACTGAACGCGTTAATCGCTTCTTTGACGGTGTGGAAGCTGGAGAGGATGCAGGCGTGTCAACCGCTACAGGTGTAGGCGTAGGGATAGAAGGGCTAGCACTTTCGGTGTTCGAGGTCCGTGCCTGCTCTTCAGCCTGGCGTTTCTGGTGACGAGTGGATATGATGGAACGGAAAGGCGACGCCTTCGCGGGAGATGGGGTCTTGGGTGGAGGCGCAGGAATTTCCTCTAATGAGGTTAGCGAGCTTAACGAGGACATGGATCTGCAGTGCATCTTTGGAGAAGAAGCCAATGACGACAAGCTGGAAACTGAATCGTGCACGCCGGCAGACGAAGAAGGGCGCGTTGGCAACTCGGGTTCACTTTCAGCTGCGGCAGAAAGTTCAATTTCTGCCTCATCTGGAATATCCTTCGCGTCTGCCAGAGGCATGGTGTCGTCCTCTTCTTCTTCGCTGTCTTCTGATTCCTCTCCCTTCTTCGAAACGGCATACACGCCTCTGCGTGTACGGCGCTCATCCAGGTTAATCTGTTCCTCAGGTTCGTCGCTACCTGGCGCTCCCACATCTGACTCTGAATCGGAATCAGAAGCAGAGGCCTCCTCCTCCTGATTGGGCGCGTAACCGCCTTGTCCCCTCTTTTCGCATGTCTCGCATAGACAGTGTTTATTCCGGCGTCCAACTAGAGAGAGAGTCAATAAGTTTCGAGAATGGACAACGCCACAACGCACAATAAGAGTCCCCATAATGCGCCGTAATCTCTTCGCCAACAGCAATCGGTCTGAGAGTCCGGAAAGTGATGTACCTTCCTTCGCGAAAAAGCTCGCAATTGTTATCGCAGTCATGCTGCACAAGGAGGTGTCAGTAGGCAACGACCCATGGTAAAGAGGGTCAACTCACATTCACAAATCGGGCCGGACCTAAGAACAAGTGATTCTTTTTCATCTGCTTAGAATGGATAACGCTAAAATCGCGGCGAATATCAGAATTACGACTGCCGGTCGTGCGCTTGAGCTCCCTGTCCTCGTCATCAGTGAGGTTGGCCATTGAGCCCTTGAGCTCGGTGATGACAGCACCAGCGGGTAGTTTGCGAGTCGCGAGAATACACAGTTCTGATTTGCCGGTGCGATGGGAATATCGCGAGGTATGAGAGATTTCAATGACGCCGGATGGATGGTATAGTTCAAAGTAGCGCGAAGCATGACTAGAGGCGAGAGAATTAGAGGACAAGATGGACATAGAATGGGAGTATACACACGTGGCAAACGCGTTTATCTGTTTCTGGGTATACTGCTTGAGATAGTAGCGAATAGGAGGGAGACTTGCTATTGGTTAGTTTGTGTGTCATTGAGGAGGAGGAAGAAAAAAAGACTGACAGGAGGAGCTCGTTGACGGCCATGCGAGTAGCGACGGGTACAGGGCCTCTGGTGACGACGAGCTGTCATGGACGCGTCTTGAGCGGGCAGGAAAGATAAAAAAGTAATGGACTAACGCGTCTGACGATGTGGAGCAGGTCATCAGCATCCGTCTTTGGTAGACGACGCGTGGGGTCCATTTTGTGCACGAGCAAGGGTACAACGCCGGTACCAAGCTTCTCGACTAGTAGGTGGCTGAGAAAGTCGTCGTCCTTGGATAAATCGCGCATGTTCATGATTTTCGTGGGCCGCCATTCAAGCACGCCTCGAGCGGGCTGCGGTGTCGACGACGAAGGCATCGAGCAGGTCGGCGATAGCAGACGGCGCAATGCGGCGAGACGGAAGTGGGCGATGGAAACTGTGGCCAACCTCGCTCTTATTATCCCGGATAGTGTGACTCGTTATGTAATCAGACACGTCCCTCTTGTCCGGACCTCGACAAGATTTGTTCTCTTGTTCTCGTGGATCCACAAGTCGTTGTTGTTTATCTAGTCATCCTTGTTCTATGCTTATTGTTGAAAATACAACAGGAAATTACAACAAGAATCCGAACAAGTACACAAAAAAGTTTGAGCAAATTCGGCACGGGGCTCTTGTGTGTCCGATTACTTTGTTCCCTTCAATGGCTAGAATGCATCCACAGGTCGGCACAGGTTCCTTATCGTTGATTTCGCTTCACCGTGAAGCGATGCAGCACTATGCCTCAATCGTCTCAGCATGGAAACCCCCCATCATGACATCAACGCGACAAGATCGCTTCGTTTCACGCGTCATCACACGACAGACTTAACAGGCAATCGAACCAACTATGGATTACCTGAAAGCATGAATCTATCATAAAGTACATTAATCATGCGAACAAACAACGCCACATCCTACAAATGATCCTCAGATACCGCCACGCAGACGGAGAACTGAAAATGAAAGCTTAATCACCGCAAGTTGACACGAGTACAACATTACTCACCAAGATGAAGGGTCGACTCCTTCTGAATGTTATAATCAGACAGAGTACGACCATCCTCCAACTGCTTGCCAGCAAAGATCAGGCGTTGTTGATCAGGAGGAATACCTTCCTTGTCTTGAATCTTTGCCTTGACGTTGTCGATGGTATCCGAGGACTCAACCTCAAGGGTAATGGTCTTGCCCGTCAGAGTCTTGACAAAGATTTGCATGCCGCCACGAAGACGGAGGACCAAATGCAAAGTCGACTCCTTCTGAATGTTGTAATCGGACAGTGTGCGACCATCCTCCAACTGCTTGCCGGCGAAGATTAAGCGTTGCTGATCAGGAGGGATGCCTTCCTTATCTTGGATCTTGGCCTGATGACACGACATGAGGATCTATTCCTTAGAGGCGTGATGAAGAAAGTACCTTCACGTTGTCAATGGTGTCCGATGACTCGACTTCAAGGGTAATGGTCTTCCCGGTGAGTGTCTTGACGAAGATTTGCATACCACCACGGAGACGCAGCACTGCAATGAAGATCAATAAGTGCTTGACAGATATGATAGCATCATACCAAGATGAAGAGTGGACTCCTTCTGGATGTTGTAGTCGGACAGCGTACGACCATCCTCAAGCTGCTTGCCAGCGAAGATGAGGCGCTGCTGGTCAGGAGGGATACCTTCTTTGTCTTGGATCTTCGCCTTGACGTTGTCAATCGTGTCTGACGACTCGACTTCAAGGGTGATGGTCTTCCCTGTGAGCGTCTTGACGAAAATCTGCATGCCTCCACGAAGACGAAGGACCAAGTGTAGGGTAGACTCTTTCTGGATGTTGTAATCAGACAGAGTGCGTCCGTCCTCCAATTGCTTGCCAGCAAAGATCAATCGCTGCTGGTCGGGAGGGATGCCTTCCTTGTCTTGAATCTTGGCCTGAACATAAAAGTGAGCGTCTGCGATGTATGATTCCAGATGGAAATTACCTTGACATTGTCGATAGTATCCGACGACTCGACCTCGAGGGTAATGGTCTTGCCCGTAAGGGTCTTGACGAAGATCTGCATACCACCGCGGAGACGAAGGACAAGATGGAGGGTGGACTCCTTCTGGATGTTGTAGTCCGAGAGAGTGCGACCATCTTCGAGCTGCTTGCCGGCGAAGATAAGACGCTGCTGGTCGGGCGGGATGCCCTCCTTGTCCTGGATCTTGGCCTTGATAAACAATGTAAGCGACTCTGCTACAGCTATTGTGTCGAGCAAAGGGTACTACCTTGACGTTGTCGATGGTGTCAGAGGACTCGACCTCGAGGGTGATGGTCTTTCCGGTGAGAGTCTTCACAAAGATCTGCATGCTAGAACGCGGTCAGGGCTGCGGTAGACGGCGAGCAAGATAGAGACGAACATTGGAAGCTGTTAAACGTAGAGATGGTGGAGGTGAAAGGGAGAGTTGGTGACTCCTGTCAGAGTGGCGGGTCGGCTTATCAACCGCAGTCACACACTGGTGACGTAATAACGACGTTCGGATCACTCCGGAACCCCAAGGTGTACCGCACGTAGGTGAGAGAGCGGCAAGTATTTCTCGTCTAAGTACGCGTAAACTATTGTGAATGCGGGTACGGATTCAAGATGATTGCAACATGAGATGAATCCGCAGCCCACATATAACCCTAACATGGTAAAGGCGTAGCTATTAAAATCATTCCTGTAATTGCAACGCGAAGGAGTCCATAATATACAATAGAAGCGTCCGCATATATAATGTGCACGTCTACGAAGACGTCAATACGCGAAGAGAATAAAACAAGTAGAGCCGACATACCTAAATCAACCTAGATAATGCCAAATGAGATAAAAACAAAAGAATGTAAATATCGCGCCGAAGATGAAGATGTACATATCCTGTGTACTGCGGCGCTCAATCCATCCAATCACATTCCTGCTAAGCCCAAGGGTGTTGGCAGCGTCCAACAGTCGGCGTTGTGTCCCCTTAAGCATCGTCCGCTGATCCACAAGGTCATTAAGCACGAGAGTTCCCTGAGCCAAAAACTCGTCCAGGCGCGCTTCAGTATTTTGTATAAATGAATGCTCGTTGAGCGCGTGCTGTTCTCGTGAGGTAAAGTTGGGGTTGCGGAAGGGCGATTCAGAGACTAGCTCGGGATTCAATGTGGAAGGTGCAGGAGTGGTAGTAAACCGTCGTCGAGTGTCTGAAGGCGAGCCGTTGGGAATTAGCTCTGCGCGCGCCTCTTCCTCCTTCTGTGCTGTCGCATCAGCCTTTAACTTCTCAAACTGGGTCCGCATCTCAGAGTAGTCTGCCCGAAATTTCTGTACCCGGCTGTATAGGACATTGTGAGGCATCATTTAGAATTTAATAGACAGCTTCTTACAGTTGTCCCTTTTCCTGCTTCGCTTTGATCATTTCCCGCTTGGCCATGGAATCATAATCGTCTATTGTTCTGTGCATTGCGGCGAGAGACGCCGATATCTGCCCTAACCGACATGCTCGAGGCTATCCAGAGACGCAAGGACTGCGTACGCACCCAATAGTGAAGGAGAATTGTCGCCATTCCGAAGGCGTTCAAGGTCGGCTTGTATTGAATTCGTTTGACGAACACCAGACGTGTACAGCGAGTTCATGGTCGAGGTGTAAACGTTGTCCGATTTCCATTTTGGGAACTTAGATCGTGCCTACTGTGCGAGCATCATGTCATGGTCAGAACACTCATAGAGAACCTTTATACAACAGAGAGCGATAATGACTACAAGCAGGCAGGGCCCTCCTACCGTGTCCCAAACTCATCATGTGCCCTCAGAGTCGCCGTCAACTATAACCCCACTGAACATTCTAGGCGTTATTATACTCCCATATGTCCATAATGCTTTCGCTTCGACACCGAGCAGCGCCGCGGCATCGGACGAGCCATCCTCTCCGTGGAGTTAAGATGCCCAATGAACGCGCCACTGCACACCCGACCCCATGCAACACATTCTCCGAATCTCCGTTCTGATACATCTATATTACTAGTCGGATGTACTTACAAACAACAGAATGTGCGAGATGGGTTGTGTGAATGCCAGTCAATGTACAAATGAAAGGGGGCGTCGACGAATGATATGTATAATATATAGTAATGGATGCCAATGCTGCTAATCGATGAAATAAATATATGATTCCTGTGTGTCGAGAGAAGGCTATGTGTGTAAGGTTCGTGTTTTTAGCCGAGTAGATGAGTGTTCCATCACCATCATCGGTTGTAGACCAGCTTTTTGGCCGCGGGTTTAGTGCTTTGGCGAGCTCTCGCGTCGTCCTGAACACCTGGTATCTCACCATGTCTGGAAAGGTGGTGCCAATACAGGACATCTCCGGGTTTCAAGCGTTGCGGCGGAGGCGTTAGGGTGTGGTCAGCCGGCAGACCGTATGGATATGGGGGAGATTCCAGTGGCGGTGGGATAGAATCATCGGAATCCTCAGATCCCGTTGACGATGGTCTGTTGAATGAATGGGAAAACGAGGGATGACGAGTAGAATGGGAAAGAGGTTGAGGGGCATATGGGAAAGAAGAGGACTCGTGACTGGAAGGATATTCTGAGAATAAGAAGGATTCATTAGCTGTCGACGTGGATGTATCGAGGGGCGGGGTGGGAAGGTAAGAGTCTGGGTGAAAGGCCTGGGGAGATTCGTAACGAGAATGCGAACGGTGAGAATGAGATTCATAACCGTCTAACGATTGAGAACTCTCGTCGAATGGAATTACGCCAGGTTCGTCGAGAACGTAGCGACGTTCAGTCCCCACGATTTCACTAGAATGAAATACAAAGCGGTGACCATTCGTGGCTCGGTTCGCTGTTGAGATGGAGGATGTACAGCGGGCGCACTGTCTCGGATGTCAATGACAGGGGAGCGAACAAAGGCGAGGTCTCACATACCGGAATGACAATCATGTAACCAACTGTAGCGCCACAGCCGTGACAGCAAAGGGTCTGTGTCAAACACTCGCACGTTCTCTGAGTAGAACTAGAAGACGAGGGACGACAAGCAGGGGGTCGGAGTGCGTCAGGATTGGTGGTGTACGCGGAGCAGTTGATAGGCAACGCGTCCGACGAGTAAAGCGCGACGTTCGGGCGTAATAATAGGACGGCCTAGGATATATGAAATCAGCGCAGAAAGACGGACACGGGCTGAACGAACCTTCATGCCTCTGTTGGTGATAAAGGTACCGCAGGATCTACAATCGAGGATCCATACTTTATGGACTGTAGGGGGTTGAACGACGGGGTATGGATTTCCAGTAAAAGTGGGATGGATGTTGTGCCAGGAGTGCATGACAGGGGAATCGTGCAGCGAGCGAGTCAAGAGAAAATCGTGTGAAGGGCGATGGTGGTAGGGGCGGGGGAGGGCATGGGCGGCGGAGATGGTGGAGGCGGACAGGGTAGCTGGCATTGGGCGGGTCCGCGGGAATACTAGTACACAGCCAGCAGAGAGAGAGACGCGTAGAAAAGAGTAGCACCACGTTCAAATACAAGGACGCTGATCCCAATATGTACTACTGATCGACTCCGGCAGTTCTCCGGCATCTGCCGCTTGGCTCTTGCCATGTCGAATCGACAGTTGCTCACCCAGTCACACGCTGCAATTGCTGCAAAAAAGCGCGCAAAACGAGATCAGATAAAGGAAATTACTTTTGACGATGAAGCCAGACTGTGCGCACCCATCAACCGTATTTTTCTTTTGATTTTTAGACGAATCTTTTTTTTTTCTAGAGAATTCTTGACTGGGTTTCACAAGCGCAAGGTGGCCAAGGCAGATGCTGCCCGGAAACGAGCGACAGAGCGCGAGAAACAGATGCGGTTGGCAGCACGGCGCGAGGTACGTCAGTTCATATCGTATCCATCCCAGTCCGAGCTCATGTACTCGGTAGCAACGTCGTCTGCTCAGGGAGCGTGCCGCAGAGAATGCTGCCCAGGTGGAGAGTGCCTACGGCGGCATAGTAGGCGAGTATTTTCATCCATGGAACCATAGAATACCAGCTTACTTACTCTTACACTCTGCACCACAGATCCCATGCCGTCCATAGAAAGCGACGGTGATGATGATGAATGGAATGGTATATCCGCATCCTCCAAGGGGAAACAGAAACAGCAGGAATACGAAGACGAGGAGGTTCTGGCCACCGTGGCTGTTGTAGAGGACTTTGACCCTGACACTCTCATACACGGCACTGTCTCATCTCCACTGCCCTCGGACAATGCGAACCCTGCTCCCGTCAAATCCGTTCCGAGGATATCAAAATCCGCACCGACACCAAAGCCTAAATCAAAGCCAAAAAAAGTGCGATACCAGACCAAAGACGCACGCAAAGCCGATCGGTCCAAACAGCGTGCCCGAAAGCTCGAAAAAGCAGAACTCGCGGGTGGCAAGGCTTCCCGCCGGAAGGGTTCCGCGAAACGGGGCAAACCGAGGAAGTGAGGTAGGCACTTTGTATTCCAATTGTTTCTGTCATATTGTAGCTATACACTTGTTTCTGCTTGGACATTGCGAATCCGTGATCCATCACATCGGCCACCAATTCCAAAACGTACCTTCCGAGGACTTCGGATTGTCAAGCCGTCGCACACTGTTACAGCAGTCCTACTCTGTATCTCGTGTGCTCAAGCGTCAAGGCAAGTTGACCAAAACACACATTCATCCATGTGCTATGCGCGTTAATATACATGGCGTGAGAGGTCCTCACGCTCCTAGCGCATCGATTGTTGAACCAAGTCTCGATACAGAGCTTTCTCGGAGGTCTCGGTGTTGTTATGTACATAGCAGACCCATACAAGAAACTCGAGATCAACGCGTGGTCTCTAGCGCCTTCATCGGGGCCTAGTCTTCCAACTCTTACTGATTCACGCCCGGTGCCGATTCCTCTTTTAAACTCTCAAACTTCCAAGTTCCTCAACACGTAACACATGGCAAGCAGCTACCCGTTAAAGTTACATTCGCCAATCAATCGCTTGCAGTTCGACATTCCGGACGACTCGGAGGACCGTCTCATCGCCTCCCTTCGGACCCACCCAGATGTGCGGCACCACCTTCCCATGTTCCCCCTTACCATGACCGTTGAGGAAGCAGCCAGTTTGAGGCTGTACCGCGCGTCGAATCCCTCATATTGCGATTATCACGTCCACATCGTCGAAGAGGGAATCCGAAAGTTCGTGGGCATGATCGGCTTCAGAAACCTTGACGAAGACAATGGATCAGTGGAGATGGGGATCTTGTTATATCCCGAATTCCATGGGAAAGGCTTTGGGACGGAGACATTGTATGTGCTCCTGTGCTACCTCTTTGAGGAGCGCAGGATGCATCGCGTCAGCTTTCAGACGTCGGTGGATAACGCGCAAATGAGAGGATGGTTTGATAATGTAGCCGGAGTTACGCTAGAGGGTATCAGTAGGGAACTCTGGAGAAGTGTGGAAAACCGTAACTCTTATGCGGATGTCGCAATTTATTGTATCTTGGAGCAGGAATGGAGAGGTGCAGTCAAAAAACGTCTTAGCCAGAGGCTTTCCAAGTATCAATGGTAGGTATCATCGGAGTGTATATATATAACGTTAGTGGCTAGCGATGCAGCTCGAATTGTGGCGCAGGCAAAGTTCGAATGACAGACTAAATGATTGGAGTTACATTACATTCTTTTTTGTACACATGAGATCGCTAATAAGATGCAGGAAACAACCTTGCTTCATGTTCTTGGTCCCCAACAACATCAACCCGTAGGCCTACACCCGCAGGAACACATCCCTCGCCAAACGCGCTCTCCAACGCGACCTTCGCATTGAACCCGGAACAATGCATCGGCAGGATATACGTCGGCGCGGGCTTCAACTGTTGCGAAAGGAACTCCACCGTAGGCGGGATGCGTGGCACGAGATCTGGCGTCGCGAGATGTAAACCCCCGATAATCTACTCAGAAGCGAGTCAAAACGCGGTCCCCCATCGCTTCGCGGGCAGCCTTACCATGTACACAGGCCGGGAGAAAGTGTCCACGGCGTGCTTTACGACATTGACAATACCCGCGTGCGAGCATCTGATGTGCCAGCGTGAGCAAGGCGCGGTTAATAGCTGGATGAGCCGCGGACGCACGCGCTGAATATGACCAGGCCCTTCCCTAGCACGTCGATGGCGGCGTAGCGTTCGTCCATGATGTGCTTAACAGATAGTCTGTCATTGAAGGGACTATTGTCGGGATCTATACGCACCGGCTCGGACACCCACTTCTCATCCACCCACCTCATTCCACCAAGAATGCCTTGTTCGTATGGAGTCACCCTAGGGATTTCACCACTAACATAGACAGTTCCTCCAGCTACGACGTGTTCATCGGCGTGCTTCTCGACGACGCCACCCAGCTCCTCCATCTCTGCAAACTCCGGATCGGCGGGCAGAGAGCAGATTACCTTGTCATAATTAGGACCTGGCGCAATACCCCGCGCATACGGTCTATCTGGATGGACATCCATAACACATTTTGAGACATCACCAATGTGCGCCTGTTCGCTGCGAAGCTTCAAGAACGAAAGCAGCCCCCCGGTGTGGTCTCGATGCCAATGCGAAGTGATCACACGACCGACCTTCTCCGTTGGGACATGCATGGCCTTGAGATTGCGCACAAGCGACAGAGAGTCAGGACCAGTATCGAATAAAGTCAGATGCTTCTCGGACGCGTCGTCTACTTGCGTTTCCTGACAGAGAAGGAAGAGCGCTCAGTGTTGAGCAAGCTTTAATGAGATGAGTCATACAATGAGGGCTGCAAATCCATGAGCGCCTAAGAGAGGCGATTTAGTTGAAGAAGGAACTTGAGAATAGAAAAGGATCTGTAACTAACCACAACAGAAGTTGTCAAACTCCACGACTGGCACTCCTGTCACCTTGTCGACGCATGGTTCATGATCCCGTAGATGTTGCGGCAATTCATGGGTAAACCCAGGTGGTAGCTTCGTGAACCTTTCCAAGTATCAAATCCCTATCATACAGCCGTCTATACAACAATTGAGCGAACCCACCATTCAATGCAATTATCTACAAGGAAGGTAATCGTCAACTTCTTGACTTGTGTTGGCTTAGTGCTAGCCATGGTGGCCGTTAGTTTCAGAAGTTACGATACGGTCATTCTTCGGACTGAAGATATTGGCGATCCAGCACTTTGGCACGCAGTTATTTTGCACGCAGCTTACTTCGTGTTATGCGACGTGCGCGATGCGATATAGTGTACATGTATATACAAAAGCCGCCAATTATACGCATCACCTTGTAAGGCTCGATTAGCATAACTTTACAGACATCTATGTATCGAAAGGTGTCGGGTGGATGCTGCTTGCGCTCGACAAAAAACCAAAGAAACTCAAATGAACCAGCTGTCAGTATGATAAGAGAGTATAGTAAAACAAAGAATATGAAGCACAAGTGTCCATTAGGAACGTTGTCTATGAGGAGAATTGAGATAGAAGCGCAAGAATTGACATAGGACGACTTACGCCATGCCACCATAGCCCATAGAAGCTCCTGACTCTGCAAGTTTGCGTTGCCTGAACGCCTGATGGAGAAGAGGTCAGAGGAT
Source organism: Hymenopellis raphanipes (assembly GCA_036872995.1). Classification (NCBI taxonomy): domain Eukaryota; kingdom Fungi; phylum Basidiomycota; class Agaricomycetes; order Agaricales; family Physalacriaceae; genus Hymenopellis; species Hymenopellis raphanipes. The sequence continues at coordinate 848,928 of JAYMDG010000021.1, forward strand.
GAGTCGAGGTGGCGATCTCGGACGCACCTTGCGATATTTAGTCCGCTCGTATGTGACCAATCCAACAACGATGAGTGCGATGACTGAGATACCCGCGAACACGCCCAAACCAATTGGCAGCACAGACAATTGTTTTCCAGGAAGAGTGAAGGCTGCCGATGTTGATTGCGAGGATTCGGCCGCCGCCGCTGATGCGGATGCTGAAGCGCTGGCCGAGGCAGCTTCGGCGGTGCCGGAAGTTGTGGCCTAGACCTGAAGATCAGCCCATATCAAAACATGTAAACCGGGAGAAAACGTACGCCCGAGGCTCCAGCGACTACGCTTGAGAATCCCTGCAGAAAAAAATGAGACAATGAAAGAAATAGCGGACGATCACACCCACATTTACAGAGATCGCGCCGCCACTCGCAGCAGCTGTCACGGAAGATGCTGCTGCTGACGTGGTGGCAGATGCACTGTCGACAACGGTGGTGGAAAATCCCTGAAAGAACAGGATGAGTGGTAGGTCAAGCTAGACCATATAGGTAACAGACATTGACTGAAATTGCTCCACCACCTCCAGCCGCGGAAGCGGAGGCAGAGGCTGTATCGGACGAGGCTGCTGCAGACGAAGTAGCAGAAGCAGTTGCGCTGTCAACAGTGGCAGTAGAGAATCCCTAGATTGAGACGTGTAAGAAAATAGTGATTGTGGGGTTTAGCCGGACGCACGTTGACGGAGACATCACCACCGCCACTGGCACTAGCACTGGCAGTCGCCGACGTTGTTGCCTGCGTGTCTGTCGATGTGGTACTGACAGCAGAAGCCGATGTAGAGTCGACCGACACCGATGAGGAGGTTGCTGAGGCGCTTGCATCCGATGAAGCGGATGATGAAGCCGACGAGCCGCTACCTCCGCTAGAACCATTGTTTGTCGAGCCGACAGTAAATGTGCAGTCAGAGACCTTGAGCACTGCTGGATTCCCGCTTTCATCGAGAATTGGCGTGAGAGTGATGGTGCATATCTCATTCATGGTGCCAGCAGCTCTGTATGATGCCTGTCAGTACCCAAAAGTTGACGCAATGGATACGGACGACGCACGTCTCAACGGTGTTGTTAGTTTGAATAGTCTGTGCATCTCCGGTGACTGTTTGGCGTCGCAGATGAATTGGAGAGGTAGAGACGGCGGAAAAGAGCGAAAAGAGCAGAAAGATAAGGTTGAAACCGAAGGAGAACATGGCGCGAACGTTGAACTTGAAAGGGCGTTGAATGGGAAAAAGTCGAGCCCGGTTCCTGCGGTATCTCGATGAAAGAGACACAAGTGCTCTGAGTGAATGAATAAAGGATAGGAAGGGCCCACTGGGCGAGTGGCTATGAGAGAGAGACAAAGTTTCCTAGAGACAAGCAACCTCCGTGACAAGTCACACTCCACCTGGTAACCCCCTTCATTATGGCAACCATCGAAATTAGCAATTTCGTCCGGCCTGGACTTGTGCAAAAAATGCGGACTGCGCATGGTGCACTTGAGAGGACCGTCGCATTTATTCAGGTTACTGAGGGCCGCGCCTATAACTTTTTTTCTTTCTTTTACGCCACTACATGGTTGCCTCCCCGCCAAACCCGGACGATTGGCTGTTGCCGGTTGACCCCGACCGAAATCAACCTAGCACTGCTTAGACTCGCGCGATCTACTTGAACGGCGCACCGCCGCCCGCCTCAGCTTGAATTTGAATGAATCTGATCGTCGAAATTGATTTCCAGGGTCTTCGTAGGCGTTGATTGCCTCTTTGACAGTACGCGTAACATCAGAACTGATCAGAACGACTGCGCAGACATAATATTATTCGGTCCCCCACTTCTTCTGCCTCTCTAGGTTCTCTCTCTGAAGACTCCTCTTCTGCACGTCTTACATGCGAGCCACATTGTGATGAATGATGGATGTCAACCCATATCAAACCTGATTTCACGCACATTCCTGGCAGGACAGTGATGAACATTTCACGCATCATCACTAGTTGGGACCCACGATCGGACGGACATCGCCCGCCACACTTCTTTTCCCGCTCGTACTTGAAAGGCTCCAGGCCGCCAAGAGCGCCACACAGGTTGACCAGCACTCCAATGCCCAAGGTCCCAAGAGGTCTAAGCTCGTGACGACGTGATACGTCAAACATCGAACCCGTCTGATCGTCCATCTCGAGCCCACAGGAACGCATTGCGAGTCCATACTGTCAATACAAAAGTAGCGCCCGCTTATTCAACAACATCAAGCAGGTAAAACGGCGAGCCTGCCAGCGTGCCTAACAAGGTTGTTGAGAACCCAAACAGATGACATCCTGCGTCCTCGACGACTAGGGAGTCGAAAGAGCATGGTTCTGGTCCACTAAGTAGGCCGCCACAAAGGTCAAGTTCGTGCTACTGTAAACAAACACATCAAACACACATCTAGTCATAATAATCCAACAACAAAAGATTCACCGCATCCCTCCCTCTACGGCTTTATACATTTTGCCATCCCGCTCTTTGTGTCGTCCCTTTCGCCAGTCAAGTATCGTCCCGACTAATCCTGCAACAACCTGAGCACCATATTGCTCGAAGATGAGCGATACGACTACATTCAGCACCACTGTGAACAATAAAAAAAGTCTTGCGTCTATCGGTAGCGGCATCAACGACAAAATAACAGACACTGCTTGTGGCGGCCAAATGAGCACGAGCAGGTTGAACGCTGACAGCAGCCCCAAAGCCAGCATCAGCAAGCCTGTCAAGAAGGCCTTTTAAGCAACGATTTCAGGCATGTCAGTGAAGCGGCGTACCATTTGAAGTCATCGGTTTTCGATACGGCGGACCAATGCTGAATACAGCAGCCACTAGGATGTACTGGAAGCACGACACCAAGAACAACACCGAGTTCTCAAAGTTCGTCGATTCCAAATGATTGTCGCCGTCCGTAGGGTCCGATTCTGGAGGCGGAGAATACCACTCTTGTCCTCGAACCCAAAGGTAAACCCATAACTGCGCCACACTCGTGATTATTATTTGTCCGATGATGCTGCACAACACCTTCTTCGAAACTAGACTTGCTGTCGGTCGTTTCGAGTATATCCTCGGGAAAGGTAAAGTGCGGCCCACTAGAAACGTCTTTAATTAGTGATCGTAGTTGATTCTGAATATCTATACATACTCGTAACAGCGACCGGGATGATGATGAACAAATCGATGTAGAGGAACTGTCATTTTATTCATTAACATCAAAAAGCTAAAAACGGAGAACTAAAAAACTGACCTGGAAATCACCCAGTGAGGAGGCAAATGAATAGAGAAGTGTGACTGAAGTAAACTGTATCATAGAGTACAAGGCCCTAGTCCAAGGTTTAAAACTCAAAAGAGATGCATTGACAAGCAACTCACATGTACTTGAAGCAGCTAAAGCTTGTGACAAGAGCCGCCCTGCCTTCCCTGATGACCTCAATGACGCATCCAATATCCGGCGTACTTGCGGTGAACGGTGCCGCTACGCTTGCCTCTGCTTCAGACAACGAAATGCCGACATCAGCTGCCTTGAGAGCAGCACAGTCATTCGCTCCGTCTCCGCACATGAGAACCGTGTAACCAAGGGACTGTAACCGTTCTACCACCTCGTTCTTTTCATCTGGCGACATCCGAGCGAATATCTGCGTTTTAACGAGCATCTGGCAATGGTCAGGAATTAAAAAAGAAGGGCTCATTGTCTCTCACTCGTTGCAAGGTTTCCAGCGCAGCGTGGTTGATCATCCATCTGAAGACATCGCCGGTTATGACCAAGGCGTAGTCTTGATACTCAAGATCGTCGGATTCAACGGTATGGTGCGGTGGCGGCGTCAGCGGCTTCAAACTGTAAGAGTCCAGCTTCCAGAGAGGATCGTCCAAGCAAGGCCATTCCAGTTTAGATTCCCTGATGTTCGAATTACCTATGGGGAGCTCCACTGTCAAGAAATAGTTCGTGAACACCGGGAGGAAAACGCACCCCGAACGAATATAGGCGAAAACACATGGGCAGCTTGATTAATGAGACCACATTCCCTCGCAACGCTGGCAGCCGTGAGAGGGTTGTCTCCAGTGATCATTCGACAGGCAAGATGTGCTGAGCGCAATGCATGAATCGCAGGAGCTGTACCAGGTTTGATCTTATTTTCAAAGATAATCAATCCAAGGAAACGCAGTCCACTTTCTGCTTGTTCACTAAATATGACAATGAGTTATCGAAGAGTATAAGGGACAACACTGACCGCTTCATCCTCTGTGCTTTGAGCCAAGATAGACCCTCAATGCTCTTGCCGGCAATGGCTATCACGCGGTAACCATGTTTCGTGTAGTAAGAAAGTAGATCATCATAGTCTTGGGGGACTAGGGAAAGATAAGCAAGAACAACAGTATGAAAGCTCGATACCTACATGAATCTTTGTCACAGATTTCTCCCATCACCTCGGGAGCACCCTTGACATAGATCTCCATACTAGTGCTCTTGAGTCGCTTCACTACGACACTCATACGTCGAAGCGCCGAGACGAATTCAAACATCCGGATAACGCCCAGTTCCAAGAAATGAGCATACTGCATAGAAGAGTGAGTCAATGAGTAACCCATTGAAAGAAGGCTATGACCTTTGCGGACCCCTTCAAGGCGTCTTCGAGTCTGAACTGAGCACTACCGGGTGGCCGCACAACCGTTTGAACTAACGCAGTCTGCTCGACGCCAACCTTGGACTTAATGACACCTGTCCCCGATATTCTACCTTCGTCCAACGACCATTTCGTAAATGAGAACATCTTCATATCCAGGGGATCTCCGATCGCCTCTCCATCCACCGTTTTCAGGGAATGACACGTCGCCAATGCATGCAAAAAGTTAGCCTTGCCTTTCGCCAGCGGCATATCGTGGATGTTATCAAGGAGTTCGCCAAAGAGCTGACCATCTCGATCGAGACTTCGAACGCCTAGTATATCCAACCCATCTTCGGTCAGAGTGCCCGTTTTGTCGAAGCAGCACACATTAACCTTGCCTCCCACATTGACTCGACTGGGAGATATACAGTAGATACCCAACTTCCGTAAGCGTCCAAGAGCGAAGCTCGTACCAATTGACAACGTTGCGGGAAGAGCCGGAGGTACCACGACAGTAATGAGATCAAGCGCGCGCACCACGATGGTAACCCAAGGAAGCTATAGAAAAAGTGTGAGTCTCAGTCACCTTGATACGTTAGATTCTTACCCCAATTCTAACAAACTGAACTGCGCTAACGCTAAATCCAAGGAGAGCGATACCGGCAAGCACCCCAATGAAGCGCACAGAATCACGATAGAACTTGAAGCCGATAGGTTTGGGGTAGAGCATGGAGCGAATCAGAGCACCCTTCGTAGTATTAAAACCTACGAATCATCGGAAGCTGAAGGAGACAGTTACGAGAGCCCGCACCTGTTCTAACGACCAGCCCCAAGGCGGGGCGACCCTGTCCTTCTGCCGCCACGCTTCCTCTGATTCTAATGATGCGTGTGCCACCGTACATAAAGGCTTTAGGATTATCAACACGGCTTTCTCTCCACTTGAAGAGGTCATCGTCCTTGGCGGGAATCTTGCTAACGGGAACACTTTCCCCCGTCAGCATACTCTCGTTGATGATAGCGTCACCAGAGAGCAGAAACATGTCACAAGGAACTATAGAGGAATCCGAGGTTGAAAGGTTGACAACGTCACCCGGAACGAGAGCGCTTGAGTCGCGTTGGACCCCTACGGTAAACCATGTCAAAAGAAGACCTGGACGATTAATTGGAGAACGCACAGGCACCATCGACTACGACCTCCATTTGACACGAGAATTTCGACATTTCACGCATTCTTGCTATGGTCTGACAAGGATATCATGAGAAAGAAAGTAGATAACTTGAAAGACTGTACCTTTCTCGTTTCCACCAGAGTCGTCGTCACACTGAAAACGGAGATAACCGCGATGCAAAATGCATAGTAATAGTAGTCGTCCAAGGACCAAAGAACGATACTTGCGATCTGGAACACATAGAACGGATGTATGATCTGGACCGTAGTCGTAAATAAAATTGAAACTCCCAAGATAGTGCATTTACCTCGTCTACAAGCAGAGACATAGTTGATTTTCCTTCGATGTCGATGGTATTCGGTCCAAAGAGGGTATATCTCTGGGTTCGAACATCGCCGTCCAAACCGCCTTGAACGCCTGAAGCAGTCAACCAGCTACGATCGGTCCACTCCCTGAACAACGTTAGCCAAGACAAAATCTATAGATCGCCACCCACCTAATCATGGAAAATAAACCCGTTCGAGGGTCCAGCGCAAAGCGAGAATAGCGATAATCCAAAAAGTGCAATATCTTCATATTTGGTTCGGCGTCCCCATTGGATGCTTTCAACAAGGGAGCGCCGGGTTCTTCAGAGAACACTGTATTGATGGAATAGTTATAGCTGATGGTCCGAATCGGGAAGATAGATATATCTCTGTATGCAGACTAATCGCGTTGGTGTATGTTCAATGCAACACTTGCGACTCACCTCTACCACGACAAAGCCATCCCGACTGTCGGAGAATGCCTTCTCATGAGCTGCCCATTTGAGCCAAAGCGAAGGGAACCAATGCCCCAGAAGACCCAGGATGCCGAACGTCACGACACAACCTATGCGCCAAACTATGCGACGCCAAGCAACGACCTCATAACCGACTAAGCGAATGGTACTATCCTCGTCGGGTATATAGACGGTCTGTCGACTAGGTGGCCCCGGAGGTGGCGGGTCGAGTAAGGCGAATGGGACCTCCATCTCTATACGCGATTCTCCGCCGAAAATCTGGTCGGAGGCAAGTAGTGGTAGGCCTTGGGAAGCACTAGGGGAAGGCGGGTCTGAATCGTATGCCATACTGGCAGAAACCGATATGTTGTCAGGAAATGTATCCATAGTCTGTATAGACGCGGCCTCGTCGAGATCCTCCTCTTCGCCTGATGAGTACCCCCATCGTTCTTCTCCTTCATCGTCCGTTTCGACAGCATATTCAGAACGAACGCGACTGCGCTGTGACCGACGACTGAGAGAACCAGTAGATGACCGTTGAGAAAATGATGGTCGACGCGCATGCTCTGGGGATGAAGCGCGTCCAAAAAGATTTGCGATATTTTCGAAGACGCTGTGTCTGGGGGGTGAGGAGGGTCGTGCACGACGAGAGCGACTTTCTCGTGATACCGAACTGCGGCCATCCTCTTCATCGCTATCGCCAGGGTCGGTGCTTTGCCGGGAGATTTGGCTGTCTGTACTGAGTCTGCGAGAGGGCTTGCGTCTGCTTGACGCGCGAGAACCCTGACTCATACGACGAGTTCGAGACCAGTCTTCACTACTACGGCGTCCAACTTCGATGTGGGACATCCTGGACACACTACTAGGATTGACAAAATCACTGTGTCCGGGACCTGAGAAGATAGCGCCCTCTCCGTCCTCGCCGTACATGGTGCTGTACTGAGAGTCCCGGCGCGAGAGTCGGTTGCTGACGACCGCATCGTCGATGTCCAAGGCAGAGGCTCCTTCGGTGTAGTCATAGGACGGTGTCTGGGTGGACGGTCCCGCGAGGGGTGTCATTTCATAGGCACCAGCTGCTAAATCGATGTCGGCGTTGGGAGACGTCTCGTCAATGATTGGATGTTGGTATCGACGTTAACCGTGGAAAGAGCGGCTGTTATCGCATGGAGGCAGCGTTTGTAAACTCGACAGAATGACAGTGAAAGCTGTGAGCGTCCCTGACCACTACCGTTTCGGTACACTCCAAATTAGGTGCGCCTCAGTGACTCAGTACTCAGTCACGGTAAGCACGACAAGGTTAATTGAGCTACGTGAGCTACTACAGTTCAACGTTCAACATCGTAAATGCCCCCAAGCCTGGCCATATATAAGAGCTTTCGCGCGTCGACTTAGGTGACAGATACTTGATGCACCATTAGGTCATTTCATCCGCGTCCTACACCTTCCCTCAGTGTTGAGTTGGGAAGTTTCTGCTACCAAAGGACAATACACAGCGGTGCTTGTGGGCATTCTCAGATAAACAACGACCATCGAGTTCCCTAAACCATTCAGGAGCAATGATGATTGGGTTAAGGAACAATGGAGAGACCAAACACGCTTGTAACAGACCAACAATCAAGACGTGGAAGGCGTACCAAGAGAGTACGTACTTTCAGTAATGCTAGTAAGGAGGAAGAGCAGAGGAAGAGTTGAGGAACTTGGAAGAGTCCTGGAAGAGTCTACTCAGAGGCACCAGCGGATCAATGCAACCCTGGTCTAACCGCCGTGATCAGGGTGACCTGACCTGAATGTGCTGAACGACGTCGTCGACGTGGCCAATGGATGAGCTGGCGCCATATTGGTCGTTTTAACGCGTACGCCACAATCAACTTATCGACAACAACCGTAAAGTCCCAGTCTTCGAGTCTATCAACAAGTCTAACCATTTCGCAGAAAATGCGACATAAATAGCAGCTTATCGCATCGTACCTGCAGCATACATGTGCTGCAATCAATGAATTGAATGATGTGGCATTCTTGTGGCATTCAGAACAACTTGATCGTTGACCTTGTACACATTCGAATCACTCCAGTTTCCATTTTTTGTATTGCTAGGATGGACTATGTCTTCCAAGGCTCGTCAACTCAAGACCGTATCAAATCTGTCGACTTCGTCTTGAATCGCTTCCATGAAAGGTTGGTATTCCATTCAGTCGTGTACGCCGAATCATCATGTACCCACAGTATCTTCCTCGACACGCTCGCCTTTCCGATGTATGGCATGGCATTGTCCGTCACAGGACTCGTTGTCCATGTTTTGGTGTCCCGGTTTGCACGCAAAGGGCCAGAAGATATCGAGAATAGAACCCATCCAGAATTCTCGGGCATCGCTCCGTCTGGAGGCCACAGCATATTCTTCTTTCGTCTCCTCCGACTTGTTGGATGTATCGCGCTTCTGGGATGCTCTGTCGCGACTTTGGTCTTGAAACCCGGTGAGGCGGCCAGCATAAGTCGCATGAGCTCCCACCGTACCTTGAGTATTTGCATGTGTGTAACATATGTGCGTTTCCCGAACTCATTATCTTCTAGCTCGATTTGACCTCTGCTCAAGCTCTATGATACCGCACTCGCCGTCGCGTCCCTCAGCGCTCAACGCGACCATCGCGTCGTTGCCAAAAATCATCTCAATTTCGTCTTACTTGTGACTGCAGGTGTCGTTTCGTATCGCGACATCGCACCATTGGCAACGTTTAACTCCTTTCCTCGAGACGAGTCCGAAGGCTGGCTTCTATGGATGAAAGTGGCACTACTGCTGATGACATCGGTAATCATTCCACTCGTCAGTCCTCGTGAGTATGTTCCTGCAGACCCGGAGAACCCCTCAAGCACTCCGAGTCCAGAACAGACAGCTTCGTGGATCTCATTGGTTCTGTTCATCTGGATGGACAAAGTTGTCGCTGCTGCATATCGCGTCAGTCACCTCGCCGCTGATGCATTACCGCCACTCCCAGATACTAATGGCGCTGCATATTTGAAACGCGTGTCATTCAAGGTTCCTTCGATATCGTTGTCAAATGCACTTTTTCTGACATGTATCTAGCACCTCGATCCTTTCTCGGGCGCGAAAAGTCGACACATGTTCTTCGGTCTGCTTCGTGTAGCTGCACGTGAACTTCCAGCTCTAGTCGGCGGCTTATTTGTCCACTTATGTGCGAATTTTGCTGCACCTGTGGGTATCAATAGGTTGCTTCGGTGAGGGATGGTCTTAACCAGATATGCGCTTTATAACGGAGTGTTCCAGTTACATCGAAACAAAAGGCGAAGGCGCTGTGTATCGACCGTGGGTGTGGATCGTCTGGCTGGTAGCTGGTCCTTTGATTGCAGATGTCTCGCACGGCTGGTTTCTGTTCATTGCTGTAAGTCTCTCTCAACAATCCTGGGATGTTAGTGTCAACGTCATCTACGCAGACGAGGATCGGTGTACGCCAAGAGTCTATCATTACACAATTGGTTTTCGAGCACGCTCTGCGCATGAGAGTGAAAGCCGAGGTTCACAATCCGCTGGACAAGAAGAAAGCTGGAGGCAACCATACAACCGGGAAAATCAATAATCTGGTTACCGGCGACGTCAGCAATATTTCGGATTCTGGGCTACGCCAGTTTTCAACCTTAGTGATCTACACTCCATTCGCCATTCTGCTTTCACTGGTCTTTCTATACTACGTACTCGGGTGGAGGTGCGTTCTTATGCGTCTCGTACCCTTGAACCATTGATCTCAACATTTATGTAGCGCGTTGGTGGGGGTTGTGGTTCTCATTGTTATGATGCCATTGCCTGGGTTCCTCGCAAAACTATTAGGCGGTATTGAGAAAGAAACTATGAAGCGCACAGATGGGCGAGTCCAAGCCATGACCGAAAGTACCTTCAAATCTAGTTGTCTTCAGCCCTTTCTCATTGCTATCCAGTGGTCAACGTTATCCGGATGGTGAAGGTCTTGGGATGGGAGCATGAAATGGAACAACGTATAGCGGGAAAGCGGGAAGACGAACTTCACTGGATGAAGAAGCGCCGCTTGTATACTCTTATCACTACCTCGCTCAAGTGCGGCGTCTCGTTCCACTCCTTGCTAGCAGCTCAACTTTCTCAGCATGCTAATTCCTCTGCTAACCATGATGGCTACCTTTTTCACATAGTGAGCTTACCGAGACTCGTTCGGACCTCCACCAGTGCTAACTTTTGTCGCAGCGTAGGTATTCACGAGAAGCCGAATTCCGGAGCATTAATTCATTTCGTGCAGACAATCGTGATGAAAGAGGAGCTGAGCGCCTCCAAGGTGTTTTCTAGCATGACGATCTTCGACCTCTTTGCGTATGAGCTGGAACGACTCATGTCTATGCTCACTGAGATACCCAAGGGTAAGGTTTCTCTTGATCGATTGACAGCATTTCTACGCGAGGTCAGTTAAATGAATACGAGAGAAGCCTAACTGATACGCCACAAGACGGAACTACTAGATCGGTATTCCAAACCCGATGACTTGGAGGCTCAGGCGAATCATGACCTGATTGGATTCAACCAGGCCACGTTCTCTTGGAGCAAGACTTCCCCTTCCTCAGAGGGCTCCACCCCGGCTTTTCAGTTGCACGTAGACGAGGAATTGGTCTTCTCGAAGAACAGTGTCAATCTTGTCATCGGTCCTACAGGGAGTGGTAAAACGTCTATGTTGATGGCGCTTCTTGGTAGTGTACGAGCTCCTTGGGAATGACAGACAGCTGATTTTTTTCAGGTGAAATGCATTATACGGCTAATACCTCCGGGTCCTGGTGCAATTTACCACGGACGGGCGGCGTCGCATATGCAGCCCAGGAGTCGTGGGTATTGAACGCTACAGTCAAGGTCAGTACGGTACGCAGTCTTGAGAGCGAAGTTCAATGTTTTCGCTGATAGGAGAATATCTTATTCGGGGCTTCCTTGGACGACACGCGTTATAAGGATGTACTTTATCAGTGCGCCCTCAATCACGATCTCAATCTCTTCCAAGATGGCGATGAGACAGAGGTTGGGGAGAAAGGTCTTACTCTGAGTGGAGGCCAAAAAGCGAGAGTAACTCTTGCCAGAGCAATATATTCCTCTGCAGAGATCATCCTACTTGATGACGTCTTAGCTGCTCTAGAGTGGGGATGCTTCATTTCCCTGAAGAGGCACTTGCTTATAAGTTTATATAGTGTTCACACTGCCAAATGGATAGTCAACAAATGCTTCAACGGCCACTTAGTGGAAGGTCGAACGCTCATCATGGTGGTGAGCTCAGATCCAGTCTGCTGTTTCGCGCTGCCCATTCTTCATTGCAGACCCACAACCTCGCTCTGGCGCAGCCTATCGCCAAATTCGTTGTCTCAATTAAGGACGGGCGAATCGCCAGTCAGGGCTCTCTCTCAAAAGCGCTTGCTGGAGATTATATGCTTGCGAAGGAAGCTCAAGCCCAGGAGGAGCAGATTGGCGTAGTAGCCCAAAGTTTGAATGACGAACCTATCGAGTCGATCGCCGACATTAAAGACGACACTCAAATGAATGACAAGAGCAATACCCGCGGAAAGCTTATTGTATCAGAGGAGATATTGACGGGCAGACTTGCATGGCCGGCAGGTAAGCCCTGTCACGACGTGATTTCAAGCGACTCTGACGTGCCGTTGCTCATAGTGAAGCTTTACTTGTCGGGCCTGGGCGGGAGTTATCCTTTCTTGTTCTATACAGGATTTGTGGGGACATTTGTCCTTCGCCAACTCACCTTCACTGTTCAGACATGGTATCTGGGGTACTGGGCCTCGCAATACGAAACCCATGATGCTAGAGAAGTGCCAGCACTGTCGTACGTGCAGCGCCTTTCAATGTCCTATCATTGTACTAAACATTGTTGTCAGGTTCATTGGCATATACGGTTCGTGAATACGTTGTGTTACTGAAGCTCTGTTAACTTTCGTTAGGCTTGATGTTACTGGTGGCTTATATTTTCGCTGTCATTTCATCCATCATCTTCATCACGGGGGTGATACGAGCATCGAGAATAGTCAACAACAAGCTCGTTGTCTCCATTCTTGGGACGACTTTGAGGTACGTTAAACTTTTACAAGTCTGTTTCCTGTATAGTCTCAATTTGCCTTGCAGATGGCTTGATACTACCCCTGTGTCTCGCATAATAACAAGATGTACACAGGACATAAGAGCTGGTCCGTATAAAATCTGTTTCCTATTGACAGTGTCACCGACTCACCAGTGTTAGTCGACGGACCAATATCCAGAATCGTGGATGCTTTAGCAAACATCACACTCACAATGATCATCAAATTCGGTGCCGTTGTCACCTTGTCGCCAATCTTCTTACTTCCGTCTGTCCTCGTTGCACTGTTGGGTATCTGGATTGGACGAATCTATATGAAAGCGCAGCTTCCCATCAAGCGAGAGATGTCAAACGCAAAGTCTCCCGTCCTCGCTCAGTAGGTTCTTTCCATACAAAAGATCAAGAATTCATGGCTCCATAGCTTCGGTGCCGCCATGGTTGGCCTGAGTAAGTACTCTCAACATCCACATAGTACCGAGTCTCACCACAAACCTGGATGCAGCGTCGATTCGAGCATACGGCGCACAGCAGGCATTCATCGAGGAGGCTATAGTTCGCCAGGATAAGTACACCCGGACATCACGAAGCTTCTGGAACCTGAATCGTTGGGTTGACATTCGCATCAACACCATCGGTTCCATGTTTGCTGGTGGCCTTGCTGTGTACCTGGTTTACTTCCATGAGCTGTCTGCATCCAACGTCGGGTTCTCGCTCAACATGGCTGTAGGGTTCACGAGATTGATATTCCTATGGGTGCGATACTTCAATCATTTTGAAGTTCAAGGTGAGTTTCATCCACCTTTGCTAGTTCACGATCGAGTTTTGAGACACTGTCTTAGGCAACAGGTGACCGCGTCATTGCGCCTCCGAGATGCCCGGCTGACGATATTGGCAGTCTCGAGCGAATTCAAAGCTACCTGACGATTGAGCAAGAGAAGAAACCGACTCTCAGCGGTGTTCCTCCGGCTTATTGGCCTGCCAGTGGACAGCTCACCGTTAAAGACTTATCCGCGCGTTATTCCCCAGATGGACCCAAAGTTTTGGAGAATGTTACATTTAGTATTAACGCGGGTGAACGTGTTGGTATCGGTCAGTACTCTACAATCCTCGTTGCCTTTGATGAGACTAAACGGCTTGCATGTAGTTGGACGAACTGGCTCGGGAAAGGTACTGTCACGGTTAGTCCGTCTTTCGCTACTCATGACCGTGCAGAGCTCTCTGGCCCTGGCTCTTCTGCGATGTATATACACTGAAGGCGAAGTCCTTTTCGACGGCATCCCAACGGACGCTGTGAATTTGGATATCCTGCGTTCAAAGATCACCATCATCCCGCAAGTTGTGAGTATATGTACCGAATTCACCGTGTCATTGATGACAACTTATCCTCTCTATAGCCCGAGTTGCTCAGCGGGACTTTGCGTGAAAACTTGGACCCTTTTCAAAGCCACGACGACGCCACCTTGAATGATGCTTTACGCGCTTCGGGGCTGTTCTCCCTCCAGGAAGAGACAGATCAGGTGAAACTAACATTGGACAGCTCCATCGCGAGCGGGGGTGGGAACCTGTCTGTCGGTCAAAGACAGGTGATTGCGTTGGCGCGCGCGCTTGTTCGGGATAGCAAGCTCCTGATCCTTGACGAAGGTGAGTGCTCCATTGACTGGGTCTACCGTCTTTGACCCTCCTCTTCAGCGACGTCTGCCATAGGTGAACCTTCTCGTCTCTCCAGCGGCCAAGGTCTAACGCATGTACTCGGACAGACTACAAGACCGACGCCATAATCCAGTCATCCTTGCGGACTGCGCTCAAACCCGACATGACCCTGTTTACGATCGCGCACAGACTGCAAACCGTGATGGATTTTGACAAAATTGTAACGTCTCCTTCATCCTTTCGTACGCGTACAAGAACTCAACGTCGTTGAATAGTTGGTCCTGGATATGGGAAAGATTGTGCGAACCATCTTTCTCCCTCGTCCGAAGATATATAATTCTCACCTCTGTCAGGTTGAATACGACACTCCTAGGAATCTTCTTCGCAATCTCAATGGCCAACTACGTGCCCTCGTCGAGGAATCAGCGGACAAAGCAGCCTTGTACGCTATGGTCAAGTAACATGGGCACGCACGATGGTACTCGTGTTTGTCTTTGTTGTTCGTTTACGAAGGCAAATAGTCACAATTGGCCGAAGTTTCAACGAGAGAATTATTAACTGAGGCGTGATTTTGGAAGGACATCATAGCTTCCATGCTTGAGGAACTTTTGGCCAATCATATTACAAGAAAGTTTCATCAACTAGGACTGATTTCCTTGAAGCTTCAAAGCGCTTCAAATGTGAGACTCTTACATTCAGTGCTACATGTCCGTTGTCCAACCGTCCACGAAATGTTTATCTACACGACATCATGGTGTCGGTGTATGCTCCGTCATGACCACATCCGGACTCGATGCAGATTCTTCTCCCTCCCCACTGCTCTCTTTGTCATCCGAATGCGCTTTCGTCCATTCCTCGTGGATTTCCCTTAACAACCGCAGAAATCGCTTAATGGGCTTCGCGTTGTATGCGGGCGGTGATCTGTCTTCCATCATATCTTTCACGCGCTGGTCTTGCAGACGTTTACCCTCTGGACCATACAAAGCCAGCAAGTCGAGCGTTTCCGAACAATCGGATGCAAACTTTTCTGGCTCTTCGTCCTCCTTCATCAGCAGTGCAGCAAGAATATAAGCCTACTTGCGTCGTGAGCTCTTTAATGAGCAAAGATACGAGCAATACACACCCGCGTAATGGAACGATCCACGGTTGGCGAGGTGAAAGGCACGCGTTTCCCTTCATACAAGTCGAAGAGGTGCTGAGCAAACCGATACAGTACAAGAATTTAATAGTGTTAAATACATCTCTAAAATGCGGCCGCAAAAAGGCAATGTTCCCTGCTTCCCCAGACCAAACTCTGCACAGTCCGCCAAAGTTCACCCGCACACCTGAATGCAGAGCACAGCCACACATTAATGTGGACAAAATTTTCCGCGCGTCTATGCTACTGTACATCATACACTGTACAGTCTGAGTCCAAGATATATACTATTACCACGGACAGGGGTTTACATCGTTGTTGCGTTCCTGCCACTCCTGGTACTGCTTGGGGTTGCGTTCCTGCCACTCCTGCTGGTACTGCCGCTCCCAATCCTCCGCCTCCATCCGTCCCGACGGCTCTGGCCTTTTCGGATACCCAGTCCAATGCTTCCCCACTGTCTGCCAGCCACACCCGCCCCATCCGTAGTCCGCGTAAGTTGGCCGCCCCCAGGTGTAGAGCCCCCAGCATGGGTGTCTCGGAGTCCCATTGGACCGGAAAAAGCCTTCGTCGTGGTTGGGGAGCGTGCCATCCCCAAAAGGATAATCGTAGTAGGGGACCGGCGCCACCCAATCGGCATCCTCGAGGTACAGAACAGTTTTGGAGCCGTGAAGCAGCGCGCGCAACGCCGGACTGTTTGCAAAGAGTCCCGAACGGTTCGCGAAGTCGGGTGCCGCATAACGGTCGCGGAAAGCGGTTAGAATGGAGGTCTCCGGGCCATCGGGCGCATACGAGAGATGTTCACCATCCACAGTGAGAGCCGCGATGCCTTCAATCAGACAGTCTGCCTCGTCAGCGAAAATCTTTGTGATGGTCTAGAAGGAATTATATTAAGCGCGGCTTCAACGCATCGCTAAAAAAAGCACACACCTCTTTTAAACCTGCCTGCTCTTGGGCCGGCGTGTCGAAGCGGAAGAAGAAAGCCGCCACAAAAATGTCGAGAAAGTCGGCTCCAGAGCCAACACGTTCTGCTGCCAGGTACCCGCGGCGATGTCCCTGGACATAGCGGGTTTGGTCTGCAGATAGAGTTTGCATCTATACCGTCGGATCAGGATTGCCCTGACAAATAGTTTATCAAACTTACCATGTGGTCGAGGTATAAGGCGTGGGTGAAAAAAACTTTGTGGTGCCTGAAAGCCAATCTATATCTTAAAATATATTTTAGTTACCGGTGTGCCTAATAATAACGTCCCCTTCTGCTTCCGTTGACCAACTGTCATCGCAGCTCCGTGGCAGACTGGTCTCAGCGCGCCGATGCAGCGTACAGGGCGCTGATGAAGCCTACTGAGACCAGGATGCTGCGGAGGTGCGATGATTTCGAGAGGCAACGTGCATTTTTTTCATCATCTAATTTTGCCAAAACAAGGACTTGAAGCAATAACTATCAATGAACTAACTTCCTGTGCTAACTGCAGTTCCGTGGCATACTGGTCTCGGTGCGTGAGGCTTAGTACTTTCTGAGCACAGCGTTCTGAAACCAGGCGCCATGGAGCTGCTTACTTTGGCGATAATATAGGTCATTTTTTCATCCGATTTGGCTTCGAGCACTTGCCTTGGGAAGATATCCGACAGGGTCAAGTGGGAAAGAAAAAAGGGTATATTGAAAGCTTGGCATTGCGCTTGCTCCGCTAGACTAGCAGATATTACCAACTTTGGAATATCTTTGCTGTGATCACCGATGAAGGCAAGTATCTTGGCAGGCATCATTATTCCGACCCAAAACTTTCGTTTTTGAGGCTCTGACGTAAGCCCGAGGGTGAGACGTTCGAGAAAGCCCGTTTCACTGCTGTGAAAGGGGATGCTTTGAAAGCGACAATCAGTGATGCTTAAAGCAGGTGCCCAACGGGACAGCTTCCGGTTTCTTTCTCGCTCTGCAACGAAAAGAAACGTTATCTCAAGGAGAGTAAAGTAAGGCACCATCCCTCATGTCTCCCGGTGCTGGTGCGTGTAGGAATGGGAACAACTACAGGAGCATTGTTCTGAGCTTGGTGTCTCCCCCTAATGTGATTCCATCTCAGGCCAAGAAAATACATATTATCAAGCTGGAGATACATCTATCTTGTAGCGGAGGCCAACTTCAACGTCATCAACTTCGTACGCCGCTGCGGAGCTGACATGGTAGAACCAGTCTTGATACCAAGGCCTCTGCGAGAATGGCATGTCACCCATGCTGGGATTGACCTGCTGTTCTCTCAACCATTCCCCGCTGGAGGCTTTTGTCCATCCCCCAACCACACCTACCGGCTCATCACTACAATCGGGAGCGTTCGTATCGGCACCGTCGTCGATATTGTAGACCTTGCTCTGGCAGTAGGCCAAATACGCATGACACAAGGCAGGAAGTTGCGCGGCCCACGTCTCAACAACTCCTTTCTCCTCCGCATGATGAACCGGTGATAGTCGACGCGGCTCCTCTGAGAGATATCCGCCCGCAGTGCTCTCATCTTCCGAATCGTCCTCAGACGTTTCATCAGCAGAGTCCCAGTCCTCTGCTCCGTCAGGCTGCAGCTCGTGCATGGGGATGATGGGTGATGGATGCGAGAACGCAAAGGTAGACAGCAATCTGAGCGAATGAAGCACTGAGAGGCATCCAGATGTTAGAAACGGTTTATAACATCTGCGCCACCTTTTACATTGCTGCGGAGAATAGCTTAGCGAAAACACCAGTGTTGTGGAAAAATCTCACATCATGCTCCACCTCGTCCCACTCCGCCAGCAGCCACAGCTTCTGCAAGGTGGCCTGTTGCTGGCAGTTTTCTAGATACTCGGCGAGCTCGTCAACGTCCATGGTCCACGTAAAGCGAACGGTAAGATGCGTCAGGCGTAAATTGCCAATAGGCGTTGTATCAGTGGTGGACGAAAATCGAGAAACACTAATAAGAAGCGTGGTGATACGCCCAGGGCTGTACAACGCGTCCAGTTGATACTTCCTGGGGCCTTGAACGCGAGCAAGAACTGCATTGTACGTCTTTCGACAATGGGTGACGAATGTTAGAAATTCCTAGGGTTTTCCTTTTAGAGGAGGTCAAACAATAAAGAAAGACACTTACCTCCGCTTCTTCCATGTCGTCTACCAATGCTAAAGCATTGTTTTTGGATTGGCGGCGCGCCAGGGTGCTGTAGAATAGGTCCGGACTGGAAGCAAAAAGAGCGCTGCGTTCATCCAGTGCCAGGTTGTCAAGAACAAAAAGGAGGATAGTGTAGCGCAGCTCCTCGGGGAGCTTTCGCATGGACCATGCAAGAAGAATCATTTCGCCCAGTTTCGAGAAACCCGAAGACTTGTTGTAGAGTGGGAAGAGTTTGTGGAAGCAAGTGGCGAAGAGTTCGCCATCGCCCGCGATTAACGCACAGTCGGCGGCGATTTCTAAAATCTCTCCTAAAAACAATGATCAAAGACGAAGTTTGGAGTGGAAAACAGAGTTACTTTTCAAATCATCGTCCTCTTCTTTTTCCAGGTCTCCATCAGTGAAAAGATGCTATGAATTGTTAGTGCAAAAAAGAAGAGCTTGGAGACACTACATACCACAATGATTGAGCGACAATCGGTATGGTTGAACGGTCTCGTTTGATACGCATCCAAGAGTCGGGTATACAGATGCAACATTACGAAATGTCCTTATCCTTGTGCAGCACGACGAAGGATGGAGACGCTTAGCGAGAAGGAACGAGGTCGAGATACCAGAGAAGAGAGGTTTAGATGTTGAGAGCTCCACGCTGATGGTGGTGAACAGAAAAAACCGCGCGTTGACGTAAGTGACTATCTCTTTCTTCCACACCACTTCGTCGATCACCACTTGCCAGCCCTAGCCTGTTCTTATCGATGTGGACAATGAGAACGTGAGCGCAGTCGTTCATCGCGCACCATGTCATTGGGTCATGTCCTCTCAATGGCTACGTGTTTTCCTCAGGCCAGTGCCGTCCGCTTGGTCCTTCGGAGACGTATCCTATAAGTGCGTTGTGAAGGTTTATTTCAAGCGTGGCCGATAAAATCTTGTCAGTTACCATCTCAGTTCCAGAAGCGACGCCTGCTGTTATTGTGCTTTCCCAACTCGACGAACGTTACTTTGACGCGATCTCTGGTCGGTCTCTCTGGACCTTGGAATTTGTTGTCTTCAAGAAAGGAGAGAAACAGATCTTTGTGGAGTCTTTTTCTGCCCGGCTCTATACTCGTAGTGTCAACGTCGAAGTTAATCTGTTCCACGCAAATACTTGGATAAGACCATGGCCAAGAGTCTCGTGCAGGAACTCGAGTCCTACGGTGGAGACCCTTTCAACCTCGTTATGAGTGGTGCGTTTTCCTGAGTTGAATGGACCACCGTAAGTTCCTCTAGGCTCCATTTCTAGATCCAAGGGCTGAGACTCGTCAGGTTCCTCGGCCTCTGACAACGAGTATGGCGAGCGTCCTTCCTCATTTATCCGCCCGGCCCATCCATCACAACAACAGGCTGACTACGGTACTGACGCAGAAGGAGAATCCGGCGAGGACGAGGCTGGCGAGCTTCCGAATGTTAGACCTGAAGCCGAGTTGTTGCAGCCTAATCGGCCTGGGTCATTCATGTCATCTCATCGCCATCGCACGCTCATGACAGGCTCAATAGCTTTGTCACCACCAGTGCTACATGCCGTCCCAATGACTCAACCTTTCGGGCCGCAAACGCAAGCACTTCACTGATCTTCGCGGCCTGAATCACGACAACATATATGCCCTCCTTCTTGGTTACGCACAACAGCTCTAGCCAGAGCTTCACCTTACCAATGATTTCGATTTGACTCCTGGGCGGACGAACCTCATGGCTGCTCGATGTGCTAGAATTCTTCAAGCTGTCCATGTCCGTGGCATTCGATTTGGTGCAGAAACCGCCACAAGAACAACGGCAGACCAATTCGCCATTGCTCGGCTTGGCGGGCCATAGTTCCCTGCCAAATCATCTATCACTTCGAGCTTCAGATTGATGGGAAGGAGCCAGCGGTTTGTTCTGTAGTCAAGGCTCTTCAGAGCGACGACCGAATACCACCTTTGCCTATGGATCGCTTGTAATTATCCTCTCTCTCTCTCTATTGCTGGATAAGTGACTGACCGAGCATTCAGTGCGCCGGATCTAGGCATATATACAACATATGTTCAGTCTGACAGTGCGCTGCAGGTCATTCCTTCGACGGCTTTGATGGGTTCTGCAGGTGTTGTAAGCTTCACTTGTCGCGGCATAACGGAGCGCTTGTACATGATTCACTCGTTCGACCGTGTAAGCCTTGTCTTTCTGACTTATTTGCCCTGTACTCAAAGCTTTCAGTCTGGCATAGATGGCTCTGCCGAAGACTTTCTCGAGGAAGATGACTGATTCAATTGAAATCATTGTATTTGTATCTAGAGCTGTCTTCAAGCAATATGCATACGCGAGTCGAATTAAGCAAATATAGCATCAATGTCTGCACCACCTAGAGCGTGTTCTACAGCCGCGGAAGAAGCTTGGCGTGAACCATCTACCGTCTTTCGTTGCTTTCGAACAGAACCACCCTCATTATTTCCAATGCTACGCTTCGATACCAACTTCGCATCCTCTGGATCTTCGTCGTCCCCCCATGCTTTCCCGTTCTTGGCGACGCGTTTGCCCATCCAGTGCGGGTGCGCGGCCAGGACCTCCGGCTTCACCATGCACACCCGGACGCGCCCCTTGACCTGCCGCGCAGCAACAGGCTCACTGTTCAAACGCATATCGCTAACGATTCGTTTTGTCATCGATTTCGCCTTGTCAGGTTCTGGATCTTGTCTTGCATCAATATCCCTGAGTAAGTCGGTAAACTGTAGTGTACGATGATCAGTGCGAGGCATCCACAACTAGGATTGAGCATCTACCTCATTACTACGCCAGTCCGGAGCATGGCTCAAGTACCTCTTCGGCTCACCAGAATCTTTCTCCCAGGTTGGATCGTCCTCGTTATCGGACATGGCGTTCACAATGAAGGCAGAGTCGAACTTCGGATCCTCGTACGCAGAACCTATGCGTTTGCGAATACGTTGCTTCAGAACCTGACTTTTCATCAGGACATGCTTGCCATTGAATAAAAATGAACATACCGCGGAAGCGCGCGCATTTTTTTTGGAGGTCTCTAACGTCTTCTGGTCCTCTATATCACCCTCTAATTCATCCTCTAGTTCGTCGTCGCGTCGCTGTTGCTCCTCCTGAATTGCTTTGTTTTTAGCGAGTTTGTTGTATTCCTGTGCCATATACTTGAGTCGTTTTAGAAAGCCCTCCTCAATCTGCGCGTCAGTCATGTTGTTGACATATGGGAGTGCCGCTGGGCTCAAAGAAGCTTTCGTCGCGCGGATATGTTCGATCATTTTGCGAATGTTCTTGCGGGTATCCTCGCTCGTGATTTGTTTCCAGTTGAAGTGCAGAAGAGGCTGTTGTGTATGGAGGTCTTTAGGCCACAAGTTATGAGAAGAGTCCATGCCGAAGGGAAAAGCGGGAAGGTATTGCGCAGAAAGTTTGGAAACGCCGAGATGGTGTTGCATGGTGAGGTTCAGGAGAGCCTGTGTATTAGTCGACGTTGTCTGGTCGAGTCCATAGTTTTCGATGTGCTTACTTTGATCTGTTTGGAGTCGGCCTGGATGGCTCCCTCCGGTTCTTGAGCTGGTTCAGTCGACGCGTCCTTGGGCTGCGCCGCGATGGCAGAGAGATTGTCAGATGTCTGCGGACTTGGATCGCGATGGGATTCTGCCTCGTCGCCGCCACTCCAGACCTCGATTCCGTTCAACTCCTCCAGTTCAGCAACTCTCGATTCCAGCTCCTTGATATGGGCCTTCTGGTCGTCACATAGCGCTCTGAGCACATTGATCTTGCGGTCAGTTTTTTCTGTGTAGTCGTCGAATTTCCGTGTCAAAATTTCCAGGTCCTTGTTTACGGCTGCGAGGAGTGCTTTAGCTGGGTTAGGTGGGCGAGAGGCAGCTGGTGTTGGAGTAGCCATCGTTCGTCGTCGTGGTAAGAAGGCAACCAGCTATTCGGGCCCGACGTCAATGTTGGTTCCTGGAATGGATACAACACGTCGATGTGAACGCGACGCGACGCGGATGAAATTCAGTGGTCACGCGTTGCACAGCTACCTAGAATATGGCTGAAATGTGCTTGTATTCCGACAATTCTAGCGATATTCTAAAAACCTATGATCTGGATCGAATCTTCCTCGAATGTCAATCGAATGACCTCATCCAAGCCATATTCGGACCGTCCATAATCTACGGCTTTACGCAGTGCTGGCTGCCCTCAACAGTCGGCTGAGGACAACTATTGTCAGGCTTCATATATAGTGCAGAAGATGGGCTCACTGCAAGATCCAGTACTGCATTATGCAATGGAGGAAATGCCGATCCCCCTCATGCGCGTCGTCTACAAGACGAATGAATTGGACGTCCAACAACACAAATTTGCGTATCCTATCTCCCGGAATGGGACAGAATACACTGAGCTCACGATAAAGGACGTTTTCCCAGTAATTCCGTGTCACTTTGGGAGCGTGGTAAGCGTGAGGATTCAACGTCTCTCAGTGAAAGACGTACGAGGGCGCATCCTACGGGGAGATATTACCAAATTTGTAGTATCTTTGCGCACATTTCTCAGAAATATACTAGTCATTGTTCATAGCACGCCCATGGCTGGAATGACATTTAACTATTCATCTTCCTCCATTAGTCCCCACCCATACTCATAGTCCTCTGGTACATTGGGAGGGTGCTGGGTCAAGAAGTCCTTCACATACTCGGCTACATCCTTCGATGCCAGGATAGATAGGATGTTGTAGAGGGAATCCCCATACTGTGACAAGTTATACTGGTGAAGTGGAACGCCCTCAATAAAATGGGAATTATCGGCGCAAAGAAGCAGCACGATGTCGTGGAATCGTCCGCTACGACGCGTTCCTCTTCGAGCAGCATCAGCATCCCACACCCTGTCCAGCAAGATCCCCGGGCCAAACTAGAAATGGGAAATTAGAAAAATTACATTGAAAACAGGCGTCCAACCTTCTCGTAGAGCACCAAAAGCTCGCGCCGAGCTTGAATGACGGCTGTATGCGACCTTTTGTACTTTTTCAATCCTTTCTCCTTCTTCTTCTTACCATCAGCGCTCTCATCTTTCAAAAGCTCAGGATATTCATTGGCGAATGATTGTTTCATAAACTCTGTCTTCCACTTTCGATTCTTGTTATGCGCGTTCCAGATCTTGATGTACCGGATCGACTCGATGGTCCTCAAGACGAACCAGACAAATTGCTCTCCGGCGTTGGTGCTGTTGCCCTCCCTCAAGCGCTGCAAATGCTCAGTTTTGATGTATATTACTGGTGTGAAATCGCACCATTTCAATATTCAGCAATTTCTTCTTCTCATCTTTCTCCACCTCATTCGCCCGCCCGTCGACACAGGCTTGGTGGTATGACTTGGCAGGACCCTTGAATTTCTTCAGACAGCGCTCCCAGTTGTTCGAATCATCCCAGTACACAGTCAGAAGTCTTCCTATCGCCTGCAACTCAGATTCTGCAAGGTCCAGCTCCGCATAAGGAAATGCTTGTAGAGAAAGTTTGAAATCGCGGGCCAGCAGAGTAGTAGTAGCATTCCAGAGAGGCAAAACTTGGTCCTCATAGAATTTCTGGGTATCGTCCTGGCAAAAGTTGAAATAAAGAAGCAAGCCGCCTGGCCAGAACACACCGAGATTTTTTCGAGGACGTCTTCACTACTCGACATGTCATCATCATCGCCCTCGATATCCAAGGAATCTTTCTGCGGTTTTGAGCTGCTTTTCTTGCTTGACGTCGTCGTTTTGGCCGTGGTCACTTTTGAGTCTGGCGTCAGCTTGGCCGTTGAGAGACCTTTTCTGATTTTTCCGACAATGGAGGTCGTCTCCTGCATGACTTTGCGCTTCTGAGCAGTACTTGAAGGCGAGAGGGATTGATCATCCTCGGCGAATCTTTTGGCAGCCTTGGTAAAGGCGTCGTGAGCGGACTGAAGAGCGTCGCGAGCAGTAATGAGCTCAGTTCTTGGAGATGCAGGTGGTGATTCAGAGTTGGACATTGAAGGTTACAGAGTGAGGGCAGAGACAGGGGAGCGCGAAGGATTTCGGAAAGCTGTTCATCACCGGCCCGCATCGGTTAGGGTACCTCTAAATGTCAGAGTCTATTGCAGTCCTGTAGCAAAGCGGCTTGGACTGTATCATGGATACGTTAAACTCTTTTTTTTCTCAGTGAGTCCCATCTGGACTTGTACGTGTGAGAACTGTCAAGTCCATCACAGTCCTGTGGTAGACCGGCACTGCACTGTGACTTTGCAGAGGGCGAGGTACCTTTTCTTGCTCAAGTTATCTGCGCCTTGCCCCAGGCACAGTACACCAGTATCTTCGTCACCTTTTGTGATCTGAGACTCTGACGAAGCCCCCAATCGCTATAATGGAGAGGAAGCGTATATTATATATCTAAGTTTTACATATTGGATCTTGAGGTTGGCAAACGCCTCCAGTTGCGAGACCTCCGTGTTGTTCTGGGTAGACATAGCGAGGCCCTCTTCCTCTTCTCCACCATCAACTTTAGCTGCCGCATGTGCACAACAAATAGGGTAAACACACGCTCGAGAGCATCAACGCTGTTGTCGTCTTCCTTTTCATCTGGGTCGTCATCATTCGTTTCTCTGCGCCACTTCCGCATGGCTGCTCCAATTCAATATTTCGTGATTCTCAGTGGTCCGCGCACACCTGGACATCGAGTGCAGATTTCGTTACGTTCGCCGTACCATAAAAGCCTCCTTCTAGCGATGAGGCTAGTGGGCCCGTTCATTTCGACAAAAGTTGCTACAGAACAACAAGACTAATCCTCGTCCTCCTCCTCCTCATTTTTTATGAACGTTCCGTACATGCTTCCTGTACTATTGGTAAGGGAGGAACAATGTCAACAAGGCGAACACATACGTCAATTCGGCCTTTCTCTTGAATGTCTTGTCGCAGGGCTTCTCCTCACATTTGAAGGGACGCTCCTTGCTGTGCACCGTCATGTGCTTCCTGTACTATTGGTAAGCGAGGAACAATTTCAATAAGGTGAACACATACGTCAATTCGCTCTTTGTCTTGCATGTCTTGTTACAGCCCTTTACTGCACACTTGTGGGGACGCTCCTCACTGTGCACTGTCTTCATATGCGCCCTGTACTATTGGTAAGTGAGGAACAATATTAACAAGGCGAACACATACGTCAATTCTCCCTGAGTCTTAAAGCTCTTTTGGCACGTCTCACAAATATGAGGACGGTCGTCACTGTGCACTGTCTTCATATGCCTACTGTACTATTGGTAAGCGAGGAACAATGTCAACAAGGCGAACACATACGTTAGCTTGGAGTTGTCCTTGAAGTCGGCCTTACACCCCTCTACCTCACATTTGAAGGGATGCTCCTCACTGTGCGTCTCCATGTGCTTCCTGTACTATTGGTAAGCCAGGATTAATGTCAACAAGGTGAACACATACGTCAATCCGCTCTTTCTCTTAAAGCTCTTTTGGCACGTCTCACAAATATGAGGACGCTCCTTGCTGTGCACCGTCATGTGGCTCCTGTACTATTGGTAAGCGAGGAACAATCTCAACAAGGCGAACACATACGTTAGCTTGGCCTTGTCCTTGAAGTCAGCCTTGCATATCCTACACTTGTGGGGACGCGCCTGGCTGTGCACCGTCATGTGGCTCCTGTACTATTGGTAAGCGAGGAACAATCTCAACAAGGCGAACACATACGTCAATTCTCCCTGAGTCTTGAAGCTCATTTGGCAGGTCTCACAAATATGAGGACGCGGCTGGCTGTGCACCGTCATGTGGCTCCTGTACTATTGGTAAGCGAGGAACAATCTCAACAAGGGGAAAACATACGTCAGGTCATCCTTTTCCTTGAAGTCGGCCTTGCATAGCCTACACTTGTGGGGACGCTCCTTATTGTGCGTCTTCATATGCGCCCTGTACTATTGGTAAGCGAGGAACAATATCAACAAGGCCAACACGTACTTCAATTCGCCCTTTCTTTTAAAGCTCATTTGGCACGTCTCTACCTCACAAATATGAGGACGCTCCTTGCTGTGCACCGTCATGTGGCTCCTGTACTATTGGTAAGCGAGGAATAATGTCAACAAGGCGAACACATACGTCAGGTCATCCTTTGTTTTGAAGCTCATTTGGCACGCCTCTACCTCGCAAATGTGAGGACGCTCCTCACTGTGCGCCGTCATGTGGCTCCTGTACTATTGGTAAGCGAGGAACAATCTCAACAAGGCGAACACATACGTCAATTCTCCCTGAGTCTTGAATGTCTTGTCGCAGCCCTCTACCTCACATTTGAAGGGACGCTCCTCACTGTGCGCCGTCTTCATGTGCCTCCTATACTATTGGTAAGCGAGGAATAATCTCAACAAGGCGAACACATACGTCAATTCGGCCTTGCTCTTGAATGTCTTGTGGCAGCGCTTCTCCTCACACTTGTGGGGACGCTCCTGGCTGTGCCTCTTCATGTGGCTCCTGTACTATTGGTAAGCGAGGAATAATGTCAACAAGGCGAACACGTACGTCAGGTCATCCTTTGTTTTGAAGTCGGCCTTACACGCCTCTACCTCACATTTGAAGGGACGGTCGTCACTGTGCGCCCTCTGCATGTGCTTCCTGTACTATTGGTAAGCGAGGAATAATGTCAACAAGGCGAACACATACCGTATGCTTCTAGTAGGGGGGTATACATAATTACAGCCATCATGAGTGCAACGGCGTACAGCTCCTGCCTCTCCATGCTCTTTCCACTTGTGCATGGCCAATGACTCTTGGGTCCAAAGAATCTTGCCGCAGGTCTCACAGGGGAAAAGGTAGTGCACAACACGGTAGCCAGGGTCGTCGTCCTCGCCTCGTTCATGCGTTAACTCGTGCAATTCCTCGGAGTCGATGTAATAGCCCATTAGTTCAACTGGACTCATGGGCCCTAAGGTGTG
Source organism: Hymenopellis raphanipes (assembly GCA_036872995.1). Taxonomy (NCBI): domain Eukaryota; kingdom Fungi; phylum Basidiomycota; class Agaricomycetes; order Agaricales; family Physalacriaceae; genus Hymenopellis; species Hymenopellis raphanipes. The sequence goes on from JAYMDG010000021.1 coordinate 876,416, forward strand.
ATGCTGGACGTATTGGTCGATTGCTGCCTGAGTGTCGGGATGAGTAAAGTCCAACTTGACTTCCCTCGTCAAAGGGATGGCATTTTGGCGCTCTAGCTGATTGACAGCAGTCGGGTCGACATCAGCAACGATCTGCTTGAACCTTTCAGAGTCCGTAAAACGGTCACCCCGCGCGTACTTGGCATCAATGCCTTGCATCTCTGGTACGTTGCGCCCCATAATTTGTTCCTGCGCACAGGCCAAGTATGACTGCCGGTGGTTGACCACATAGTCGTTTGTCTTGTTCATGAGGTCAAAGATGACGGCCGACCTTAGATCGCCATACTGGGTACTCAAGTCAGCGTAGTAGTCCAGATTCTCAAGGACTTGGGCCTCTAGGAATCCGAGCTGCCTGCATGAAAGATCAGATTAGGTTAAATATAGTAGAAAAACCACCTACAGATTTTGGTGCCTCGAGAGAGCGCCACGGGCAAAGCCCTCCTGCTGACCATATCCGTGAGAATGGTCTAAATCCAGTCCTCCTGCATCCAGTTCTCCTGCATCCAGGGGGTAGCCCGTTATCGAGTGGAATTTGTGGTACTCGGCAAGATACGTTTCCCACTTAGACTTGATCTTCCTCTTCTTCATGGTCGTTTGATGCACCTCCTGCTCCAGTCGCCTCAGCACATCTTTGCCCACATTGCCACCCGCCTTGCTCTTGAGTTTCTCCCAAGCCTTGGTATATTTGGCTTGGTAAAGCTCAGCTATTCGCCGCATTGCTGCCACCTGCTTGCTCCATTGCTCCAGCTGATGAGGGCTCAGAGGTGCCGGCTCGACATCTCTACCACGAAGGTAGTTTACCAGGTTTCGCATAACGCGATCATGCTCCATATGCTGGTCGCCACCGTGAGATGAGACGGCCTTTCCCAAATCATCTCTCAGTGCAACAATTTGATTGCCGCGCATCGAAAGAATACCACGGATATCATAGCCAATGTGGTCAAACTGGCCGACCAAGGCGCCGGGCCAAGAGGGAGTAGTGCCGCGCCGGGCGAGGAGCAAAGAGTTGGTGATCTGGCAGCGTACGAGGTGGTCTGCGAGCTCTTTGCAGGCTAGGGATGTAACGGCTGCGAGGGGGCTTGTTGCACCCCACACCGAGGGGACGTAGGTAGATTCTGGCGGCCGAAGCTCAGCCAAGCGTAGCGCCACGTCCATGTAGCATTTCAAGGTTCTCTTCCCGGACACCCATTGAGCCCTCTGGTAACACTCCTTGCACCAGAATTTAGACTGGAGCCAGTTATCGGTAACCTCTACCGTCCAGCCTACAATGGCTTCCGCGTCTGCCTTGGTACCACCTGCCACCCTGCAACATGGCATGCCCGGATGCAGAGTCTTTCCGCAAACGAAGCAAACCCGATGGTATGGTTGATCTACGTTGTCGGGCCTGTCGACACCTAGATAAATATGAGTGAAGGAGTAAGAGCGCGAGAATGGAGGGAAACATACCTTGGACATTACCTCCTCCGCCGCCATCATCGTCGTCGTCGCTGTCATCGCCTAAGCCGCCCCCATCCTCATCCTTGTCTATAAAAGCATGAGTCAAAGACCGAGAGCGCGACAAAAGAGGGGAACATACTCTTCTCATCCTCATCTTCGTCCTCCAATTGATAGTCTGGAGAAAGCGCTGCCGGCGCCTTCCCTTTCCCCTTTCCCTTGATGGCCGACAATGTGGCGTGACGCGACCTCTGAGCTGGCTCATTATTGGCCTGGTCCCCCAGAGACAGACGGATAGCCAGCCGCATCTCTGGACAAATATGAGTGATGGACGGAGAGCGCCACAATGAATGACAACATACGTTCATCCTCATCCAGAGCGTCGATGTTGATCTCGAGGTTGTCGGTCGTCATCTCAACGACCTTGGCCTGCAAGAATCTTGTATCATCTTCGTCTAGACAAATATTGGTAAAAGAGGGCAAGAGAATGGAGGAAAACATACCTTCAGATTCATATACTACGGCTTCACCTGCATCATCACCCTCATAGTCCCTAATAGATTCGTCGATTGCTTCAGCAAGACTCATAGGGGGTGCGGCGAAGGATATTGTTTTGAGTCCCAAATATATGCCCGCGGCTTTCCAAGGGGAGTCGTACTCGAAGGCATTCCCCGTGAACCCTTCTTGTTCGAGCTTCGCTGTGGAGCGCCACCTGGGACACGGCTTCGGGGGAGATTCCATCTCCTCGTCCTGAGAGGGAGACGATCTGGGTGGCGGCCCAGTAGGTGAAGAACCAGAGACAAGGACTTGAGGTGATGCGGGCTCTGGTTGAACAGGGACAACGCTCGTCGTTTTCCGCTTCCCTTTCAGCGGACTCACAAGCTCTTCAACGCTGTTCTCCACGCTCTTCACCGACCCTCGCCCCTTTTCCACCACCTCAGTCTTCTGCCGTAGGTCATCCCACTCTTCCTCTGTCTCCGGAAACGCGTCGGCGTATGGCTCAGGGAGTGGGATAGGCTCAGCGGGGGTAAGGGCTGTCCCGATGTATCTGCAAAATGGCGGTAAGATGGCGTGTATGATAGGAGGAGAGCGAACACACCTCTTCCCGCCAAGGGTACTCTGCAACTTCAGAACGCGTCCTAGCTTGGTCCATGGGTCGAGTTCTTGCATCACACCGTTCACACGTGCGCGTAATTGGGATGCTCTGTCTCCAGTAGCCAGGCCATCCGCTCTGTCTTTCCCTTGAGCTGTACTGGAGGTCTGTGAGTCGCCGTCTCCCAATGCGCATTCCCTCAGCGCGTCTCGACGCTCATAAAGTGCGCCCGTGTATGAGGAGGGCGACAATTGTTTGAATGGGCTAGAATCGGGGGGCCCATCTACAGAAATATCAGGGAAAGAGCGCGAGCTCAAAGATAGACGTGAACATACCTTCATCCTGGCCATTTTCCTTCAACTTCTTGCTACGACGCTCCTCCTTACTGGCGTATCCGTCACCCTCTCTATGCGTCTGAGAATGTGATTCTGAGAACTATCAATGGAGGATGACTATAGAAACTTACCGGACGGCTGGGATTCCTGTCGGCGCGCTCCGTATTCTCTTCTACGGGACTAGAAGGATCGCTTGCCCTAGACCTCTAAAAACACAATGATTAAAACATCCAAAATGATCATAATAACATACCTTTCGTCTTTGCTGCGACGACCGCGGGCGCTTCGGCGACGAAGAGCTAACGATAATCGGAGTGTTCTTGTGAGCCTAAGAATGCAATGATGAGAATTATGGCTGACGACGACTCTAGGAATTTACCTTGGGTGTCGTAGGCGCCTCCTTGAACCTTTTGGGAGAGCGCTCTGGAGCGGATGGCGAACTCGGGAGTTTTCGCTGAAAATGCAAGCATTAAAATGGCGCAGCCAAGATGGTCATAATAACCCACCTTTTTCTTGGATCTTGGCGACTGACGAGGCTCGGGCGACGAAGAGCTAACGACAATCGGAGTCTTCTTGTGAGCCTAAGAATGCAATGATTAGAATTATGGCTGGACGACGACTGCAGAAATTTACCTTGGGCGTCGCAGGCGCCTCCTTGAACCTTTTCAGAGGGCTCTCCGGAGAGAATGGCGAACTCGGGAGTTTTCGCTGAAAATGCAAGGATTAAAATGGCGCATCCGTGACGATCATAATAACACACCTTTTTCTTTGAACTAGGTGAAGGGAGAGAGCGGGGCGATTGAGGAGGCTCGGGTGACGACGAGCTAATGACAATCGGATTGTTGCCGGTGCCCACCGTTCCTGGTGGTACGAGGAACCAGTCTATGGGTCCTACTGCGACCGGGTGGTCTTGCTTTCTCTTCTGCTTCTTCATGGCTGACCTGTGTGGCGGACCGCCCTGTGGACGTCGCAAAGCACAACGAGCTGTGAAAGCCAAGCAAGGAATGGGCCAAAGGTACAAGACAGATCCCCATTAAATAGGACGTTCGATATGGCATACTCTCAAGTCAGAAAGAAGCTACTTTTCACGCGAATCACATCTCTCGATCATATTGTCGATCCCGATGTTCGACAACCTCCCAGCTTTAGGTACACCTGGACGTATCAATACACGGTTATGAAACCAGTACACAACGTACCTGATCTATCCAAGTCTTATCAAGATGTACGACAAGCAATGACTGATGGATACGGACCTGAATTTGCTTCAATTTCTTCTCCCATAAGTTGTGTAAAGTAACGTGTCTACACTGCGCCAGCTCTCCTTTCGGGTCTACTCTTGAACACCTGACAATATGGATCTTGCTCAGCTTTGTCAGCAGTGTTTTCATCGTCTCGTTCCTTTTGCTTCTTCTCGGGAGCAGGTGCCTGGGGGATCGAAGAAATCGCAGATGCCCGATCGCCCTTGTTCCGCATGTAAAAGAGAATATATGCAGTCTTTTTGACAGGAAGACCGTTGTGAGGAGAGACAGAGTCGTCGTTCATCTCGAACCATCTTCCCTCGGCACTCTTTACAAAGGCGTAGTAGTGTCCAGAGTGGGGTCCGCCGCCGGCATGGCATATGACGCCGTATAACGAGTACGTAGGCCCAAATTGACCGTCGCTCATATACGGCTTGAGTGTCAGTTGAGAATCGTAGTCGACCTGGTGCCCAATTTTGTTTCCAAAAGGCGAGAAGCGTTTTAGATGCACCGTCAAAACAATAGGTGCTTCTTCAACTGAAAACCGCTTCTCAGCGTTGACGGCTTTTTTGCACCTACAAAAAAAGTCAAAAATTGACGAATCACGAATAAGGATATCCTTACTTTTCGCATTTATACTTGTCTTTGCCGTTTAAATGATCCGGCGTGAAGAACTTGCGGAAGGCCTCCTTCAAGTTCTGAACCTTATATATATCCAAGCTCAGGTCGAGATTACTGTCGAATGTATCGCTGTTGTGGCCACAAGACTGGCACGTTACCCGTGAACGCAGTTTGCCACCAAATATCCTGTGCACCCAAGTTGTCTCGGCTACTTTGGGGTCCATTTTTCTGTGGATGGAGGAGTTGGAACAACAACGAAGGATGGCAAAGAACAGTACTAACGGGGGCTGACCGGCTAAACATGATTTTTGTAGGGCGTCAATGGCATACCGCAAGAATTCATGGGAATCTTCTTGACGACCCCGCCGTAGATGTTTGGCAATAACTATTTCAGAGTCAGAAACGAAAGAGGGCGGAAGCAAAAGCATACCTTGTATTTTGTTCGTTATCATGTCGGGAGAGAAAGGGGATCACCACTATGCGCTCTCATAATAAGCTGGCGCATGCTGCAAGCCATGCAAAATGCATTCTTGAGACGACCTGGACGACGGTGAAAAATACGTTGAAGGGCGATAATGAGACGTACATGAATCCTTGTTGTGTTGCTGTACGATGACGCGCAGAAGAGGTGGCGTATGCAGCAGACATTGTAGAACACTGTTTCAGAAAACATGTATTGCCATTATTGTAGAGACCAGAAGCTATATTGAATTTGGCCAGCCATGATATGTCGATGTCACCAGTGAACAGCAATTGTGGCTCAGCACCAGCACCGTTTATCGAGCGCTTCGGTGATTTCTGAGCAGGTGAAGGAGATGTAGGAGGAGGTTCTGAACGCTAAATGAAGGACATTAGCAAAAATGGAACGGCCGAGAGCAACGTAACACACCTTTTTGCTGGAACCTGCCTTGCGCATCTCGTTGTTTTCTGCCAGCCTACGTGCCGATGACATGGGAAGTTGGGAGGAGAAGGTCAGTCGGAGAGGCAGGGTTTTTGAAAATAGCAAGGTGAAGTAACGAGCAAAGAATTTCAACGCGATTTGTTCCTGAGCACGTGCGATGTCTCACTAATGGCTCCGTAGACGCGTCGCAATGATATTCTTAGAACTAATGTACATCTACTGATATAGCTTGTATATAGCTTCCGAAATTGAAGACACTCCGCGCGCGTGGGCGAAATTGAGAGATGCATCGACAACCTGCGATTGTCAATCAGTTCCAGGAAAAGCACTACTTGGGATACTCACTAGTTCGTTATAGATAATGATTGGTGGGGGGCTTCCAAATAGTAGCGAGGTGCTATGAATTTTGACCGTCTAGATGTTGAATAGTTATGGGTCCTCAAATATACAAGACAGAAAACACTAACCATTTCACCCATCAGCTGTTTGTAATTACCGTCGGGGCCAAGACGAGCTATGTTCTGGCACAATCCACGACCTAGACTCTGCAAAATGGCATCCTCATCCCTATCCCAGGTCATGTCGACATTCATTCCAATGTTTCGGCAGACCTGGCCAAGTTGTCCAGCGATATCGATGGCTTCCAATAAGCTGTCCTCCTGCAGACCATGGTCCTGACACCACTGGCACCGCTTGTCCGCAGAGAGATGCTCATAAGTGCGGAGGATTTTGAGGCCAGTGAGATGGTCTCCAGACCCATGTCTCATTTCTTGCGGGACTGCTGCCATACAAGAGTGGTTGAAAAACAGTGCGGAGGTACACTGGAGCATGGCAATGACGGAAATGACTTCCCAAAGACATCCCTGCTCCTCAGCTTCGATAATACTACGGGCATACATGGGCTCCAGCGGAAATGCGGACATGCGGCGTCCGATCCAGGAAATCCCTTTCAGCGCATCCAACATGGAACGTGTAAGAGTCCTCCCTTGTACGTCATTAGTGCGAGTTTTAGTCGTCGCACCCAACAAGTACAGTGTATTTGTGGCCGAGTCCACTGGAAACAGATAAGACGCAACATTGCAGACCAAACACGAAATCATACAGAGGCGTTCTGGGAAGGGGAGGAATGGTACAGACTCCCGGTCGGGACGCATGCATTTCAGCAGCAGGACGCTGGAGGCTAACGAGCGACGTGATATCTCCGGGGGTAGCGATTTCATGGGTTTGTTTTGTGTGTATAGACAATAAGCCTGAGAATGTGTTAGGAATTCCAGTAAAAAAGACCAAGAGTACCTTTTGTTCAGCACGCTCAGCCCGCTGCTTGGCAGAGAGTGGCGAGATATCTGTCACCAGGCTGAGATCTTCACCTGGATGTCTGGTCAAACCAAAACCAAGTTCAGAGAATAGACAGGCAGACCTCCCGCGAGTTTGGGCAAGTGATATCTTTCCGTGGATTTGCCGGTGTCAATCACGTACTTGACATCTGGTACGGCAATCGTGTCCGCCATGTTCGTGGCTAAGATACACTTTCGTGTACCTGGGGGACCGCCAATGAACACCGAAGGGTCGGGGGAGGGGTACATTGAATGGATGGACGCCTGTGAATCAGAGTAAGAGATTGAATGAAGGGAAGGAAGTGGATTATGACCTTCATTCTGTCTTGTGGTAGACGCTCTACGGACCTTTCGAACTTTGCAAAGTCGTCCTCACCTGCGGCGAAATGAGATTCAATGAGATTCAATCTCCGGGAATGCTTACTAGGTAGAAAGATGAGAACGTCTCCGGGTTCATCGATGGCAGCAAATGCTTTGACGGCAGCATCCAAGTAGTCCTTGGGCTGCTCTGACAAGTAGTAGATCTTGACCGGATGTGGTGTGCCATTGATAGAATATGTCCTTGCACTGGACAAGGTTAATGGGAGAGAAGATGGTTGGGTATAAAAACACACCTAGAAAACATATCACCATACTTTTTTGAATCTGCTTCTGCAGCGGTCATCACCACCACCTTTAAAGGATGGGAGCCGGCCTTCTTTCTTTTCTTGATAATGGTGTTCAGAACTGAAAGCAAGATGTGTGAATGGACAGTTGTTTCATAGATGCAGTCGACGATGATGACGCTGAATCTGCTCAGGATGGGATCGGAAAGCAGCTCGCGCAAGATCACCCCGTCAGTGATGTACATGAGACGGGTGGCTGCCCTTGTTTTTTTATCGAAAGGCACCTCATAGCCGACAAGGTTTCCAATGCTAGTACCCTGCTCGATGGCTACCAGACAAGCCAGCGACATGGCGGCAATTCTCCGCGGCTGAGTGACAGCAAAACAGCCCTCCACCTTAGCCTCCAACAGAAATTGCGGGATCTCTGGTCACTGTGAGCGAGAGGGAGCGTGTCAAGTTGAACATACGTGATGCTCTTCCCAGATCACTTTCTGCAAAAACGATACTAACGTCGTTTTCCCGAATGTGCTGAACGAGAGCGTCCTTGTCTGGACTCACTGCATGAGTTTATAGATCAAGGTATGGTTGGAAACGTACCTTTCACGATAGGGAGCTTGTCTCTCCGCTCCAGGATCTTCAAAGGCACGGAGGACATTGGTACGGTGGTGGACTGGAGCAAGCTGACCACGTGATGGGACGATGCCGTAAAGAGGTTAACTTTGAAATTTCCTTCCGTGGCGTTTACGTTCCGGCCATAATCGATAATCAAGTAAATGTTCTGAATACTGGTTATTACGAACTACATGCAGCGTTTGTCTCGAATTATTACTACAACACCTCAAAGCACCTTTGCAATCTGCACCCTCAACATCCTCGAATACAAATTCGCAATACACTCGGCAGTCGATAATAAACATCTTACAGCTCAGCCTGGCGCGATCGATGACTGGGTTGGTCTGGATTGCAAAGCTCTCCCCTGGCACGTTTTCCATCTTGTGCACCCCTGCGAAGAAACTGGCGAAGGAGATCTTTGCCGTTGGCGTCGTATTCTGTGAAAGGTACGTCACAGGTGAATTTCCGAAGCGTAGCAGAAATAGAAGACTTACTTTTGGGAGAGCGATCTTTTTGTGAAAGATTGCGAGCTAGAGCTTCAAGATAGTCCTTTATATCCTTATCCCTGGAGTAGTTGGGAGGTGGTGCACCAGTGCTGAGTGTAAACTTTGCATCGTCTTCTGCGTCTTCGTCATCAGTTGCGGTTGTGGAAGACTTCTCGTCCTCTGAGAGTTCCTCGATAACACTTCGACAGAGGATGGGAGTGCTCGCCTCAGGGTTTATGTGCCTGCGGCGTTGTGGTGTACGAGTTTCATTGGGAATGGGGGGTGAGGAGGGGCGACGCTTTGGTCTTGGAGTAGAGGGAGAGGACTCTGGTGCGAGTGGCGTCTTCACTGGGAGCCCTGGGATGTGCATTACAGTCATGGCTTGATCAGAGTCTGTTCGTGCAAGAAGTACAGAGCTATCATCCACGTCCGTCTTGAAGATAAAAGCTCTCTATCAAGAAATTATAAGGATGGGTCACCTGGGGCAAGACACCACCACACGTACTTTATTTCCGCGATCTAAGGCGACCTCCAGCGTGCGGGTGACCTCTCGCTCGCCTACTTGTTTGGGCTCAAGAGCCTTTAGGGGAGTAGTGTGCGCTGTGGATGACATTGACAGCGATGAGAGTAGAAAGCCAAGAGGGTGATGTGACTATTGCTGTCACAATTGTTCCACGAATCACGGGGCCGCTTTGTGGCGAACACTTGCTGCACACTGGAACTGCTTTTAGGCGAATTGAAAGCATTTTCGGGTCATCATTAATACTTTTCTAAAGTCACATAATGAAGCATTTCCTCAACGACATCTAGCCAGCCACTAGGGTGCATGAAAGCGTTCCGCTGCACTTGACTGGTCGATGCCCCGAACCTCACGAAATACTTGTTCACGCCAAACCTGGCATGTGATTAAAAAGTTCCTCATGATGTCTTTCGCGGCCTCATCGTGGGCTGTGAGGACAAGTTCAGCGATGGTCGTACGGGGGAAAATGAGAACATACGTTCAACGGATCTTTCAGGGTCCCCCATCACATCGACGAGTGTTTCCAGAAACCTTGCCACCTTGGCGGGCTCAATATAGGTGGGAGGAGGTGCACCTGTCTTTCTTGTATACTCCACGTCCTCGCTAAAATATTCCGATTCCGTAGAAGAACCGGAAGAACCAGGGTCGGACAACTCGGCCCTGGTGGCCTTGCACAGTTCTGGGGTGGTGGCGGTCTTTACGGGTTTGTACGCCTTGCGTCGTGGCGTTGAAGGGGCAGATCTCCCTATGCCAATGCTGCGGTACCTTTTAAGCGGAGAGGCAGGAATCGCTACACGGTTATAGTTATTAGAGTGGGTGACTTTTAAAAAAGGCTTCATACCATTGCTGATCTTGGACGGCGACACTAGAGTTGTAGGGAGAGCGGGGATTGTTGGAATAGGAAGGGGAGACGCGGGAGTGGATAATGCTACACGGTTATCGTTTACAAGAGTGGGTGACTTTAAAAAAGGCTTCATACCATGGCGGTCCTTGGATGGCGACACCAGAGTTGTAGGGAGAGCCGCTTTGTCTAGCTCGTCATCCTTGGAGGAGACTGGCAATTCGGTTTCCCTCCGGGAGACTTTGAAGGTGAGAGCCTCATGGTGGAAGGTCATGGATATGGGGGCCTTCAGGCTCAAGGCGCCCGAATACAAGACCTGAACTTCGTTAGAAAGTCCTCAGGGAAAGCCTTATGCAGTTTACCATCTCTCCATCCCTGATATGCACATCGACAGTATACGCGTCACCCATTTCGGATGATGGTAGTCGAGGGAGAAAGAAACGACCGAGGAGACATTGCGGTGACAAGGTATATATACTGGGGAGACCTGTCACGATGTGCAAGGAACCGAATAGAAAGATAAGATATGGCGGTACCACCTGAAGACGCCCAAGCTCATTTATACTTCATTTTGAAACAGACTGTAACGCGAGAAATACTAGAAATAAATACAACAAGCTTCTCCAAGTAAACTTCAAGTTGTAAATAACCCTATTGAAAATCCGTTGTCTTCCGACAATGGCAAACACTGAGGGAATCGTGGCAAGGACAAGGGGGGGAAAACCAGAGAGGAGGGGAGAGAAGGCTCACACAAGATCACCAAGAACACGTCCTATAACGGGAAGCGAGAACCAGATACAAAGGTAGATGAAGGTAAGAGAGAGAGACCGAAAGGCGCCACCTCAACCGAATAACCTCCCGATCACAAACATAACCAAATAACGCGTCAAACCAAATGCGGAACCAATCTCGCGTCGTAAACACATCCCGTGTTTACACCTATCCTGGGCGATTCACACCCTCCTGCAACATGTGGCCAAGCACGTTGCAGGAGGGTGTGAACCATACATAACCAAAGCCCTATTGCATTTCTCAATAGTCAATATCCATCAGCGGAGGCACTATGAAGCACCTACGGCAAATTCATCTTAAGCCATGAAGGGCGTAGGAACGTCAGAAGAGGGTACACAGGGTCTAACAAAGGTAAGCGCAGAAATAATGGCGGCTCACTCAACCTACCAAACGGCTGGCGTACATCTGGGCAAGAGCATGAGGCCACAGAGGACAAATAAGTGGTAAATCGGACCTAACGAATGTAAGCATGTAAATAATAGCAGCTGGAGGGACATACGAAACAGATATCATGCAACTCAGGGAGAGTATGGTGGTGACGAAGAGCATTGAAATATGGACGGGGATAAATAGGGCCTAACAAAGATAAGCGCAAAAAAAAAAAAGCGAGAGTCTGTTGAATACTTGAGCCAACAAGGTACTAGAGGAATATAAGAGGAGGAAAACTAGTAAAGACGTGTCAGCAAGGTATACAAGAATGAGCAGCGTAACCTACGGAGATGATAGCACTCTGAGCACTCCCCCACTACTACGTAGACTCCGTCCTGACAGCTGAAGGACACTTCCTTACAAATGGGTCGTAGACCCTAAGGAAGTATACGCGCTCGTAGAACGCGACCATCATATAGATGAGCACCAAGAGGGAGTTTACACAGCGAAAGGGTGCACTCCTGACACTGAGACGGAACTCGAGCTGGTGGTACATCTGACCTCATCAGCAATCAACAGCCAGGGCGTCCCCCAACTCCCGATCGTGAAGGGTGGACTTTTTCAAGAGCGTTGTGGTGGTAGCAGGTTGAGAGAGGAATGAAAAAAAAATTGGTTTATATAATCACCGAGAGTCACATGACTGTCTGTAAAAGGGAACCCTTGAAAGGCGCGGAAGAGAAATCTCATCCTCGATAACAAGAGGTTCATATTGGTATCAGTCGACTACAGCGGCAATAACTACAGACGACTACAGAACACAGACAAATTATTAACCGCCAGCTCTGAACTGAAGAATACTCATTAGCTACCATCGCACACGTGTTTGAATGGAAAAGCATACCATCGGGAGACGTCAACCAGCATCCGCAGTCTGGCCCTTGGCAGCGGTGAAAGCCTCGACGACCATGACGATATCCCCGTTATCTAGTCGATTATCCTGTTGGTCATCGCATCGTCGTATCCATCGGGCATCGCGTCAATTGGTCGTCATGTCCTCGTCCATCGCCCGTCCGGGTATGTCCATTGTCCTAAGCATCGTTAGTCTTCTGTCATCCTGTTTTTGTCGTGGTGCCCGATGTTGTCCTGACCAAGAACAAGAACGTAAGCGCGGTGTTGGCGACCGCCTTCATTCATCGGTGCGAGCCTATGGCGGAGCTACTTGACCCAAATCCCACTCGGACACTGTCCACTGCCCTCCCAACTTATGCACACAAGGCAAACGCCTCCCGAAACACTCCAAACTAGCGGATGGAAAGAAGGTTGGAGAGACGTAACACCTTCCAGCTCTTGACTAGCGCTGTAGACGTGAGTCTCCAGCATACTTTGTGTGTTTTTTGTATCATTAACCCATGTTAGTTTTACACCAAGACCCGTACACCAGGCAGGACGCGTACCTTGCACAAAATCTACTCCCTCCTCGGCGTGCAATACATCGATGGCACCGGTTTGAACGAAGAAGACGGAGTAGTGGAAGCGAGCATCGACTCTATAGTTGGAAATGTCTACCAGTCGTCTCTGGAAATTCAACTTCGCGACGTCTGGACCACGTCCCTCCCAGACATGAACCATCTTGTCAATATTTTCGAAGCAGCAGGCTGGAGATTGTCTGAAGATTACCAGGATTATTTGGCGTTTGTCCCCCAGGATGGACATGTACAGATGCATACACCTCCCAACGATCGTACCCCGAGACCATTCAAGGAGGGCCCTCTTCTTCCGTTCCGACTCAATATTTCAGGTCGAGAACCCGTTGGGCGCGAGCGGTTGGTACCGAGTCGTCAGGGATTCATCTTACTCTACATTTGGCTGCGTTCCTACGGCTTCGAGGTGTCTACCTTTGGATTAATCAGCTTCTGGCATCAGCCTTCCCTTGGACTTGCGTGTAACAATTTTGTGGAAGAGTTCTATCGTGGCGTCAAGTATGTTTTCAGTGTATCGAATACTCGCCGTAGACTCACTTCAGCGCGAATGTAGGGCCCTACTGACATATTCCCATTTCGACAGCATGCTCTATAATCCTACGGGTAGAAACGGACTGTGACATGAAGCGCTTGACAAGCCAGCTTAAAGCTGTTTTTGCACGCGAAACAGGGCACTTTACGCGCTTCATCGAGTTTGAGCGCATCAGCGCTTACATCTTTGGCCCGCACATCCACCCGGACATTCTTGATATCAGTCCAGACATGTCACAGCAGATCATGTCCAATAGTCGCGTAGAGGACGATATCGAGCTTAGTGGCACCGAGGTCAGAGCGCGGGAGGACAAAGTGAAAAGAGAATCATGGAAGGAAAAAGCGAGAAGGCGCACAGACAAGCGGAGAGACTCTGAAGCCGGTCGATTCAGGCGGGAATATACAACTCCATCTGCAGTGGAGGCGGAGGCGGAAATGTTAGATCCTCCTCCTCCGGTACAAGTGCAGATTACACCTGAACCGCTGGAGGCCGTACAGAACGAGGATGAGACTTTGTCTTCCTCCATATCTGAGCGTACGTCAGAGTTGATATTTTGCGAGGCTCCGTGTTGACCACTTTCATAGCCGGTGTCAACGTCCAAGAAGTCGGTCGTCTTCCTGATACACTGATCACGGCGACTGAACTCGCCCATGCTCGTGAATGCCGAAAGCTCATGAAGGACATGCGCAAACTCTCTGCCTCAGTGAAGAAGACCATCAATTCTCTTTCCGAACACAGTGCCAACACAAAGGCTTCTGAACATCTCCGCCAGCGACAAGAGAAAGCGAAAGAGGAGGCCTCAGCATTAAAATCGCTTTCGCGGGATGTACGAGTCTTATCTTCAGCCGGCTATGCACAGACCGAATTTGGACGTTGTGATTTCCACTCGAGTTACGAGAGTGTTTGGAAGCAAGGATCCGTTGACAATTGATTCCGTCGAAATAGCGACTTCGCAAGACGGTGGGTTATGGTTTTCATTGGACGCAATGTACCCCTCAACGCTGGCTCAGGACCTCGAACCACCATTTCCGCAAAGAAAGAGATGGTACTTAGCGGCGGCGTGTATGGTACGTATGTTCACGCAGGGAAGCACAATCGTTGACTGAGAACTTCGTAGGGACTGTACAGGTTCTCAGCCGGTCAGGCATTGGACCACCAGAAGTCCTTGAACCGCTTGGAATTGACGTTCTCGTGGATGCGCCTGCCGTCGGTGCGAACCTAGTTGACCATCCGCTAGTATGCGACCACGAGTGAATGGGTGAGAATATGCGCATAAGATGGTCATGTATCGTTTGGCCGGGTCGGGGGTTACACCGGGAACGGTGTAATGCCCGTTGATTGTCATAAGCCTGATGAACGTTCAGCGTCGTTAAACGGTGGTTCCTGAGAAACTATAGGCGTACTGGCCAAACGGCTGCTTGTCGTCCTTGGCCCAACGCCGCAGAATCTCGTATTGTTTCTCTATGCCCTTGCGCACTGTGGGATCCAAGGAGGGGAAGAGATCCGGTTCAGAGTCGGGCTTCGTTTGAGACCATGTAGAGACGTCGGCTGGGCTGGCAAACGTAGACGCCGGGAGGAAAGCGAAGCATGATGATGATCCCGCGAGTAGTCCGTCGCCCTTCTTGCTGTAGGAATGATAAGTTGTCGTGACGGCTGGCGGCGACAACGATGATGCGTACTATCTTGTTGCTCGGCAGCTTGCACGGGATCTTGGAAAATCTCGAAGGATTTAAATGTTTCTGGGACTTCGACAACTGTCGAAGCAAAGGCGTGGTCCTCTACAATGACACGGAATTATGATGGACATTACTTGGGAGTGGGAACGTACCAGCGATGACCCGCCCAAGCCTTTGCCGTGTGACTGGAGGAGACGTCGGTTTCCGGCATGGGCTTGTGGAACCTGTAGGAGACGTGTTATATACTTCGGCCGTCGTTGACATTCTCCAGACAAACAGTGTGGTATGCCCAATCGTATTTAGGATTTTGCATGGCAAGGGCCATCATGCCTGTAGAGCGGTTCAGCCTAGGCGGTAGATTTGGGCAAGCTCATTACCTGGAATATCGACCAATAGATCATTTTCGTGATAAGCGCCAGCCTCGAGCACAGCGACTGTTGTTTGAGGGCTGCCTTTGGCCACTCTGGTCGAGGTGTAAAACATTCGAACAGCACTTTGCCGAGCGAGCACAATACCTTGTTGCAAGGGTTAATCCACTCGTTCCTCCACCAATGACGACGATGTCAACCGAGCGCTCATTCTGAAGGAGCGATTCGAGTGTAACGATGGGCATGATACCGTTATTGTATACCGATGCTTGGAATTGTTGTTTAAAAGACGACTTTGCCGGTCAGGCAGGATACGAAGGCGGCGAAGCATAGACTTTGATGTCTGGCCTCGCCGGGAAGGCCATAGTAGCCACGGTGCTGTCCACGTAGAGTCCGATATGTTAATAATATCCCCGTGAAGCGCACGTTCACAAGGTCAGTCTAGTGAGGCTGTTGGAGTCAATACAATTTGCAAATAGCTGTAAGGTAATGCACTCGACACCTGGTTATTGAACCAGCAGACTGCCAAGTCAAGTAAGACATGAGACCTACAGCTGCGCCATGGATGCTACGATGGCGTTGCTACGTAACGAGTAATTGTCGTTCTTCTTTAGGCAATTGGCCGAACACGTTGCTTTTCTGTCTAATACTCTAAGAAAAGCTCTTCAAAATCATCCACAAGTTCGTGCAGGATCTCCAGCCGGACGGTAATGACATCCATTCGTCCATCCTTGCCCTCGGGGCGCCCATCGCCACTCCAGTGAGCTGCCAACTTGTTGATATAGTTCTTGATTATCGACTAACGCAGCGCGGTGTTAGATGCATGCTTGTACGGTGACGATAGTCGAACCCACCTTTAGACCCGTCGAGTCCGTGTTGGCTTCCCCGTTGAACCGACATCGCCACACAAGAAAGAAACGATTGAACCAGGATTTGATCTTATCGTCGCGAACACCTTGCTCGAAGAGGGGGAAGTGCCGGTTCAAAAACTCCTTTTGTTCGTTGGAGAACGTGCACTGGATGATGTACGTGGATGTTGTGAAGAATTCGGGGTACGGGTGATCCTGTCGGGGCGCGGTTGAGCTAGATGTAATGGTGAGCAGTGGCGCAAGTATAAATGTCTGGTCGCTAACGGTAATGATAGGACCGCGCGTCTATAGGCGATCTCATACCGACGCTCTTCGGGCGTCATCAAGCTCTCCCAACGGCGGGGCATAATGGCAGTTGTGTGGAGGAGGTTCGACGGCGTTTTCGCCTTTTATTCCATCTCGAGACAGCAACACACGTAATTGACAGCGAAGCGGACTCAGATTCTCCCCCCCATTCTCCCCCCCCATTATTTCTCTAGAACCCGTCCTTTTGGCCCCCCAGAAATTGGAGAGCCCTCCCCCAACGACCGCGAAAGAATGTTCAACGCGCAAGCCTTCCGGAGAGCCCGTCGAACACGACGGACTCCGAAGCCTAACCCGTACCCCATCTCTTCCCCAACAAGGTGATCTCGAAAACACACACCGCGTAGCAGCGAACCTCCGGAGGAGCGTGACGAGGAGCGGGACGATTCGATTAGGACACAGCGCTACGTGCGTGATGACCTTGCGTACCTACGGGGTTGGTTTCGTAAAGTCGATTTTGCGGTATACAGTACGAAGGGTAACGGACCTGGTAACTTCGAAATATTTCAAGAGGTTTTTAAAGACGTCGTAGTCTAATCGCGCTATACCATCTTCAATCGCTTTACTCGTTTGTCCATCGCCTTCTGCGTGCTGAAAGTTACGTCAGGTTCCAGCGTACTGTGATGTCTTTGCTGCAATGCGGCCGAATTTACCAGACGTTCATTCAC
Source organism: Hymenopellis raphanipes (assembly GCA_036872995.1). Lineage (NCBI taxonomy): Eukaryota > Fungi > Basidiomycota > Agaricomycetes > Agaricales > Physalacriaceae > Hymenopellis > Hymenopellis raphanipes. Next base: position 893,535 of record JAYMDG010000021.1, read on the forward strand.
CCACTGTTCTCTTTGATCAAAGACAGCGGTTGGTCCCTCTTGCAGCATGAACTTTAGCGGCGCGTCTCTTCGACCATCTCCGCCAAGTTTCTGCCTTCATTGACGGGAGTGTCTCGGCTCGAATATCTTAGTCTAGATTGGACCCGACATGGAATTAATGGGAAGACTGACTTGTCAACTAGGAGGCCTACAGTAATGTTCAACATAAGTCCGCTGTCCGCGAACTCCCCGAATGAGACACTTGGGAGCGCCTAGACACCCACTGGGCCATCGCGTTGAACCCCACGTACAGCCCATCACCAGACTCCTGCGTTCTACCCGGACTCGGAAACAGCGCAGAAGCTACTGTCAAAGTTCAATCCGGACGGGCAGCGCACGGTCCTCATCGCGTGTATCCCCGCACTTTTCTTCGTGGACGGCCAGGTCGAAATAAAGAGGATCCAGGATGAGGATTTGGAGAATATCAAGGTAAGTATAATGAGCTGATCGAGACGCGTCTTACGATGTCGATATCAAGGTGCACTGGCCGGATCATGGCAACGCTTCCGGTTTCGTCACTGCGCCACCATCCTTCGCGGCATCATCATGAGGGGAGTAGTAAGAAGGCGAAGAGGAGGAGGTAACGCTGAGGGAGACTCGGAAGAGTCGTCTCGGAGATATGCTGCGAGGCGCAAAGATATTACAAACTTGGTAGTATCTTCCCCTAGGGGTATACGCTGCGGCCTGACGTCCATCGAGTTGAAATTTTCCTGGCCAGCCATAGGAAACAAGGAAAAGAATTGTTGTTGCATGACCGGCTCCACAGATGCAGCAACGGAATTCGTGGACAACGCCACACTCCGAGAAAACGTCACTCTGCACCAGGATTCGGGACCAATCAGGTTTGTGTCTCTACTGTTAACAGATTACCTCGATCTTACCATTTCCATTCATTTTCCAGTTCCAATTCGGTGCTCTCGATTATTTATTGACTCGTCATTTTTAGGCCGAGTTGAACACTCTCTTGGCCCCCGAAATTGGCCATGCTGCTGCTTACGAAGCCTGTCGCACTTGGATCCACAACAGCTCCATCTATGAGCCTCTCAGTGGCGAAACTGGAAGACAGCGAGAAGGCCTCATTGGTCTGGCTGTTGCCGAAAATACTCTATTATCCAATTTATAGTTAACACCTCTAATTCGCGTTTTAGCGTCGCGTCTATTGAGCTATACCCCTAGACTGAACATGGATCCGTACACCCGCCAGACCGCATCAGAAGCTGCAGCCATGACTGCTTCTTGTTCTAGACCGGGCATGAATATCAAACAGACTTTCAAGGGAGTACTGGAGAGAGGGCTCCAACGCCGTCTAAGGGACCCCACCTGTGGAATGATGAGTAGGTCGGCCGTCCTTGCCGTTGTCCGTATTCGTCGCCGGATCTGTCGTTGCTGGGTATCGCGCATGAGTGCAGTTGGAGCACAGTGGTGGTAGCGGAGCAGTCGTCCCATCAGCTAGTCTTCGCGTGGAAAAGGTCGAGACCCTCTGGCAACATGGGGGAGGGAGAGCGGCGGGTATAGTCAGCGGCGGCGACTGGTCGAGCAAAAGTAGATGGTCATCAAGAGGTGGGCCCGATCCAGATCTTGAACACTGATCAGACCACGCGAGAGGGACTCGATCATCAACGGCGGCTTGCCGTGTTGAAGCCGTGGCCTCGTCAACACTGGTGCAGCCTTGCAAAAAAGAACAGCTCGAGTGAGCTTGACGGTGAGGCGCTGCGAGGTCGTCACTGAGCGGTGAACAGTCTCAGGGTGTCTCATATTGACCGACAGAGGAAGGCAGCTTATATGCGGTCGCTTCCGATAGCAGCGATGGGTGAGGAGTCTCCAGAGGCTTAGACTTTTTCGCCGGCGCGTCGATCAACGTCGAAAAGACAGCGCGTTTGAGCTTGAGGGAACAGTAGCACTTAAAAATGAATTGATAGCTCGTCTACAGCCACAGCGAAATACAAGAATACAAAGCAAGGAAAGCCAACATGGTCATCATTCACGTTGCGCTGAGCTGGGGGGGAAAGTCCTCGTCAGCCTTATGTAGAATGAGCAAAAGATCACTTACCACCGGATCTCCCATGGCTTGCAGATCTACCTCCACGCAGAGATTATATGTTTCCGTATTGCCACTACCAAGGAAAAAGAACCGTCCCCGGACAGCCACGAAACACTGCAAATCCATCTCCAAATCAAGTATCTTCTGCCTGATATCAAGGCACTGCATTTTCTCCACCGGGGGGAGCACAAACTTCCAGAGCTCTGGAGCGAGATCGTCGGATCCCGGAATGGACACCCATCCGCAGATGAGAGCAAAGGGGTCTGTTTCCTGCTGGAAGAGGATTTTAGTGGTGTGTGCTCCTCGATAGAGGACAAAGCGTCTTAACCTGGTAAATATAGTTCCATTGCAAGTCTTCGGGGAACTCGCCGTTCGTGTTGTGCACTGACGAGAAAGTTTCGTGTTCGGTATGAAACAAAAATGTGTTTGTCTTGGTTATCTGAATGGGCTGAAATTGCAGTCCATTAGCCAGAGTTCACGGAAGCATGGACTACGTACTGAACGTCCATTGTGGAGCCGTCCAGCTGTGAGCATTATCTTTACACCGTTGAACACAGAGAGTGCACGTCCATCATAGCCAAGTCCACGAACGTGGATAGGATACACCTTGTCACAGACAACCCATCGCCAAGAGCCGTTCGCATACACAGCAATGGAATAAGATGATAGATAGCCCTCTTCAAAATCCTTTCGACCGCCGAACACATACAGTCTGTTTCCAACACCCACCAAAGCGGCGTCCAGTCGCGGGGCAACATCACCCTCGATAGAAACATACGACCACATTTTCGTGACCACATCAATAGCTACGAGGGCCGACGTCGTTCCATTGCAGTCGGAGTTGTATCCGCCGAATAAGAAGACGTATTGGCAGCCGTTCATGGCCAGATACGTTGCTGAGGCGCATTTGAGTCGGGGGAGAGGCAGTGGCTTCTGGAAGGGGTGGCCAATTTCTTCCTAAAGAATAAAAAGACTTAGGCGCATGGATCTCATGTTGTATGTAACGCACCGTCCAATCCTCCCAAAGAAATCCTTGTTCGACGTGACAAACGTAGAAGTCCGCCGTTCCGTGATCGTCTAGAGGTGCTCCAGGACGTGAGCCACCGTATATGAAAATGCGACGGCCGTCATTGTCAACGACCATATTCGAGTAGTCGTTAAAGTGAGGCAGCGTTCCAGACATGGTCCGACGAGTAATCCCACGCGCTATGCTGCGACCACGACCGCTACCACGGCCTTTGCCTCCGCGCCCGCATCCATGAATGACCGGCTTTTCTTCTTGAGGATTGACGGACGATGGAGAGGCCACTGCAGGCATGGTGGATATTGTTGAGATTACTTTCAGGGTCGGCGGGTCAATCGATTTTAAAGTCCGATTCAAGGCATTTTGTGGGACTCGAACCCTCAAGAAAAATTTAATTGTTTTAAATTGCCATACCGCTAAGCCATGGCTCCTCATATGGGTAGCAACGTCTCACATCAAGTTCCCGCACTTCTAACACCTGTCACGAAATCTCCCCCTCATTAAGTGTCTGTTAAGTGTACATCTTTGACCAGCAACCACGTCGACCAGTGAGCGAACATGGCAGTGTCGCCACAGGTGGTCGCCATCGCCCGTAAACAACTCGGTCTCCGGCCCAGCGAGAAAGTGAGTGGGTCTGGTAGTGAGAAGCGCCGCGACTCATGTGGCTGTCTCCGACGCATAGGACTCAAAAATTGCTGAAGCGTACCTCCAAGAACTCCAAAGCCTCCTCAACCTTTATCCTCAAGATACCAATGTTTGTTTTTTTTTCGTTGAATATATGCGTTATGTTCATGTCTTGCGCCCAGTACCGTGTGATTGCGGAGCCAAACATAGGCTGTAAGATGCTGTTCACCTCATGTTGTGCCAGTCGTCTTGACCGTGGTCCCGTTCATAGACGGCAGACTCTTCTGCGAAGAGACGGACTGCAAGATGTACATTAGCATGGACAGAAACAAGGGCCCCGGATACGATAGCAAGGTCAACGGCATCGGTAGCCTAGGCCCCTACATGGTGCGGACTTTGTCTCATTTTTCCGAAGCTTTCTGACGACCACCATAGAAACACATCATGAGTCATTCTTCACACATGAAGAATAGAAATTCCCGAGTCACTGCATCGCAAGCAACCCCGGTTCGCGCTACTTCGTGTAATGTGGCTTTCCATTCATCCTATCTTCCAGGTAAAGCGGGAGCTTGTTTCCACTCTTCTACCTAGCGAGAGTCCGCTCTTGGCTGCTCGTCGGCGCGTCAGTACGGGAACCCATCTCGTCAAACTGGAACCCACCGAACCCATCATTCCTCAAACTGTCCACAGGTCAGCTTCAGTCAAGAGTGGCGCAAGCAAACACGCACAATATTTGTGAACCCTAGTAATCTAATAAACGCTTTCCTCCTTCCCAAACCGCGAAGCTGACGGCAGTCATGGGGACAATTTTGAGATATCCGATGCTCAGTCCGACATAGAATCCTCCCAAGCCGCCAGCGCGATATATTGACGTGACAGTTTCTCTCCATCCGAGCCAGCGATCCGGTCGTGTGATACCGCCAACTTGCATGCGCCGCCTGATCACTTCGAAAGGATAAGACACCGTCTGTGCCGCCGCACCGGAAATTGCGCCAATTACGGTTTGACTTGTCTTTCGGAAGAAAGCGAGCGTGAAGGTAACCCCAGGAAAGGAACGACATCCCCGCGTACGGTATCATACCAACCATAGTCGCGGTAAAGCCACGATAGAACTTGAGGAAGGGGAACTGTTCAAATAGAGGTGTGGTTGTCTGGCCGGGGCGCACGGAGGAGGATTCGCTGTATATCTTGCGCCAAGCGGTTAGGAAGGAGGGACGAGGAGCATCAGGCGTTGTAGTTAGAAAAGCCATGCGAACACGGGCGACTTCGAGAGGATAAGTAAAACAGACTGATGTCATCCCTGTAACAAGGTGAGAAGGATGCGGCTATGTCCAGAGAGAAGACGCACCGGCTAAAGCTCCGGCTGTGAAGCGGAGAAAGTTGGTTTCGTCGTTTTTCGTTGGCATTAGGATCTACAGAAAGCTGTTATAATAACATTGTCTGGAGCATTATACGATAGCCGCTCACGTAGTGTATCTCGTCGTACGCCATGAATCTAATAGCGGCGTATGGGAAAATCCTTAGTAATGTCGCGGAATGTCCTTGGAAGAGTCCGCGCACGCCAGACTCATGGTATATGCGAGTTCCTGCACGATAAGCGCCACTCCAGGAGCCTTCCTGAAGTTGAGCAACGATGGAGAATTTCGGAAAACCCACGCTGACGCACCGGCATACTTTGTAAAGTCGGGATTGGAAGCCTGGAAGAGAATCTTGACTCTGTCCAGAGGAGCTACAACGGACTTTGCCTGTGAATGGTGAGAAGAGTATTGTTGGATGGGAATGGATGCGTACCACACATCCCGCTATGCCACCAGCCAATCCCGAACGAAGAATTCGGTCAAGGTCTTTGGTCTTCCGGTGCTTGGTAACATCTGAACTCATTGGCACAGACGACAAGGCTCATAAGGAGGACCTCGACAGAGGCGGCACAAGACAGACCAATAGCCAGTGACGGTTCAGGAATAGGAAAGGATAGCTTCTCGGGGTTAGCCGCCGGCAAACGTGATACTCGCAATTCCAATTTATCGTTTTACTCATTCACACCGCCATGACCACTCCTTGTTGAATGGCGACCACGCCGACATTGCGCCCATACAGTCGCTGCAATGAGAGGCCACGACAGATCAGCCCCCAGGTCTCCCATTCCATTATACGACCCAAATCCTCCGCCCTGGCTGCCACCAGCTCATATTTCAGCAGAGCTTGGTCTGCTCTTTTTCCCGCCTTTCTCTTTGTCGACACTGACAGCATCGTAGGATATACCGGATACCACCCCCCGCGTGCGGATGCAGTTAATACAATCCTTGCAACTCTTCAAACAGCGCATCAATCATGGAAAAGTCGAGGTGTTCAGTCTCGCGCCCTTCTTCTCTTGATCGTGGAATTGGACAACAACGCGCTTCTGAGCCGCGAAGCTCGCGACCAGATACAGACGGACGCTTCTACCTATGCATTAGTTAGTTATCTTTTTCTTTTATCTAGCCTACTCACTGAACAGTATACAGGCCCATCAACCTCTGATGGTCAACCAAGCTCCGGTCGCGGTTCCCGACGTGTTACCTGAGATTTTACTTCTAGCTGGAGATTTCGATCCACAGGCTCCCTCCACACTTGCCAATGGCCTCTGGATCAAGTATCGAATATCGTATGACTGGGCATGGAAAGTGTGGGACAACACTATCGCCAGTCTCCGTCAGATCCCCGCTATGACTCCCGAAGAAAGTGGCCGGCGAGACTGCGCGCTTCGTTATGCCCACTTCCTGTGTCACATTGACCAACATCTGCCGTCTGGCCTTGACGATGAAGTTTTACGATGGTTTTTGGGACAAGGAAAACATGAGGTTGCGATGCTGAGTCCGGAGACGTGGGATATCGCGACTGTTCTGCTTTTGTTCCTGGTCGTTCGTGGGGCGTTGAAAACTACGACGATAATGACCGGTCTTGTTTATCCCGCCTGGCAGCTCGGTGCGCCCGCTTCGACGCCGCAGCAGGCCAGTCAGATGGAGCTCTTTCTCGCTGCGGCGAACAACCTCGTCAAGGTGCTTTTGCTCTGCGAAGAGGGAACGGCAGCGGCGATGCCTCCGACCGATATCTTTGACATTTAACGATTGAGAACACGAAAGCAGGACGTTTACTGCGATCCACATTTTCCTGTTTTGGTCACTAATATCCCGACCTGGTTTTCCATCGTTTCCTTGGAAAACCACGAGCTCATTCCTGAGAGGCTCAGGGCGGAGGTGAAGACAATTCGACATTGCCTCTACGAGGACAATAACTTTCGGCAAGGGACGTTCCGTAACCTGGATGCTCTTCGGAGTGCGTTCGAACATGCCATGAATTTGCTTGAGAACACCAGTCCAGAGGTTGGCGATAGAACGATGGCTGCGTTGAGGATGATATTCTCGGAGGCTCCTGAAGAAGGTATGATTGATAATATGGTGTGCTCACTGACGCTAATGCGCTATTTCAGACATCGAAATCTACAGCTGGCCCGAGAAGTCTTCGTTCTTGAGCCCGTGGATGATTTCGGCCACAACGATTCAGTTACAGTTTTTCCTCAAGCAGATGGAGCATTCGGTCTCGACTGAGTCTCATGCGTACGAAACAGCTTGCATGACGTTGGACAAGCTAACGTCCGTCATCTTTGACCATTCTCTTTCCTCGGATGAAGCGAGTTTTGTTACGCAAATGACTCAAAGAGTCGGGTCGGCGGTTGCGGGGAAAATCATTAACAATGGACTTCGCTTCCTCACCGAGATCATTGGCAAGGGTATGACGGATGTGGGAGTGATGGTATTGGATAGAGTATGTAGGATATTTACCGATGTAAGGGCAAGGCGCGTATACAGACAGGGCTAATTTAGAGATGCTGCATAAATTATACATAAATGCGATGCGAGTCCGTAGACAACCTGATACAGAACAAGAATAACGATAAATGCTCCTCCGGATCATGAGGGAAAGTATCCAGGTAGGATCTACATAAGTCTATCGACGAGTCGCAGTGGTTGGGGAGAAACGGAACAAACCTCACTGACAAGCGCCTGAACATCGTCCTGTCAGGTAAATCCGCATACCGGTTGCGCTAGTCCTGTACACAATGCTTGTGCTCGTTGTCATTGTCGTTGATGCTCGGGATGCGATGGCCATGCTCGGTCGTCCTCAGTGATGCAATACTTGCGGTCCTCATCCTCAGTGTGCGGTGCTCGCAATCCTGGTCCTCGTCGGGGAGGTTACATCGGACGCAGTTTTTGGAAGCGTCGACGAGGACTGGTCACGGAATGAAAACGTTTGCACCTCGGGCGGAGGTCTGTAGCGGAAAGGTCCAACAGGCGATGGGAGCAGAGAATGCGAGTCATTCCAGGAAGGATCGTCGACTTGTCGAGGAGAAGGCATGTCGATTGTAAAGGGCGCGTCGACATCAGCTTCCATGATCTCGTGAGGAACGGCATCGCTGGAAGGCGTACTCCGTTCGAAGGTGTGGGTGAGTACACTGACAACGGCAGATGGTGGAGCACTTCTATTGAAGGGTTTCGACAGAGACGGTCCTGCCCATTTGAGACAGCGAGTTCGTTCTTTTAAAACGAAAACCGTGTAGAGAGAGAGAGACAGACGGTCCTGCCCATTTGAGGCAGCTAGTCCACTTTTTTGAAGTGAAAACCGTGTAGAGAGAGAGAGACAGACGGTCCTGCCCATTTGAGGCAGCTAGTCCACTTTTTTGAAGTGAAAACCGTGTAGAGAGAGAGAGACAGACGGTCCTGCCCATTTGAGACAGCGAGTTCGTTCTTTTAAAACGAAAACCGTGTAGAGAGAGAGAGACAGACGGTCCTGCCCATTTGAGGCAGCTAGTCCACTTTTTTGAAGTGAAAACCGTGTAGAGAGAGAGAGAGACAGACGGTCCTGCCCATTTGAGACAGCGAGTTCGTTCTTTTAAAACGAAAACCGTGTAGAGAGAGAGAGACAGACGGTCCTGCCCATTTGAGGCAGCTAGTCCACTTTTTTGAAGTGAAAACCGTGTAGAGAGAGAGAGAGAGAGAGACAAGTCGCGTCAAATATTTTCGCTTAGTAATCAAACGATCTGTTTCCAAACTCCCACGATCCTTTTCCCCCAACTCCCTCCACTCATGGCTCGCACCAAACAAACTGCTCGCAAGTCAAATGGAGGCCCTGGCGAACGTAGAGCTATCCCTGCTATAAAAACCAGTACGAAGAGAGTAACGCAGAAGAAGATAGCAGCTGTAAAGTCCACAACGTTACCAACGGGTAGAAGGGCGCGTGCTCTTGCATGTTTGGTACCGCGACGCGTTGAAATTCCAAAGCTACCCAGAACCGGGTTCACACTCAAGGGTGTGCCCTTTGATCCGCTTACACTGCACCTGGCTAATTCCACCAACGTGGTGACTACAAATCACGTTCGTTTATGCTGTTTCCAGTCTTTCTTGGCTCATGTTTGTATAAAGGTCTGCTGCATTTGTCAAGAAGGAGGGAGTCTTATTGCCTGTGACTCTTGTCCCCGCATGTATTGTTTCCGACAAAACACTTCTGATGCAGAGACCAAGAGCTGCCTGGCTTTCGACTACCAGGGAGATTTAGACATAGCCTCCTTCTCTTGTCCCTTTTGTCATCTCTCAGCTTTCTATCAAGCGGAGAAAGACTTCAAGGCTGCCCGGGGAACTCCCAAGGGAGTGGGGCTCAAGCAAGAACCCTGGAAAGTAAGATGTGTTCTGAGCCCTTCAACTCACATTGACGCCATCTAGGGGCTCACGATCGACGGTCAAAAGTATTCTACGGCTGTCCTGAATGGATCTACAACATGGACAACTTTTGCGCCATCGGATACTTCTGGCCTCATTATCGTAAACTTCCATCTCGTTACCAACCCGTTAGAGGGAGGGCCTGCGGATGCCATCTATAATAAACTCCATGCGTTTTTCGCTCAATCCTCCCATCCCGAAAACTCTCTCGTTCTTGTTGATGTCCCGTTTCTCATAGAGGAGGATTCAGCCTCCGTGGTATCCTTCCAGAAAACTCTCGTTCGTCTTCACGAATACATACAAGCCATAGGGTATGTTTTTTCCTGGAGCTCAAAGTAATTTACATATCTCTCTATAGGTTTCAAAGAATCATTGTTGTGATTCATACTCATTCCACTCCCGATCTAGGGGATCTGTATGGAACGCCTGAGGATGGCAATATTCTTCCCACGGCGTATGCGCTTGAACAGGCATGTTGAGATGTTAGAATGTCTATCCCTTTGAACTCATATGTACCACAGTTCTTGGGATTGTTGTTTCCTTCGGAGAGCGCCTTGGAGACCATACTGAAGAGAGCCGACTCCACCCTCATTCTGGCGTGTTGCGGTGGCCCTTGGCTCATTCCTGAATCCCGCAAGGCTCTCAAGAGCTTTTACAAACGGGGGTACGATTCTCTTTTTTCTTAGAACGAGGTTGTTGAGGTAAACTTCTACAGACTCTTTAAGATTATAATCGGATTTGAAGCCAAGAAATTCCATCCAACATATGCTCTAGGCTTCCTCAGCGAAGTGTTGGAGGAACACTACATCATTGGCCATTCCTATCAGAGCTCAATCGCCAACACCCTAAAGTATGACAACAAAATTGCGCTGCACTCCGCCATTTGTATCCTTCTTGATGGACAACTCCACCGATATGTTTTCCATCTTCCTACAAAAATGCAGTTTGGGGATTCTGTCCGTCTGTCCTGCCCTTCTTGCGGCTGTCTGAAGACATGGCAGGCAATTTCCAACAATGAGGAGAAGGAGATTGTGTGTGGATCGTGTGATTGGTTGTTTCTGGCACGATGCAAGGCCTCTCGGGGAAAACGGGGGGAATTTATAGAGTGGTGTGGAAAGACTGAGAAATGGGTTGGACGGAAAGCAACTAAAGTTCCCAAGAAGTATCGATTTGTTGCTCCTTTCGTGGGTGGAGGAAAATTTTTTGTAGAGAGTTTCGACATTTGAAGATTGCTAGATGCCATTGAATTAATTCAATATTCCTCATTTCGCTCGGTCGCCCAAAGCACACGTTTTCCCGATCGGACACCCTGTCGGCTGTCCACGCGTGTCTCCTTCTCTTTGTCTCGCTTGCTCAAGACGTTACAATAGCCGGTACCGCTGGTAATGTCATCGCGGCGCGTCTGACCGAGGACTCTGCCATTTCTGTGCTTGTTCTCGAGGCTGGTGTTGCGTGAGGATTTTCGTGCATTCTTTCCTATCGAATCCTGACGGTATTTCAATCCAGAGACAACGATATCCTGCCAGCACAGAGAATCCCATTACTGGGCGCTACACTCACGCCCAATACCATCTATGACTGGAATTATACTGTGGTGCCTCAACCCGGTTTCAATGGCCGTGACTTTCCGTACCCGAGAGGACGCGTCCTCGGTGGTTCAAGTACAGTTGGTACGTGTCGTTGCTTTATTTATTTCTTCTTCATTCTTATGAGACGCGTTCCGCAGATTATATGGGCTACTCTCACGGATCCGGTGAAGATTGGGACAGATACGCAGCACTCACAGGCGACGATGGATGGAAATGGGATAACATGGAGAAGTATGCCCAAAAGGTATGCAGTCTTTGCCTATAGTCGCACGCTTAGCTGAACATCCCTATCAAGAACGAGAAATTGGTGGCACCCGTGGATGGACACAATACGACGGGACAGTTCGATCCAACGCAGCACGGGTTCCAAGGTCCCGTTTTAACGAGCTTGACGGGGAATAATGGAATCCCTCTTAATGAACATGTACTTGCAACGACTCAGGAACTCGCATCTGAATTCCCCTTCAGACTAGAGAGGCTCTCAAGGCGTCCTTGGTATTGGTACGTACATATAAACCTCGCTGGTTTGAGTTTATGAGAGTCAACTCTCGAATAGGCTCTTTTGTATCATCCGTCGGTAACGGGGAGCGTAGTAGCTCAGCTACTGCATACCTTCACCCTTCACTGGATCGTCCCAATCTTGATGTTCTCATCAATGCTCAAGTCACGAAGTTGGTCAATACTGGCGTTTCTGATGGTCTTCCTTCCTTCCACGGGGTACAATTTGCTGCTTCGGAGGACTGTAGGTGTCACGACATGTGCAATACCTTCATACTGACATGAAGTCTCAGCTCCGGTATTCACCGTTTACGCCACGAAAGAAGTCATCCTATCCGCCGGAACCATAGGCACGCCTACAATCCTGTTACTCTCTGGGATTGGTAGGGCGCGGACCGTCCATCTGGGACGAGTTTGCGCGAATGCCGGGCAAGACGCTGGACGGACGCGACGGAGATGTCGCTACCGATTCGTACAGACTGTGGCGCGAGGACATCAAGCTTCTCAAAGAGTACGGCGTGAAAACCTATCGTTTGAAGGAATCCAGTGGTACAAGGACTTTGTCGACGAGTTGGTGAAGGAAGGAATTGTCCCTTTTGTCGTGCATAGATGTCCATTTCCCCTTTGAGATTTTGTCAAAACGTCTTCTCTTCTTTTCTATAGACTCTCTACCACTGGGACCTGCCGCAGGCACTTCACGACCGCTATGGCGGCTGGTTGAATAAGACGGAGATTCAGAAGGATTACACGCGTTACGCTCGCGTCTGCTTTGAGGCTTTGGGTGATAAAGTGAAATACTGGCAAGTCTCCAAATTTCCGACCGTGATCCACCCTCTTACGCGGCGATTAAGGCTCACGATGAATGAGCCTTGGTGTATCTCCATTCTGGGTTATGGTCGGGGTGTCTTTGCTCCAGGTCGTTCCAGCGATAGGACACGATCTCCTGAAGGCGATTCCAGCACGGAGCCGTGGATGTGAGCATTATTTGTTCCGGAGTGGTGACTTTGGATTTAATCTATCAACAGTGTCGGGCAAAGCGTTCTGCTCGCCCACGCAGCCGCGGTCGACGTTTATCGGAAAGAATTCAAGCCCAAGCAAGGCGGTGTGATTGGCATTACGCTCAACGGAGACTGGCAAATGCCTTGGGATGATTCACCAGAGAGTAAGTCCAACGTACACACTCTTTCCCGGCACTCAAGTGTCCATTTGCCTGTAGATGTTGAAGCTGCCCAACATGCTCTTGATATCGCCATCGGGTGGTTCGCAGATCCCATATACTTGGGTCACTACCCCCCTTACATGCGCACAATGCTCGGAAATCGCCTACCTGAATTTACCGACGAAGAACTGAAGCTCGTGAAAGGCTCCAGCGACTTCTATGGCATGAACACGTACACGACAAATCTATGTCGTGAGTACAATCACCCCAAAGATGAACCAAGAACCTAACTACGGCCCATCACAGGTGCTGGTGGGGATGACGAGTTCCAAGGCCTCGTTGACTACACCTTCATTCGGCCGGACGGAACTCAACTCGGGACGCAGGCACACTGTGCGTGGCTGCAGGACTATCCTGAGGGCTTCCGAGCGCTACTGAATTACCTCTGGAACCGATACCACATGCCCATCTAGTACGTGTACCTCGCTGGATGTCGCTGCGGAAGAACTCGTTATTTACATCTTCCCCGTGTTAGTGTCACGGAAAACGGATTTGCTGTCAAGGACGAAGACGCCATGCCCCGTGAGCAGGCCCTGGCAGATAACGATCGCGTCAAGTACTTTGAGGGCACGACGCGTTCGCTGCTCCAGGCCATCCGGGAGGACGGTGTGGACATTCGGGCGTACTTCCCGTGGAGTATGTTCTTCCGTTTATATATATGCTTCTTTCTGGTCTCTGATGGGTTTCGAAGGCTTCCTGGACAACTTTGAATGGGCCGACGGCTATGTAACGCGATTTGGGGTAACGTATGTTGACTACAACACCCAGGAACGGTTGCCGAAGGCTAGCGGAAAATTCCTCGTCAAGGTACGTCCGCTGGACGCGTCAATTTGTGCTGCCCGCTTATCGGAAACGTGTAGTGGTTCAAGGAGCATTCATCAAGCGAAGATCAAGATAGCAGCACGCTTGTGGGAACGCCCCCGCTGGCCACTGCGAACAGTGTTAAAGAGTTTAAGCTGAAACCAACGTCATCGTCGTCTTCGGAAACTGAAGAGGTTCCACGTAAGTCGTCCACGATGTGTGCGGCGGTCCAGCGTAACCTTCAAAATGCACAGGTTAATACCAACGGCGCTTTTTGATGAGCAATGTCATACTATTAAACGCTATCCACAGAACCCCGATCATTAACAGCCTCGCAGACGTGTATGGGTATTTCCGCTTCCTTAAAGTCCGACCATGGCACGACTGGACCGAGTTCAATATCCACACCGCCAACTTGGAAAAGAAGAATCGTAAGCGAATAGCGACTGCATGCCGTTTCAATGTTTCTAGCAACGTTGGCAATGACTCGACTCCAGGCCATTTGGATGTTCGCGACGAGCTGATCCGTGCTCGCGATACCGTCAGCGTCGATTTCGTGACCAAGATGAAGGCGCAAATGAAAGACGCCGCCCTTCAAAGGATCAAGGCTGAGAAATTTGTGCCGGGTTCTCAGCAGCCGTTGACTGACCCAGTCGCACGAGCGGAATACGCGAAATGCGAGGAAAAGATGAAGGCTGCCCTAGAATGGTTCAGGAAAGACTGCGCGCAGGGAACAACGCGAGCGACTCGTCGTATAACACCGGTGAGAATTGAGATGTTGATTTGCGCAGTCTTGCGCGCGAATTTTGATGGAAATACAAATAGAATACGACTTAGATAGCTCAAGAAATGCGATGCTTTACACTACTAAGGTCCTAATGGAGATGAACCATGTCAGAATGAATAGACCAGACTGTGAGGAAATCATACCCCTCAAGTCGGACGTGTCATCCCCACTGTTCATCCACTGATCGGCACCATACCTGGTCTTTTTCCCCCAGCCAGCTTCTTTTCCCTGTAATTTTTTATACGTATTTTCCTTGAAGAAGGAGACGTTAAAGATTCTTCCGGGGGTAAGCTTATGCTTTTCCATATCCTCTCGGATCTTTGGATTAGCGGGGCCGCAAGGTGTCCAAGGGGAAACTCGATGAACGAGCTTGGAGGTGAGCCCGATGCAAACATCCCCCATTCCATACTTCAAACGAGCTTCCAGCTCTAGAATCTCCATATATCCGCCCTTGAAGCTTCCACAAGGAAAGGTGACTGTCGGGCAGGATTCGGCATCCTCGACGTCGATATGAGAGGTCGTCTGAAGCTTATAACCAATGACGTGCTGCAAATAGGGCCCGGGATCTTCAGGATACCACTGACCAGCCTTGAAAGCCTCGGAAAAACGCTCGTAAGCGGCAGGAAAGATGCCTGCGAAGAGTCGGTCCAAAATGGTGGCTACTTCTGCAGATACCTTGTGGTATTTGTGATCTAGCATTTGCGCGGTCGCCGTCTTTGCTAAGGAGATCGTCATAGGCTGCAGCAAGTTAGAAATAAGTTGTTCTAGGAACACTGCCAACCTACCGTGTTGTCATGTCCTTGCTGAGGCCAGCAGTGCGTGATATGGTACGTGCCCTTGTATTCCGCCTGTCCTGGTGCCACCTCACAGTAGTGGGACTGCTGCAGAGTGGGGTCCGCCATATGCCTTTTGCTGACCTCCGTCATCGGTTTCGGTGGGACACCATTGGCGTAGCTTTGTGAGAAAACCCAGATGGGCAAGACATATTTATGCTGAATGATTGTTTTAAGCCACCGCTTGATACTTTGCAGAATATGACCTCACCTGGAGTCCATTATAGAGGGGAGTATGATTCTTGAGGTTCATAATCGTCTCCGACAGAGATACATCACTCCACTGCTCCTCCATGGAAATCGTTCTCGGCCCATCGGGAAGAATGTGGCCAAAGTAGGCCATGAGAACATGATTGTCCCTCGACTTCCAAACCGTTGAGTAGGGATTAACATTCTTCTTCTCAAAGAATGCATGGCATCTTTGGTCATGTTCTTCTAGATACCGCAACTGGTTGATTCGACCATCTTTCGACCTGGCGATCGCCTTGATTTTTTCAGCCTCGGCACTGTGCTCCGCCAGCGTCTTGCCTGTCGCGACGGTGATAGCCCCAGCTTTGAATCGAGCCACCATTCGGTCTCCGTACTTTTTGGCTTCCTTGAGGCTCTCCTTCGTTGGTTCCCAATTGAATATGGGAGACGGGGGACGTAGGCTTGCGATGAGCTGATGGCCAAAATTAAATCTGAGTGAAGACTTTTATGTAGGACGAGCACAGACCTTTGCATCATAAGGCGCATCCTCACTCCAGTCAAATGCCTATTATAAACTCTATCATCTCGTAAGATTTTTTCCAGGAAATGCTGACAAACCTGGCCCTCTTTGACTTTGTTCTTTCCTGAAGCGCGGCTCTTCTTAGTCTCAACTGGGATAATGAGAATTCATGACACCATCCCTGTTGAAAGCGGAGTGCTTACTTGGATCTGCCATTGGAGACGCGCAACAGAGATTAATGGCGTCAATGAAAAAAGGAAGAGATGAGTCACATTAGTGACGAGGTAACGTGTCGTTACTACGACGCGTCCACCTCTGTTCGAGCACCCAACGTTGGAGCTGCCCATGGGGCCAGAGTTAAACCTCAACGACCTCATCAAGAACCTCCTTAGGTGGAGAGACCGAGGCAAAGAACCGCCTCGAGAACAGATCGCACCACCACGCTATCATCCTGCTGAGTCTCGACCTGCTCTGGAAGCTCTCAAGGCGATAAACGTCGTCCCCCCAATGCCCTGCCGGAAAACGCGTCATCATACAGATCATCGTCTCTAGTTCTACCAGAAGACCCACCGACTCCTCTCTGGAAGTTAATCTTGGAACAGTTCAAGGACCAGCTAGTCCTCATTCTACTTGCTTCTGCGCTTATTTCCTTTGTACTTGCCCTATTCGAAGATTCCAACTCTCCAGGCAGCGCCTTCGTCGAACCTTTGGTCATCTTCCTCATCCTCGTCGCTAGTGCAACCGTCGGTGTCGTCCAAGAAACCAACGCTGAGAGGGCCATCCATGTCAGTCCGTTCATTATCCTATATAGCACATGGCTTACCGTATTCTTTACGCTCTCAAGGAGTACTCGCCCGACGAAGCCAAGGTTACTCGCGGAGGTCAATTGGGTGGCATCCACTCCTCGGATCTCGTTCCCGGCGACATTATTTCTATCGCTGTTGGTGACAAGATCCCTGCCGACTGTCGCCTTGTCTCTGTATCGTCGAGCAGCTTCCGTATTGACCAGGTTATCCTCATACCAGTGTTCACAAGGGTGTAGAAGTCGTGTCCGATCCCAGGGCAGTCAAGCAAGATATGACCAACATGCTCTTCTCTGTAAATTGTCTCGTCTAATCGCGTTTCGTGGGCTCATATTGTTTATCAGGGCACCACCGTCGTCAATGGAAGCGGAAAAGCTGTCGTCGTTTACACCGGTCAAAAAACGGCTATCGGAGACATTCACTTGTCCATTTCGTCACAGACAGATCGCCGAAAAGACACCTTTGAAACGCAAACTGGATGACTTTTCTAGGTCGATTCGGGATGTAGGAAAGCTCGCGCCGAGGACATACAAACGTTCAAGAAAGCCTATCGCGAATGGCCCGGCGTTTGTCCTGCTCCAGCAGTGTTCCGCGACAAGAAAGGTAAATTTGGCTTCCACGACGATGAGTGTGGCCTTCGCATATGCCCCGCCATCCTAGATTGGGATGATCCAATGCAGGTCCTTTCATACTCTGCAATTTCATATTGACTGACAAACCCTAGAACACGCGAGGACCTCTGTAGTGGAGAAATCAAGCCCGAACCTGCAGATCTGTCTCGGGGACTGTGGGCAAACTGTACCGTTAATGAGGATCCCGCAAGCACCATTATTGCCAATCACCCTGCGATGCCCGATGACCATCAGACCATCAGACATTCAACACGCTCACTCGCTCTGCCTCGACAGTCACCCACCCCACACAGGCCGTCCCGCATACCTGTCTCCCCCTTCCCGCTCCCGCCATGGCAATACAGCGTCCATCAGCAGTATCAGCTCAAGGAATCACATTCAGATCGTACGCACTTTGATTTTCTTTTTCGCGCGCTGTACTTACCAGTTATAGACCTGACTCGAACACATGAAATGAAGGTTTCATGTTCGTTCTCGTACATATTGCCAGTCTACGGATCCACGGGGTTCACCATTACCTTCTCCTGGACACAGGCGAAACAGGCTGTCTATTTCGAGTTTGCGCCCCTCGTCGTCAGCCAGTTCTCGAGATGACGAAATGGTACTCGAGGACGAGATCGAAGCGGTGGTTCAACATGAACGTCTCCAGCCCATAGTTCGTAGTAGTTCCTACCAACCTTTTCCCTCTTCCATAGCTGCTTCCCGCTCAGATGCCTTCTTTGAAGAATAATCTTACTCATAATCCTTGTCGCGAGACGCGTATTGGCGCTTAGTCGTATCTTCATGTGTATTCACACCGAGTAGTCAATAGAAAACGATTTTTCATATTTCCGGCGTGTCTAAATCTATAGCTCAGGATGGCCCTCACTTCGTTAATTATGGATTGTGTTGTTTTCGACAATGCCTTGAAGAAAATATGTATTCTATGCCAAGAGTGGCGAGTCTATGCATTCTACATCCGGGGCTTCCAAAACATGACCTGGGTATTTCTATCAGACAAACAGCAAAGTGACGACCCATAACTCGATGGTAGCCTACAACTGAGATGTCTATAAAGCATTGCGTCAGGATCCGCACCACCAGAACTGCATATACTCACGAGACCATCAGTGTCCTCCACATCATGGCTGGCTATGTTCTTCTTCTCCCATGCTTCCCAACTGATACCCGGGGGTTTGCCGACAACAGAGCGACCGCCAATAATGGCCTTCTCAATTTGGGACTCGAGGGTGGGAATGTACGGGTCCTCGCCGTCTTCAGTGAGGTCATGGGGATGGGAGTTGGAGGTATTGCCTCGACGATGGGCCTGCTCCTGCAGGTATTCTAGGTCCATCCGTTCCTTGAAATAACGACGATCGTGAGGTATGAGAACTTGGGACTCTTGGTCCTCATCTAGGTGATTGCTGCAATCGGAGGAAGGTCCGTCGTCGTTGTGAGCGAAAAGGCGATCCATCTCGCTTTCGACGTCTTCTCTCTGCACCATTCCATCATCGAGACCTTCGTTGGAGCCATGTTCGTCACGTCCATTCAGCAATCCTCTTTCCACATCTCTTCTGTGAATAACATACGCTTCCAAAATTCGAACTTGGCGACGGAGATGTGATATGCGCCCAGCTTGGTCCGATATAATTCTAGCTTGGTCTTCAACCATATCTTCCAGTGCGGACTGACGCGTCTCCATTCCTGTAATGCGTTTCAAAAGCTCTGTCGGGTCATCCAAACCCGATTGTTTAGAGTATGGCTTGGAGCGCGCACTTCTCGAAGAGCCTGCTGGCCGAGAAATGAGGGGATCTAGTGTTGACGTCAATCTCAAGAAGGCAATTGAAGCATGGACATACATGCTGCCTGACTGTCGCAGGCCTGTGTGTCAGACACATTTTTGTTTAACCAGCCGTCGCGCTCATTCAAAAGACTATTTACGAGAGTCAATACAACACGATATAGAGATATTGACACACTAACAGTGCCGTTTTCGCCTGGCCGTTTTTCTTCGACTGGCGCGATCGCAACATTTCGTCTGTCGAATAGGATCAGGCGAAAAGCGATGGTGCACAGGCTGAGTTTCAGAGCATGAACGTGGTGGTTTGGACCGAGTACAAATTTGGATGGACTATGATCGCTCTCACGACTCCATCCTGAGTTCATCCGAACGTCTACCTGTGTAACCATGGCGGTCAATCGCGTACCCACCGAGACCTGGCAAGAGGTGTTTGCCTGCGGCGACACAGCATATACGCTCCATTGCGATTCCATTCACCACAGTCTTTTGCGTGTGTCGCACAGTGTTCGCACGGCAGCTCTTGGATATCGGCGGCTCTGGACTAATCTGGACGTAGAGTTGAGGAGCGCTGACGGTGCACCAGAGGACTCGAGAGGCGTCTCGTTCCTAGATGGTGATCTAGCACCTTCAAAGTATCTTTGGCGCCTCTCCTTGTTCAACACATGCAGAGCCGCAGGGATTGCGCAAATCTCGGATTTGCAGGTCAAAATCATGCAAATGGACCTTGTTCATGGGACAGGGTTGCACAAGGAGGCTTTGGCCATATTTCCAAAGATTCTGGAATTTAGCGACAGCTGGATCTCTGCTACGTTTCGGCTTGCCGAAATTCACCCAAGGATCCTTCAGCCATTGTCCGGACGACTACTGTCATTGACGGATCTATGTGTGGAGATGCGAGCGTCCAACGCATTTGACGACGTTCCATGTGGCGCCTTTGCTAAAGCCCCCCGCCTCCAAAAGATCGATTGGGCGGTCTTTAACATCCTTTTCTATTTCCCAATGGTTCTCGTAAGGGAACTGACCGTCAGGATAGGCAAAAGGCACGCGCCAGTGCATGGCGCTGTGCTGAATCTGATACGCAATGCTCCTGGGCTGGAGAGGGTGTTGTTCTTGGAGGCTTCCCGGCAACTCAGTCCTCATCTCGAGGCACAGCCCGAAGAACCATTGCAAAGTACACACTCCACGTCTGTAAAGCTTGCTGCGCTCGGTGCAGACAAATTCACCAACGCCTTGACTTTGCCAAACGTCCACTCGGTCACAGTCACGGAACAGAGCTCGCTTCCTGCTGTGCGATCCTTTCTGCATCGCTCACAATGCAGCTTGACGTCTCTATGCCTAGATGCATTTGCGGGGCACTCCGAACAGTTGGAGAAAACCCTAGAGATGTGCACCAAGCTGCGAGGCCTCAGGATATGCAGCATGGATAGGTCGTTGCCAATGACAATCTTTTGTGGGTTGCTGCGTTGGGGCATGGTGGAAAACCTCCAGGAACTAGAGCTAAGGATCCGGTGCATGGAAAACGATAATCATTTGCTTTCCCAAGAAGAGTTTCTCGCTCTAGGTCGGCTGCTGGCGGCACGTCGTAGCAGCACGAGCGCTGCGGGAACAGTCAATGTTGTTGTGATCGAGAACCAGGTAGCAGCAATGTTGAAGGACTTGCCAGGTCTGGATGCTGTAAAGGCAGCTTCCAAGGAAAGTTTGCATGTTGGTATTTGCATACATGCGTCGGAAAATCGGATTTCGCATGTTATCGTCAATTTCTCTTATCGTTTGCTGTAACCACTGTACTTGTCTCATATCAATACCAGCTGCTCGCTCGTCTTGGATGTCCTCGTTGACCTAAAGGGCTCAACCACTGACTGAAGAAATTCCCCGAGGTGCAGCTGGCCGTGGCTGGAGAGGCAGACGTACTTGAAGAACGCGATCAAAGTCTGTGGAAGTGAATTGGAAGGAGGAGGCCATCGAAAAAACCCAGAGAGAATAACGGGGCATCAGAAGTAAACAGGACCTCCTCCGCTGGAAGCTGGTACTCTTCCCAACGATTTTCTGCTTTAAGCATTTAATACAACCCAGCGCAAAGTGGTGCCATGTATTTTTGGGTGAGGATGTGGGCGAAGATGGCGGAAAGCAAGGACATGGAGTAATAATGCAACTTCGATGGCGATGCACCTCTAATAGATTTGAAGAAAGTCTGCTTGGCTCTTGCGTAGAACATGGCGAGCTGAGTCGAGTGCTGCGACGGCCAAACGTCGAGATACTGCGGCGTCTCGCGTTGCCGAGTCTTGTTCATGGCGTCCCACTGGCTATATTTCATAGTGTATTCGCGGAGCCACAGGGTGGAGTATCTGGTCATCGTTAGCCTTGCCCTTGACAGGCGAAAATAGATCACTGCAGGGGACAGTCATCCTAACAAATAGCCTGTGGAAGAAACGGCTGGTTTTATTATACTGATACAAACAAATCAATCCAATTCAATAACGGGAATGAATCGCCGAAAGAGCTGATCTGCCTCCTCGCGATACCGCCGCCTGTTCTCTGTTCGCCTATTCCAGTGTCTCTCAAACTCCTGTATGTCCGGGAATCTATGGCTATCAGATTGAATAAAGTGTACTGATATAACAACGTACCGGCGGCGAACTATAGGATGAATGTCGTCCAAAAGAGTGGAGCAAGTATTGTAGAGATTGATTTTGGCCATGTCATGCCACTCTTGGAAAGTGGTAGGTCTGCGCTTGCCAACAGCATTGGTGAGAAAGTGGTTGAGTGCTGTGGGGGACTGGGGCCATTTATCGGCGGTTAGAAATTGTTGATAATCCAGGCGATACATCAACGCCTATTGATTGGTTAAATAGGGTTGTACAAATCAAGGATCACTCACCCTGGCCAAGGCGTCACTAACGCCAGCAACCCCAGTCACTGCACTCCAATATTGTTTCAAGACCACCTCAAACTCGTCTAGACGATCCTCTGCCTCGGCATACTTGTAGTATTTGGACACAGTCTGGAGAGCATCCAGGCCATTGATAGTAAGGGGATGGCGAATGTAATGAACGAAGTCAGTGTCGCGAATGAGTTTTTTGCGAAAGACACGGCGCGCGGTCTCAAGCTGCGACGGCAGGAACGCGCCACAGCCTTGAACGTAATCCCCGTCGGCGATCCATGGCGGGATAACGGGGCCAGAAGTGACATTGTAAGCGTTCCAGACAGGTAGAGGGGCATCCATGATGGCACTTAGTTGGTTTGTGTTTTTGGCCGTGGGACTTTTTAACTGTACACCGATCACGTGACTATGGTCACGCCCGTCCACTTAAACGTCTTCGCGAACGGGTACGTTCTACAAGTCATATATTCTTACACCATTCTCATGCCAACAAGAGGAGGACAAATCGAACACGCCGCTCACTTCGTCATTGTATTCCACAACCGCCCTCGCCATCCCCCAAAGCCCAACGCGTAAAACGTACTTAGTCACAGTGTAAATTCCCCCGTACTTTAGAACGTCGTCCAATTGACACAATCTTTACAACGCGAGGCAAAATGGCGGATACACTTCAACCTGGGAAATATATATAAAAGGGAATAAGGGTCTACATGTATCCAACATGTACTTGACAACACTTTCAACAAGGTCTTCATGAAGGCCGCCCATGGAACACGTTTTGTCTTTGGTCTTGGGACGAAGCGTGCAACCGACGTGTGGGCAGCCGCTCCAATCTGCGCAGAAAGATATTACCAAGTTGGTAGTATGAGCCAGTGTGTACGGTTCACAGAACTGGACTTTATGGGAAATTGAGTCAACGCCGAACGCCTCGAACGCGGTGAGGACAACGAGCACCGTTGTCCAACCATGATACAAGGAGAATGGGAGATGAACAAAGATGATAATTGTTGGAAGTTCGCGTGTCTAGATGGTAAAAATCAATCGCTCATTGATTGACCTGAACGTCATTTTGTTTGTACGCTATCGTGATAGTAGTGTATTTCTTGGTCATAGTTATTCCGTTCTTTACTGTTCAGCTTTGATGACGAGTAGTAGACAACGGAAGGTGGCATAAACAACAATTAATTCGCCTTCCTCTCCGGCAGCAAGGACGTCCGACGCGCTGTAGTCTTTCATGGAATCAACGCCCACGCCCTCAAAAGTGGTCACACAGTTGATAATGTTGTGGATGTCATGCAATTCTGAATGGATACATCTCTGGTCATACAGTACTCTTGCTTCATGTTGTTCGTCATGCAATTCTGAATGGATACATCTCTGGTCATACAGTACTCTTGCTTCATGTTGTTCGTCATGGTATCGACAGACGCTTCCTCTTCGTCTCCTCTCGATCCCTAGCGGCTCCGGCGTCGTCATCCTTCTGTATCTGCCGATCCACCCTCTTTATAATCTTCTTATAAACAACCTCCGGCTCATCCTCAGGCTCGGGAGACATTTGCAGAGGATCGCGTTGGCGCGCCCGTAAGTCTGCCAGAGACCCGCCTATGGCAGGTAGGGTCTGTTTCGGCAGCTCATGGCCAGGGGAAGTAGGTGGCTCCGTGGTTCTTAGCGACTCAGGCTCATATCCACGAATCTTCTTTGGCGGGGGAGGCGGATTAGTTAAAACCATTGCGGGATGATAGCTGTTCGGTCCAAAAGGAGGGGGGTGAGAATATGGGGATGCATTGGGCGGATATGTAGGACTAAATGGGACTTGACTAGCAGGATACGGCCTGCTACCACTAGCATGGGGGGGTGGCGGTGGCTCATAATGGTAATCACCGGTAGGTGAGTGGCGTCGCTTTTTGTTATAATCGAGATTGGGTTCGGACATATGATTCGAGTATCGGCCGTGTCGAGGGTCCATCATGTCGTCCGGTGGTGGTGAAAAGGACCTTAGTTCTTCAGGAATCCGGGGAGGTCCTGGTATTTCCCCTGGTCGTTGGCCCTGCCAAACAATCAATGGACCTTTTTTGTAATGATGATGTTGATTTCATACCACTTCGACGACTACTTCTATTGTTCTATCCGGCGTTATACTTAAATTGGCCGGCATGGTGTCCGACATGTTGTCCTCTGAAACTCTGAGAAAGAATTGCCGATATCGTCCTCGCATCGTGTAAACTTTGGCGGGCCCTAGGAAACAGGTTAAACGAGGGTGAAACCATGAGTAAACCGTACCATCTATGCGTGAAGGTCCTTCTTGAAGCTTGCTACACTGCATTGGATGTCAGGCCTAAAGTCACGGGGAGTACAGTTGGCATACAAGTTCTTTCGCGTCCGCCCAAAAGCCATCGTCTGGATTATCAGCAGGCTTGAGAGGAATCTTAATTTCCGCAAGCTGATGATCTTGCTGACCACTACGTATATCAATAATCAAAATCGTGACCATCCGAGACGGAACGCGAGGCTTCTGGTCTAGATACACGCATAATTTAGCGAATGTCGCTGGAAATGCGAACTAGAAACGCACCCGTTGACTGACGAGTCGAGGACGAAGGTGAGTGTGATGAGGACATTGTAGCGTC
The DNA here is from genome assembly GCA_036872995.1 of Hymenopellis raphanipes. Lineage (NCBI taxonomy): Eukaryota > Fungi > Basidiomycota > Agaricomycetes > Agaricales > Physalacriaceae > Hymenopellis > Hymenopellis raphanipes. The sequence continues at coordinate 918,175 of JAYMDG010000021.1, forward strand.
AGAGTCACGCCGGCCGTTGGAAACTTGGCCGATACCGTACGGGTCCTTGTCATAATCCCGTCTGTAATGGTGACCAGGAGGGGCTGGTATTGGAGGATACCTAGGATCAACAGAAGATCGAAATGCTGCAGATGACGGGGGAGGCGGCGGGGGAGATGGAGGATTGGTTAGGCTGAAAGGCGCTGGCTGTGTAAAGGGATGTGGACTCTTGGAGGCTGACTTGGCTCTTGTCTTCTTTGGAGGTGCAGGCGGCATGGTAGGGTATGCAGGTGCTACCGACTCGTGGGGATTAAACGGGGCAGTGGTAGCTCGGTACATGGATGAATATGGACCGGTCCCACTCTGGATGGGAGGAGTGCTGGGCCCGGATGTTGGGTCATACGACTGCAGTCTGAATCGGCCGACTTGGTTGGGAAAGTTGCTGAAATGCTTTGTTTTCTTGCTCCTAGTTTCTTTCTTCTTCTTTGGAATGGAAACCTTCTGGCCTGAAAGAAAGACGGTCTTTTCTGACTGAGTCGCAGGTTGTGCTTTGTAGGTGTCGACATTCGGAGGTGCTGCCACAGTCTGGGTAAAGGCCATTGCTTCCCTGATGAGTGGCCGTGTTTCTGGGGGAGGAGTGTCGTCGTCGGCGATGGGAGGGACTTGAACCTCGGCGTCGGCATCATCGTCAAAGTTGGGGCTTGGAAGACGTCGCTGGGTCTATGACGATGATGAGCTGGGAAGCTGCGAGGGAAATAGTCATGCTCACGAGAGGGCGTGGCGAGGATTCTCTACTACTTCTGTACAAAGATGAAAGAGGAATACAAGAGTAGAGCGGGGCAACCTTACGATGAATCGTCGCCGTTTCTGTCTCTGAGATCAGTGAGATTGAGACGGCCCATGCTCGATGGCTGTAAAGAGGCAAGAAGCTCGATCACGCGTGACCCCACGCGTTGTTGGCCATTCATCTCCGTGTTAAACATAAATAATATTTCTCGACTACAATTATACAGTATAAACGCGTTTCGCAGTATCGCAAAAGACAGCGTTGATAGCATCCTGCTCTACCGCGAGCTCGGCCAATGATTCTCTCGCAATTTCATACCATTCACCTGCTCCACACAATCCCCTTCCAGACCCCGCAGCCGACGATCCAAAGATGATACGTTCGTATCCAAAAGCCTCCATGACAGGGCCAACTGTTGACAATGAAAATATGTTTATTGGAACGGAGGACACACTCACGATACATCTTGATCCTGCGTTTCCATTCCTTCTTTTCCTTGCTCTCCGTTGGTGGGCCGGGAGAAAGAATCGAGGGCGTCTCGGGGATCTGTTGCTCCCACGTCGGTGGCAGGAACTTGATGAACAACTGAGGAATAAGGGACAATGCCGCCGTCCGCGCTTGGAACGCCCTATACGTCGGATGGTTCATCAGTTTGACGATGGGAAGCGACAGATCATCTGCGGGTGGAAGAAGGTTCGCTGCCACAAGTTTAATGATTAGAATAGATTGATATCGCGAACAAAAAAACATACAGATGATGATGGGAGGAACACTTTCCAGGTCCGTAAGGGCTTTGGACAGGAGATCCTCAAAACTCTCGAACAAGGCGTCGGTGAAGGCCACATTGACTGCGATTTCGACGGGACATCCCTGCTGCAAGGCCCAGCGAAGACTAGCGACACTGTTTGTCGTTACCTCAGTGAAGGACGTCGTTAGAGCGGCAGAGTTGACTGGCGCTTGATGGTCTACGCTGTCCAGGCTGAATGGAACGACAACGCGTAGGACAGGTATCGATGCTTGTAGCCTGGCATGGAATTCAGTCTGTGATGGTCGTGACAAGAAGAAAAAGCAGCTTACTCTGCAGCGACATCCGCATTTGCAAGGGTCACGACGACTCCACCTATCCGGCCGCCTAAGACTGATCCTGCTTCCATCTTCCACCTGGCCATTGCCAGGTCCCCGTCTAGCAAGCTCACGGCGCCATCCACCAGCCGTTCCGGATGAATCGTGCTAGGACTTGGGGGTAAAGGGAATTTTTCGCTAGTTCCACTATTGGGCGGCGAAAAGGCTGAGAGCGGCAAAGTAGGGAGGTTTCCTTTGCGACCTTTTCTGCGCGTTCCAACCCCTGGGGATGGAGGGGTGGGAGGTAGAGCCATGGTATGTGGGAGACGACGATTGCGATGGAGTAAATGTAGTCAGTCAAGGACCATCAGATTCAGATGCTGATCATCATCACACAGATTCAGAGAATGGGTGGACTACGAAGCCAATTCTCCTTTATCGGCAATTCCTACTCTACGCCGGCAACTGAGATACTGAACAAGTCTGGAACAAGCTTAATATATACACTAGCTGCTGGGGCAGATCTTGGGCGCGTCCGAGCGCTGGATTTACGTGCTTGACCCTATTGCAACCTACCCTCGGAAACACGATGCTACCTCGCTGATGATGGATAATCGCGCTCTCCCCGGCCAAGGCAAGACGGCGATGCATAGTAAAACATTGTCCAAACGGACATTGACTGGGGGCAACGGCCGGCACCTGTATTCGTCAGAGTCCCATACATAAACGTCCATTGCATCCCTGCCTCTATCTTTTCCCTCCCTCTTCAAGTGCCTGGCGAGGGCCAATGTTCCCCACAAACTCGATCGCGTCCTCTTCCTCCTTCAACTGGTACTCACCTTCTCCGGATCCAAATTTCAATAGCATCCGTGGAAAGGCATGTGGTGAATGCAGACGGCGCAAAGTGGTATGTTACATCTCTTCATCTTATCACTCTTCCTCTTACCATCCAAAGAAATGTGACGGTGGTCTGCCAGTATGCGGACGCTGCGCGGCAGCTTCCCATGAGGAAGACTGCGAGTACGTTCCGGAGGATGGTCTAACACGCTCAGAAATGCTTGAACAGGACATTGAAGTCCTACAAGCACGGATAAGAGAGCTAGAGGCACGACCCAAGCACGAAAGATCCGCACACCCGGGGCTATACTCTTCTGGTAGTCCTCATCCGTCTTCGGCTATCCGAAATCCCAGTCGCAGAAGCACGCCTGATATCGTACTACCTGAGGTTTTACATGTCTTGTACGTTTTCCTCTCTTCAGTATTACACTTTCTATACTTGAACACAACGTACAGCTTCCAACACGCGGCCCAGCTCGGTGTGTTTCTCAACCGAAGTCGCCTGACCGAGGCACTTTATGCTCTTCCACATAACTCGATCCTCCGCATTCCCCCTCATCCGACCTACTCTCCGTTCCTTTTTCGCGCCATCTTTCTTCTCGGACTGCGCCTTTCCAATCCAGAGGTATCCCAAGCGCACGAACCTGCTCTGTTAGCGAAAACCATCCAAGCCAGCATCGCGCCGTCTCAGCCTGAATACATCCTATCTCACATGCAGGCAGAGGTTCTCCTTGCGCACTACTTCCTCATACAAGGCCGTTTGATTGAGGCTATGGATCGTATCAACGCTGCCGTGTCTCTTGGAATTGGGAGCAGCTTGTATGAAACTTCGGCTACTACTGGTGTTACATCTTTCGCCCAGCTCTCCCCTTCATGGGACGAAATGATGCAAACAGAACGGGCTAATGCGCTCACCACCTTATTTGTCCTCCACAAAACGTGGGGTGTAGCACTGCAATGGCCTCCTACAATCCCGGAGTTTGCTATACAAATCGACTCCTTCTCCCCGGGCTCTTTGAATAGTCTCAACGAAACTGTCGCTATACACGCTCGCCTCTCTCGCTTAGCAAAAGCCGCGTCCCTCTATGACCGCGCAACTTCAATGTCCACGCGCGCAAGTAAGTGATTTCGCCGAAACTTGTGTCATGTAAATCAACTAACCACAATGTTACTTAGATACCCCGCGAATCTCATCAACAGATGCATTCCTAGAGCTTGATCGTGCCTTGTTCGATTTCTTGCGGGCTATGCACCCACTAGATTACGCAGGCGTGGCGTCACTGGATTCTAAGCGCCAACACTTTGTTACATACACGCTAGCACAAGTTGCTGTCATACGGCTCTATGGCAACATCTCGGACATCATGTCTGTGCAAAAGTGCTTGGTGGCTGCTCTGTCCGTTTCGGCTGAGATCCACAGGATTCCGGACTTGATGGACTGGCAGTTTGTGGACCCGCTAGTGGGGGTGAGTGGTCTACGGGCGGCAGTGGCGGTCGTGAGCAGTGTTGGCTGACTCGGGCACTTCAGACATTGCTGTTACCCGTTTCACAAATCCTCATCCGAGGGATTTTAACGGCATCAAGCGAGAACGGTGGTCCCGACTCGCTGGTGAATGCTCTGAGACAGGTACGTAACGCGCTAACTAGAAATCACATTTCCTTATGTTTACTGCCCGATGCCTTAGGTGACCGATGCTATGTCAGTTCTTGGCCAACTGTGCCCATTCATTGGTGAGCGCTATTTTTACCGAGTTTACCACGTCTCTTACGGCCGTTCAAGGTCACCAAATGGTTAAAATCCACTCTCTGTATCCGCCGATTACATATACAGGTTTATAATAATTTACTATCCTACACGCTACTTAATTTCTTTACCATACAGTGGTTTTATGGACGCGACGAGACAGTGCTCATACTGTCAGCGTGGTATACTGATTCTGTCCATCGTCTCGTCCATTCAGATCGCTAGGTGTACACGTATAATCAGACGGGAAGGAGAGTAATGAGAATGAAGAACACACCCATTCATCCGTTCCATCCATCTCCTCGTTGAGAAATACCTGGAAAGCCTCGAGCGCGTTCCGTCTTTCCTCGTTCTTGCCCTGCTCACGACCCTCCATCAGCCCTTCTCGCCGCCCGATTCGAATGCCCTCCTTCATCGCCGAAGACCGCGCCACTTTAGAGCCCTCGGCGTAACCAGCATTCCAGAGCTTTTGTCTTTCCTCATTCAGACGTTTCATCATCCCAATCTTGACACCTTCCTCCCATCCCTTATCGCGCGCTTCATGACTTCGGACCGATAGCTGCAGCTCACGGACCTCCTTCTTCAGTGTAGCTGTGCGTTGACTAGCCTCCTCTCGTTCATCCTCCAAATCCGTGCACCTGTGCTCCAGTTGCCTTACCCGATCCTCCGAGAGCTCCAGTTGTCTTTTAAAAGTCGCCGCGTCGTTCTCAGCATGACGCGCTCTCAGCTCCATGTCGTTGCAAGCCTGACGGGCCGCCGTGAATTTATCGAAAGTTTGATCTGCCTGAAGCTGCGCGTACTCTGCGCGCGCAATGGCCTCGTCGGCGCGCCTGACCTCGTGTTCGAGACGGTCCCCGGTGGACCGGAGTAGATGTTTGAGGTTCGCAGTCTCCCATTCACCGCCGCGGTAAAGTCGCTCCATGGAATGCTTGTGACCTGACCGTCGGCCCGGGCTGCGGGATTTGCTTCTGGACTTTGGCGGTGGCGGAGGCGGTGATGATGTCAACTGCCGCTGCTGGAGAGTTCGCGTCGGCCTGTAAGGTGACTCTGCAGCTTCCCTCAGCTGTTGTATGAGGTTCTCGGCAGGAAGGCTATCCAAACATAGAGGTTACGAGGTTGGTCCGGCATAGCTGATCAATGTGAGAGAGTACTTACTCTCCGTTGTAGCAGGTCGGAGTCGTGAACGCTCCAGTATAATCGGGATCTCCATCGTTCGCTGTCGGCATTTGGAACAAGGGAGAAAAAATTACTCTGTCCTCGTCGTAATAATCACTTATACTCTAGCGAGCAAAACATGCTCCCGCCACGTGTATGATGATGGTGAACTGTGGATCCGGCCTCTCACTCTCTAGGCTCAGCCAAGTCAACATCACTTTTCTCGTCCTCTGAAGAGTCAAAAGTACTGTCTCTTCGACCGGCCACGAGTAGAGGGCAGTGGTTATGTGAGTTTGATGTCAAACGCCCAGTGTATGGAATGTGATTTCGCACCTCGTCAGGATTTCGACACCTACTGGCCTTCATTGGGCCTTCATACTTCGGCTGCGTGAAGGTCGCATTCAATTACAGTCACATTCCCCCGCTGCAAATAGCTATGGAACGGAAGGACTGCCTTGATACTGTTCTAGACCGATGGACGGCAAACCTTGTCATTTAGACTTTGCAAGAGACTTATCGCGTCCTCGAGCAACTACGGTGGACAATTATTTCCTCTTGTCAGGGAAAGGTCACGTCGACAATTCACTTGTGGTGCAAGAAAGCACGATCGAAAGGTAAAGGGGATCTGACCGCATGTACAATCATAGATGGACTCGACGCGTATATCAATCAGTGGGCAACGGTCAAATTACCCCACATGGGTCGGCTCCCGCTACCGCCTGCGCTATGCAGTATGCTGCTATTATCGACACTCCCGGAGGGTTTTGACTCCCATGACTGGAAACCCGTGGTCTGGTTCCATGATATTGTGTGCTCACAGCACTGATTGAGTACCTCTTACCACATGTTCTGAGAACTGAGTAACAGGATTGATTCGTTAACATCGGCGCAATCGTCCGCTATAAAACGAGGATTCTGCAGAGAATGGAGGCATCGGGATATTCACGCACACCCGCCTTCTTCTTCTTCACCTAGTCTTTTGTTGCCTTCGTTCAGGATTCACGATGTTTGCATCCACTCTGATTATGACTGTGTCATTCGTTGGCGCCACTTATGCGGCACCTCTGACTCCCCTGCGAAGAGCAGTGAGCCAGATATCTACGACTGAACTGTCGGGATTCGCTCCTACCACTCAGTTTGCCCGGGCGGCTTATTGTCCCATCGACAAGCTTCAGGATTGGTCCTGCGGAGGTACGCTATCGACGAGCTACTTCTCACCCGTTTCTAACTTCGCATGTGTTTATTTCATTCAGAGGCCTGTGATGCTCTGGCAGATTTCACCCCCACTCTAGTCGGAGGAAATGGCAATGACATTCAACAATGTATGTGCTTCTCGACTGCCGAATCGCCAAGAGTCAGTTTCCGGAACTGATTCTTTGTCTGACAGATATAGTTGGATATTGGCAGTCCGAAGATGCTGTAGTCGTGGTTCATGAAGGCACTGACCCGTTAAAATTGTGAGTCACCCTCAGTTGACAGTAATCACTATCAGTCGGTGAACGGATGATTAGCGAGTCGGTGTTGACGGATATCGACGCTCTGAAAGACACCCTGGACCCTACGCTGTTCCCCGGAGTAGGTGGGGATGTCTTCGTACACAATGGATTCAGTGACCAGCATGCTTTGACGGCGCCGACAATCCTCGCGGAAGTGAATTCCCTCATGGCTGCTCATGGAACGTCGAATCTAACGCTTGCTGGTCACTCGCTTGGCGGCGCTTTGGCTGAACTCGACTCCCTATTTTTCGCTTTAAATATACCATCGGCGACTATCAAGGCCAGAACGTATGGGACGCCTCGTAAGTGCATTCAACTCGATAAGGATCTGCATATTAATCAAGTGTTTCCTCAAGGTGTTGGGAACTTGGCCTTTGCCGAATTGATTGACTCAATGGTGCGTCGTATCAATGTCGTTAACATGTCGCCGCAGTTAACATACTGTTAAGGTTCCGGACTTCCTAAGAATCAACAACCAAGATGGTATTCAACAAATCTCAATTCAGCTGGTCGACATAACTGACAGAGTGATAGATCTCATCCCCATTGTTCCCGGTAGAGGTCTTGGCTTCTCTCATCCCGAAGGCGAGACACATATTCTTGGTCCGGGAGATGCAGTCGCCTGTCCTGGTAAGTTGACGCGTTCTATTTAGTCAACGTGGCTCAATGGCGAACAGGAAATGATGATGCCGAGGACGACCAGTGTCAAATCAAAAGCGTACCAAACATCTTTGTTGGTAACATTTTCAACCATGTGAACAGAATCGTTACCTCTCAGATGAAAAAGTACTCACCAATCATATAGCTTGGCCCCTACGAGGGAATCTACATTGGAACCATCTTCTGTACTTGATCGTCTTGAAGCCGATCCCGGGATTGACATGACTATGGCCGAGTTCATGTACAATTATTCTTTATGCCCTATTTACCCTATGCACGATGCAAGTCACTAGCTACATCATTTAATATATGAATTTGAACTATACGCTGCTGAACTGGAATGTGGCGCTGCACGACTTTTGTTGACAGTGATGACGATCGATGGTTTGGATCATTGAAGACCAACAAACGGACTAGGAGACCTGAAAGATTCAGCGGTTCATCAATGCTAATTCCATATGGACCCACTGGGAATACACTGAGAAGAGGTGGCTTGAGGACTGGAGAAAGAAGAGCTAAAAGACGAGGGTGAGGAGGTCGACTGGACGTTAGGCGCCGACCACACGTGTCCGAGACCGCGACATGGTCTAACTTCTTCCATTCCCATGGTATGTACGACACCAATCATCCTCTTTGAAGGCTCTGAACGCCGTACAGATGGGAAAGAAGAAGATTAGGCAATGGGTGGCCTGGCATGCGTGTGGGAGCGGTCGCCATCATCGTCATGGTGAGAAAGAAGGTGCAGCTTCGGAGCGAGAAAAACGCGAGAGTCGAAAGCGGGAGAAGGAGAGCGATATTGAAAAAAAACATCATCGCTCTCCTGGCTTTATAGGTTAGGCCACGCGGCGATTCCGTAACAGATGTTCTAATGGGTTTGTTGTTCTAGATTACGGCAAATGAAAAGACAATCATCCGGATTGCAAACAAAGCATCGTCCGCGCGTCAAGACGCACGATTCCGCCTCGCGAAAAGAATGCTACCCGTTCAAACCGGCCATCGTTCGTGTCTAATTACGACGTGCCCAATTCCTACTACCGTTCAGAGCTGGTTTCATTGAACGGACTTATGATCAGCACCATTTTCCAGTCCGCTGTTATCTGGTGTCCTGACTGGGCTCGCTTATTGAGTCGAGTAACGATGGACGCGATTGGCTAGGACGAAGGGGAATGTTCCTCGTTCCGTAAATACATGATGGCCTAAGCACCCCAGGAACATGTATCAGGCTTTTCGAGGCGGCAACTTGAAAAGTGGTGCACAAAAAGGTTCCGTGGAAACAAAAGCGCGCCAGGGCCAGGGATACCATCTTTCCCCATGGATCAACAACACCTAAAGCACGCAAGCGTCGCGAATGTAGCGTTGGCGTTGGCAGGACAGGCTCCAAAGGCTCGCCGCCTGCACGCGTATTTCAGCGTGGAACGCCTCAAATCAATCGATGGCCCGTATGATTTAATTCCGCGGACGGATATCGGAGAGCCGGCAAAAGAAGGGATGTCTCACCGCATTCTGAATGTCCCAAGCCAATCATCGTAGGCATGTATCTCTAATGGTAAGAGTGCGGTTGCGGCTCACAAAAAGGTCGTACAACAAGCGACGTTCAAATTACTCATGCTTTTTGAAGGTATTCATCGTGTCCTACACGAGTGCGCGTAAATACTTTTGAACGCAAGGCGGCGGTGAGCTGTGCTCATTTGATGTTGACAAGCTTGCACTCTGCAGGTAGCGCATCAATGACCTGATGCAGTAGGTAGAACACATCACGCACCAAATGTTAAGGTAGAATTGGGAGGAATAGGACCAGAGCCTTTCTTCCCATAGGCCAATGCAGGAGGTATAGTCAGCACGCGTTCACCTCCGACTTGCATCCCAACAATTCCTTCATCCCAACCTTTCTTGCTCGTCAGTAGGTGCCTCTTTTCGATCAAGGATTGACTTGCCTTTTATTACCTCTCCCTGTCCAAGACGGAACGCAAACTAAAAGCGTGCGTCAACATGTGATCATTTTAATCAGATTACAGACTCACAGGTTTGCCTTTAGTGTTCGAGTCGAAGACTTTTCCGTTTTGCAATTTGCCAACGTACCTCATCTCGATCCTCTGACCTTTTTTCGCTTGCGGGCCGGTGCCAATAGTCGCGTCTTTCAACTTCAATCCACCCGGCAGCTCCTTGGTTCCGCCCTTCTCTTTTTTCTCTTTCTTCTCCTTCTTTTCGGCGTGAGCTGGGGCGGCGTCGGTATCGGCGGGAACGGCATTGCCATCCTGGCCTTTTTGCTTTTTGGCCTTTTTCTTCTCAGCCTTGGAGGGTTTGGCAACGTCGGCATCAGTATCTATAGAATCTCTTGGTCTCTTCTTGTCTTTGGCTTTGGGCTCATCGTGGACCTCCTCGAATCGGCTATGGTGACAGTTCAGCAAAGGGAAATGAGGTCAAATCTACAACGTGCCTTGCATCGCTTTCGAAACCATCGGCTTCCATTTCCACGTCAGAGCTTACATCCTGAAGAGCGAAGGCGTCCTCCTCATCTTCAGAGTCCCAGTCGCCAGATGGATCCTGGTCGTGGTCAGGGAGAATTTCGTCTATAGATCATCAGATAGGACAGGTAGGATCAAGAGAAAGGCATACCTATCTGAACACCGGTAAGATAGACCGTGCTAGCAATAAATTGAGTACGCCAAGATTAGAGTGACAGACACAATTTCTTACTTTTCTCCAGATACCGTAAAAGTGAACTTGCCGCGTTCGTGAAGCACAACATCTAGCGAGAGGTGTTCAACCTTGTACATTGTCAGGATGCGATGCAATTGAATAGTAGAAGATTGAGGACCTTTCCCACAGAAAGAGAACAGATGGCAGTGACGTTCTCCTCGCCGGAGGCCTCGTCCTCACTGTCAGAAAATTCGACAGGTTCCACGTAGGCCATTTTAAGAGTGGTTCTTCCAGACGTGTTGGGAGTTTCCGAATCGTCGCCGAGAGCGACATTGGTGATTTTTATAGGAAAGCTAGTTTCAAAGGTGGTACCCTCCTTGGAAGGCGAGACCTTTAGAGACCTGGAAAATAGTCAATTACACGTCTAAAGGTCAGATAAAGTGAAAGAAACCAAGTGGAAATTACGCGATAGTTCATCGTTTCAGAGATGAGATGATGGTTTTGAGCAAGAAAAAAATGATGGCTGAATCGAGCAACCCCATTCAAACTCCGACGAGTGCACTTCCATAGCATCGTGACCGCGCTCCTTACTCCAGTTTCCAAGCATGGTCTGCTCAATTTCCCGTATTTCCTGCTCAATTTCTCAACGTTTTTCATCCAGTCAAACGCTTTAAGACCTTATCTTGCCGCTGTCCGCTCGACGTTGACCGCAGCATTGACGCTGGAGAACTTCTCATCTCAGGTCAGTCCGCCTTGTCATCGCAGCCCGGGATACTCATGGGTATTTCAGGTCGTCGAGCGGCATAACAAACCAGAGGTGGAGGCATCGTACGTCACTCTCCTCTCTTCCGGCGATTATTAACGACCTTTTGCAGTGGATCCAAAGAGGTGCTCCTCAACCCACTCATCATCTCTCGCAATGAGAACGAGCGCGTCCTTATCGAATCCTCCGTCAACTCCATCAGACTTAGTATCAAGATCAAGCAAGCCGATGAGATTGAGAGAATACTGTGCCACAAGTTCACCCGCTTCATGATGCAGCGAGCCGAAAGCTTTATCGTCCTTAGGCGGAAGCCCGTTCAGGTGCGTAACAGAGTCTGTCATGCCCCCTTCCATACCGACCAATCTCTCAAGGGATACGACATATCTTTCCTTATAACAAACACACACTCCGAGACAATGTTGAAGCACAAGATTGTCGATTTCATCATTGAGTGCGTCCCTTATCGATACAATGATCTCCTAGCCTAACAGGCGCCGTCAGATTTATGAAGGAGGTCGACAGAGAAATCAGCGACATGAAATTGAGTCTGAATGCACGGGCCCGTATCGTCGCCGAGTCATACTTGACTGCTGTGCGTTCTCTTCCCTTTCTGCATCTTTCCCGACTGATGTTTTCGCTGCAGATTAGTACTTGAGTGTATTTCGAATTCAATGTATCACTAGAACGGAATGGACCCATTCAAAATCTCAGTTTAGCTTTCAATCGCCCCTCGACGCTGCCTTTCCACTCCTCCTCCAATATGCTATAGCTCGCCACATCTACGAACCGGCTATGATCCTCTACATCTTTCCAACAGTCCCTCAGTATCCCTTCCAGTTTGGCGCCGGCTACAACGTCTAACCACCCTCTCATGCTCTTGTTGTCCACCGAAGTTTCGAACTTCACGCGATGTACTTGTCGCTCATTAAAGAGGTAAGCCAGGACCACGTAGAGTGCCTCAGTCGCCACGCCCTTTCCTTGAGCGTTCGGTAACAACAAGATTCCAGCTTCAACCGACTTGTGAAATTCGTCGAGATGCTTGAATCCCGCAGTGCCCACGAACGTGGAGACGCCGTCCTCCTCCACCATATGGATATGATAATCCGCAAATCCAGGATCTGCAGCCCTCGTCTCCCTTAAATTCGCCGCTTCTGCCACGGACATGGTAATCGGCAACTGCGGAAGATATCGTCGCACATCTGGATCTGTTCGAAGAGTTGCGATCAAATGGTCCTCGGAACTGTCTGCGATGGCGAACTGCAGGCGGTTGGTGGGCGATGTGAGTTTGAGTGGGTGGTTTCCCGCCATGTTACGAGGTACACTCGCAACAGCCCTTCTGCCGGTATTTATAATTCTGGCTTCAGGGCTTAATCAACACATCGATGAACCATGTGCTACCGCCGTGGTCTGCCTCAGCCCTTGCACAAACGCTGGTCAAGCAATCATCCTTCTTCACCGATAGGTCACCGTAGTGTCGGACGAAACGCCACCGCACCATCCTTTAATCACATGAGCAAGTGTTGCGACGTGATGCTGTGTTATTCTAGCTACAATGTACAAGGTTGAAAGGTCTATACTTTGGTCAGGTACGTAACATTAGTGCAATTGCGAGTTCATGTATGTGTATTAGTTCAAGACAGGCGGTACTTGCGAATTCCTCAATCCAAACAATTCAACGATTTCTGCGTTGCCGTTAGTCAACGTCAACACTAGCCAGCAATACTATGTACCTTGTAAGCGTGCCTCCTTCCTCTGCAGTGGCGTCTCTGTTCGTTTGGTACCGGAAAATGCCTGTTTAATCAAAGCTTTCTTCTTCTCCTGAATCTCGAGGACCTGCGACCGATTAGCTAGTTGTCATAACGGCGAGGATGCAATATACCTTCGCTTCTACTGTGTTCTCTGCAATCAGTTGGTATACATGGACATCTTTCTTCTGGCCAATTCGATTGACTCTGTCGATGGCTTGACTTTCGATACCCTCTTGCCACCATCTGAAGTAAATGTGAGCTGCTGGATGAACACAAGCCATGATAACAGGAACTCACGGGTCCATCCTACAAGAGAACTTAGTGAGACGGGTAAACAGATCTTTGGACGATAACTCACAAGAACACATTATTTGCAACTGATTTGAAAGGACGGGTTAATCTTTTGCGTTTACGAACTTCGTGTTGAAACACACCAGTTAGATTGAGACCGAGAGCACCCTGAGGCAAGAGTCAGCATGTAGTCTAGGACAACAACATAGCATAATGACTCACAGCTTTGAGAGAAAGTAATAGAACCTTGGGAGTTTCGCCGCTTCCAAAGGCGAGATCCTCTCGCTCCAGGAAAGTTTTACCCTTCGACTTGGATTTGGGTTTGGCTTTACCCTTGCCCTTCAGTTTTTTTCTTGTGTAAGAGTCGTCGTCGCTATCGGAAACTACGAAGTCGTCATTGTCGCTATTGTCTTGAGGCGACGGTGTGAAGTCGCGGTCCAAATTGTTCATAGGGAAATCATCAGAGTCGTCAACAACAACACGCCGTGAGGCCTTGGCCTTCCTCGCTCTTGCTGGTTCAACTTCCATAGGCTCTTCAACTTGCTTGGGTTCCTCGATAGGTATTGAGAATCTGGCAAGAACCTCTTGTCGTTTTTTTGCGGACATTCGACCGTCAAACCGCTCATATGGGATCCTGAAAACTCGTGCGTCAGGAGAGTTACTAAGATACTTGAGGTAGGATTGTAGTCACCCTCGAGTATCAAGCTCTTCAGCGATCTACGAAAGTCGTAAGCCTGAGCAGATAGCACAACATTGACTGTAACTTACTTTGTCCAGGAAGGTCGTGAACTGAGAGAAGACCAGAGATTTCTCAGTCACGGGTAAGAGTGTCAGAAGGTGAATAAGTTGATCGATCTTGGCGGAAGAACCTCCTTCGAAGGTGTCTTCTTCGGAGTGGTACTGCATCTGGGTTAACTCGGTTGGCGGAGGAGGTTCAATGACATCGGCGATAGAGATCTCTTGGCGGTCCTACAGGAACATGAACGACTGTTTTCACGACGAGAAGAGGGCTCACCATGGGACATTTGCCTTGACGACTCAAAATTTCGGTGATGCTGCATAACACATTAGAACGCTTACACGGAAGCAAACACACGACGAACCATTGAATGCAGAACATATGAGCGCATGAAGTTATCCGAGCATTTACGCTATCAGGGACGTCCATGCAGATAGGACACTCCTCGGAGTCCTCGATAGCCTGTAAGAGCTGACTTTGCAATCGAACTTTGTCCTCCGGACGAAGTGCAACACGCGGCTTGCTTTTGTCGTCACTGTCGAGCATTGCCCTCAACTCGTCGAGATAATTCTTCGGAACGAGGCCTGGATGCAGTGAAATCTGTCTCATGCGCGTGAGCATGCTCAGCACATTGGATTGCATCTGGTTGAAGATCAGCGAGAAAACATTGCCGCCACCACTAGACGGATCTCACCGTTTTGGCTTCTCCGCGACTGATGTAACCTTGAATTCGCTGTTTCGAAAGATTTTCCACTTCGTCGTAAAGTTCCTGGGAATGGCTCAGCCATAAACATACGAAAGGCAATAGGAAACGAACTCTGGCATCGTCGTGCAACGCCACTGGGACGAGGGTCATTTCCACCTAGAAAATGTCAAATTATGCAAACGACATGATGTAAGGAAACAAACAGGAGGGAGTGGGATGAGTGGATTGCCTGAACTGTCTTGCATCTGTACGCGTTTGAGTATACTACGATACTAAGACCCAACTTCGACATACCTCCTTTGTTCTTCTGATGCAAACATGGCTCATCAATGCCTTAACCTCGTGTCAGCACTTAGGTATAAAGTATTTTTCTGGTGAACCTACACGCAGAAGTTCCGCTCCATCCGGAGTCCCATTCTTGAGTGGACGCAGTAGCAAACGTTTGAAGAAGTCTTCGTTATCCAAAGGTTGACAGATCTTTAAGAACGTCATGATAGAGCCAAGATCCTAACGTCGTGTCAGCGCGTAACCAGTACAGACGAAAATCGGAATACCCTCGGAGAGTTAATCTATAGACAAGTTTTGAACCGGCAAGATAATATAGACATTGTTTAACGTACGATGGGAGTACCCGTCAGAACCCAACGACGCTCGGCAGGGATTGCGCATACCGCCTTGGCCATTTTTGTCTTCGGGTTACGAATGCAATGACCCTCGTCGAGAATGATTCGCTAAGAAGCAAGAAATGAATGGAATCCACCCGCAGATAACCTGTGAGCTACCCACCTTCCATTGAACGCAAAATAGCGGCGTACCACCTTTACGCTTCTTTTTGCTAGGGCCATCCTCCGGTTTGAAGTCTGTATGTTCTGTGGCGCACACTTGATAGGTCGTGATGACCACATCGAATTGGCCAAGGTCTTCTGCGCTAACGGAACGACCTGGTCCATAATAGACGTGCGCCTTCAGTGCACCCGGCGAACAATGGTCTTGGAGTTGTTTTTCCCAGTTCTGACAGTACCATTAGCGAATGACTTTGTTGAATTTGGGAAAGACTTACTGAGAGAATCGACAACGGCACGACTAGGAACAGGTTGTGAGCTTCCAACGTATCACACGCGCTCGTCACTCTTACCGATTAAGGTGGCGTTCGAAAAATGCGCTGGCTTGTCCTTCTTCGTTGCAAGCACAAGGGCAATCATCGTCAACGTTTTGCCCTACGTTGCTCTCAGAAAAGCGCTGTTACATGGAAAAAAAAGTCTTACCAAACCCTGAAAAAGTAAAGAAGTCAACTTCGTCAAATATCTTGCAAAAACGCTTACCATGGCATCCGCAAAGAGGGCTCCACGACCCAATACAGGCGGAGCAGCCGTAGGAGTTTTCGTTGCAACTATAGTGCATTTGAGGACAATGTAGCCGCTGCATACTTCGCGACCTACTGTTGAAATAATAATTGCTCTTCTGTTGAGGCATTAGCAGGATGAAGACATCTTTGGGCGATCAACCGACCTTCGTCGGATTCTGGCGAAGCTGCCAAAACTGTACGGGTTTATCACTTTCTTTCTTCGGCAAGACTGGGTATTCTCGTTCAATGCACCATTGCAGACCTTGACTCTAAGTTAAAGTAAGTTCAAGGTCTGATCCGAAGGTAGTTCAAAGGGCACCTGATGCTTCATCAAGTCGACAACCAAATCACCCTTCGCAATCCCGGGCGGATCGGGATGCAGAGGAAGCTTTAAAACATCCTCCGACGCGCAAACACTATCCAGCAAAGAACTTCGTCGCCCTTCATCGTCAACTTTTTCAAGGCTGTTCAGAATACGGCTGAGCTCAGCGGCTTTCTCGCGAGCTTCCTCCTGCTTCAGAGCTGCTTCCGTCTGGGCTTTCGAATTTGCGGTCACGTGAGACTTCCGCTGCTGAGAGGACCCCGCCGCATTTGCGCCGCCACGACCACTCGAGTATGATACCTGTGTAGGAGGAGCGTAAGAAGGAGCTGCACTGGCCCGAGTAGTCTGCCCGAAACCACGCTGTCCCGGCGTTGCCCATATCAACTTGGGCTGAATGAGAGCGCGTTTATCGGCGGCGCCGTAGAATCTGATGGTCCTGAACCAAAAATGAGTGGTTAGTGATTGGTGAGCGACGTTGCTTACAAGTCGAGTGTATAACTGAATCCAGACACTGAACAGAATCTGAGCTGGAGCCAAAGTAGATGGGAAAGGACATACAATTTCCATCATGTATGATGGCCTCACAATTAACAAGATGTTGGTCCAAAAGCGGCGCCAGTTTCTGCGCCACCTTTTTAGGGAGATGACCGACTTGCGTTCTACTGATATTCATGACTTGGATAGCATTCCTATCCGATGATTAGAATGGACTACACGACAAGGTGATATCGTACCTGTCGTAGGGATTATGTGGCTCTCGTTGAAGGATAACCTCTTCTCCAGGACCGACCAAACCTGAGAAGGCGTGAAATGGACCAAAAGCTAGGCAAGTGAGGAAACAGACCTGTGTAATATTGAACGCCCACTACGTTAGTTCGCATGCTCGTGTACAACTCTTCGCGAGTTTCTTCTTCTAGAGCTTCATCCTCAACTGGGGCGAGAGCCTGACTACTTGAAGGCATTGCACTCGAGGTCGCTTGAGAGCCAGAGTCATGAGGTAATTTTCGCTTCTTTGTAGTGGCAGTGGTAGCTGCAGGCCGTTGCGCTTGACTTGAGATGCCTTGAGAACTAGAAACTTGAGAGTATGATGCAGGCATAGTGGTAGTTGAGGGCGTGGAAGCGGCGGCGGCGTCTCGAAGGGCCTTTCGTTGTTTCTGACTAGGAGGCCCTTGAGATGAGGGAACCACCACCGGTGGAAATACAGCAGCCGGTGGAAGTGTAGTTGGTACAATAGGTGTAGATGTACCAGCCGCACCTGAATAGGTGTTTGTGGCGGCAGCTGCAGCGGCGTCGCGTAGTGCTCTTCGTTGTTTCTGACTCGGCGCGGACTGGGTAGCGGGTGAAACGTGCGTCGGTGCCGGTGGGCGCGCCGAAGGCGGAATATCCGCAGGATCTATGCGCCTGTTGTGGATTGCAGTACGAATCTTTTGTTGGTCTTCCGGTCTAAGTGAGAATAATGAACGAACTGGAATTGATGGTAGCAGAATGAAAGGAACCTCAATGATAGAAAGTCCTTTATTTGATCCAGATTAACTGTGGCAAGTTCGGCAAGGATGTCTGGCGTGACACATCCCCTTTTCAAGCGTGTTAAACAGCGCGATGAGGAACGATATTTTAGTCTTACCAGTGCCGCCACTCGATAGAGTCACCAAAGCTAGCGGTGATTAGTTTGCCATATCTGAGGCTGCCTGTCTCTACTGTTGAATTCTGCAAAAAACAAGGGTTGGCGACGCGTCTTGGGCAGCAGAATCACTTGACGGCACCTTGCAGGGCGGTGGTCCATGACATTTCGCACGCGCCGACTTTGAGTACTGCGCCCAATGTCAGAGACGGCAATGAGAAGGAGATGAATGGCTACGTACGCCGACAAGATGGTTCATGGTCGTTGAGAGCGTCGACAAAGAATGTGCAATCAGGGTCGGGGCCCGACGTTGACGCGCACAACAAACACAGCACAACAGAGTAACGCTCTTTACCTTTTACACCAACAACGCGTCTCGCTGACCCTTGCTTTGACGGCGCACAATGTCCCAAGCAGGCTCATCAAAAGGTCTTGTATATTTTCCCTTTAATTTAGCCTTTACTTACAGCGTCATACGCAGACGGTCTCATCTATGACCCCGACCAGGATGCAGACGAGAAACGCGCCGTCCGCAAGGACTACCGGTCCCTTACACGAAACATGGAGCGTAAGATATACTGCACTTAGCTTTACAGCTCGAAAAAGACGCGTTTTTGCAGAACATCAGGCAAATATCAATGATCTAAGCATCAACGATATCGCCGAAGGTATTGGCAAGGCCGATGAGTACTTCGCTCGAGGTACGAGTTTACAGCTCCTCATGGTGCGTATATCAACTCCAGAATATAGTCAAGGGACCCCAAGAGGCCACACTCGATTCCGCCTTTCTCTTAATGGCCTCAAATCTCGGCGCCCAAAAGGCGCGAGCAATGAAGTCCGGCGCAGGCGCGTTTGACGTTGACGAGTTCGTCTCCAAGCTCGTCACGTTCATGGGTGGCCGCAAGTTCGGCAACCAAATTCCGGATGAAGCGTCTGACGTCGAAGACGATGAAGACGACCCGGATATGGTTCTCGACTGGTCCATTATTGGGCGAAAGGCTCTTGCAAAAATACACAGAGCACCAGCTATTGGCTTCATGTACGTTACTTCCTCATCTCTTTTCTTCGATTAATCATCTCCGCAGGCTGGGACCACTTTCGCTGGAAGCGAAGAAAAGGGCACCTGTACAGCGGGCCAAGTTGGAGAAAAACAAAGCGGAAGAGCGAAAGCCACAGGAGTTGAAAGAAGAAGATATTGCTCGTTCTGAGAATGAGACCACGAAGAATGTCGCAGTCGTAAGCGACCCACGCATCTGCTCGTAAACCATTATTGAACCGCGTTACAGCTGGAAAACCTCTTGACAGAAATTGGGGAGCCAGTAAATCTGTTCAAATTCGTCATAAATCCAAACGACTTTGCGCAATCCGTGGAAAATATCTTCCATCTCTCTTTCCTCATCCGTGACGGCAAGGTCGCGCTGGAGACCAGTCTTGACGGCGAGCCCATGATATGTAAGACCACCTTCATTTTCAGTGCGTGACGGCCATTCTTATGTTCACGTTTCCAGATAGCTGTGGTCAACCTTCAGACGAAGACTACGACAACGGGCTTCGTAAACGTCAAATCGTACTCGAGTTCGATGAAGCCACTTGGAAGGTAGAATGCTTTATCTCGGTTTCTGAACTCGCGCTGATTGCGTTCTTTTGCAGAGGGCCATCGAGGTCTTCAAGATTACTGAACCAATGGTTCCCCAACGTCCGCCGGCAAAGACGCGCCTTGGGAACAAGTGGTATGGCTAGCCGCACTTCCTATAGGTAGATGATACTCTCTATCTCATTTCTTGTTAATTCTGTAGTGTATACACAATATCGTATATTATTTTTCTCTTGCCGCTCTGCACCAGACGTGGCACTCCATGACGTCCGCCACTTCCAGAAAGAGATAAAAGATGCGGATTCCCGCACGAAACTAGGCAGAATGAGTTTTCTCTTCAAACGCGCGAGTTAGATGCCAAGTTGAGTAGATATTGATGTTCAACACGATGGTGTGCAAATTAGAGATAAATTACGTGTGTATGTATGGTATTTTAATACTGTCCGTCCATATAATCCTTTCCGGCCTGATGGTTAGAGATGAGAGGGATCGATGCCCAAGGGGAGCATGGTTTTGTCGCTGAGAATAGCCTTGTCCCAAGTATGTTGTTGAAGCTACGGAGGGACGTCAACATAAGTATGAAAGAGAAAGACGAGGCTACGCACATGTTGAAGGGCCTCCGAGATGGACAGTAAATTCATATGTTTGGGAATATTGTTATCATTCTGGGAGGAAATCAGCCTGCTGTAATGATACTCTCGGTGACGACATACCCAAAGCGCTTCGTCGAAATCTCTGAAGTGCAAACGCAGGTCAAGGGGAACGAGACTAGGGAAAATAAGAACATGGATGGTCGGTGTATATGGCTGAGCCGGGGATACATAATTCGCAAGTTCCTGTAAGACATGAGTAGGATTCCAGAGGGGAGGAAAAGAGGCTCACCTGAGCAGAGGATATCGCAAGCTTAATGTTTTGTCTTTGGGCTCGGGCGTCCTGGCCGACAAGTACGAAGATCTCCCAAATACAGTCCACCAAGAAGACCGAAGACTTGACGGAAGGGTAATCGACCAAAGACGGAACAGCCGAAAGCTTTGAAAAGATTCAGTAAGAGTCGGACGACGAGGAAGAAAGTGACTTACAGCATTTTTGCCTCGAGAAGCATCTACATGCCACACAGTTGGATCGGTACGAGGTGCCATACTCCTCCAGCGCCAATAATCGGCTTGCGCATACTCGTCTTCACCCAGCACCATCCAGAACATGTCGTCGTCGTCATCACTGGCACCATGAGCGAGTTCGACAACGTTCTGGCCGAGTGTTCGCGCATAACGATGAGCAGCCTTGCGTTCCTTCGACACAGCACCACATCCATGCCAAACGTAGATCGTGTCGAGCACAGACACGCAGTAGCTGAATCCGGAACACAGGTTTTTGATGTTCTGAGTTCGGATTGAGTGGCAGCAGTCTTGCGTCAACAGCGCACGTACCAAATCAAGCTCGTCAATCGTGATGTAGCCTCCCTTTGAACGTACAACGTGCATAGCCGTGTTATCGGCTGACCAATGAACTCGCGATCCCTGGGAACGGTGAACTTTCATTCAATCGCAAGAAAGGGCGGCTTACCTGACGTATCGCCAATTGACCACCTAGCACACTGAGAAGCTCCAGAGGTTCTGCATATTGCGGAACCGGAATCTACACGATAAGGTCAAGGCAAGACGAAGCAACATGAGAAACGGTCTCACGTATGAAGTTCCGTAACGTGAAGCGATCTCAGTCAGTTTACTCTTTTCTCCCTCATCAAGTCGACTGTTCTTGCCTTGCCACGCCCAGACAGTCGTAGCCACCAGGCCACTGGATGTAGACTTTTTCCTGTGGATGATGATGACGATTTCGGTGTCGTAGAACACGGCAGACTCCTGTATAGCGGTAGCAGTATTCCCCGAAATCGACATAACGTCTACAGATATTGTGCGAATGCTTGGATCAGAGACATAGGTCGATGGATTGGTCGCGAGCAGAGACACATCGGGATGAGGAAGCGGCTCCTCTGGGAAATCTGAAAAAGCGATCAGCGTACCATGAAAAAGGGAAATTGTGAGAATCTTAACCAAGTGTCACTACTTCCGGCTTGTTGAGCCTCTTCGCCAAATCTTCAAGTTCGTCGATCTCAGGGCTCAATGATTTACCAACGTCCCTCGATAGCGTCCCCGCAGGAGTAGGTAAAGGTGTAGCCTCCTCCTTCAACGGAGGTAAGCTGATTGCAGAGAACCTATCATAACTCGATCGCCGACGCTCTGGGAAAGGTGGGACAAGCTGTGGACGCGCAAAGGAAGGTGAAGGGAGAGGCTCAGGAATGGGACTCTTCGGGACCTCCGGTTCCGGGGGTGTAATGACAGGCTCCGGCGAAGCGACAGTCTCGCTGAGAGCCTGTGCCACATCCATCACGGTGGCTCTATTGCCCGAACTGGGTATCCTTGACCGGGGTGAGGGTGAAATATTATCCGATCTAGCAGCCGATGAGGTGAGAATGCTAGGCAGTCGAGGAGCAGGAGCCTGCACGCCAGTGTCACCAACGGATTTCGAGCGGGAGGTCGGGGCAACAAAATCGGCAGTCATGCCTGGTAGCGCTTGACGCCCGACCATTTTACGAGCGGGTTTCACCTCGGCAGAAGTATCACTCGACGGTGCAGGGGACTGTGACTGAATGATACCATGGTTGGCCCAACGGTCAGTAACATGTGAGCCACTAGGAGTACGGACAAAGAGCGGCGCGTCAGAAGACGTGACAACGGTTTTTACGTCCTCATTCGTTGTGGTCGTTGTTGTGGAAACGTCTGGCGACAGCGAATCTGCCGATTCTTTCACGGGACTGCTTGCAGACAAAGAACCTTTCGAATCGCTTGGGGCCGCGGATTTGCCCTTGCGGGGTTTCTTCGCTCTGTCTTTCGTCGGCTGTATAGCAAATATTCCAAAGCATGAATTATGAATATAAATGCCATGATATGAGACAACAAGAAAACCAAAATCAACCCGTAAGTAATGTTGCAGCGCAATCACCAAAATGAACGCACATGAGCTAAAGGCTTCCGGGGCTCGGGTATTATCTCCGGTTCTGCGAACGAGACTTTGCTGCCAGTTCGTTGCATTCCAAGCTCATCGACTGCTGGAAACGACACTGTATTAGGCTCGGGTGCCGGCTTGAAAATCATCATGGTTGTTGCAGAGCCTAAGCCCTGGCCGTTGGACGTCTTCCCTTCAAAATGCTTAGTGGGTGAAGGGGTGCTCCTGGCATGTATGGACGGTAGCGATGGCGCTTTCTTCAAGCTCTTCGGCTTGTCTTCGATTGCTGGGGGGCCAACAGTGCGGACTTTGCGTATGGGAGAAGGAGAAGGTTTGGGAGATACGGGTGGTGACTTTGACTGCATGTTCTGAGGCTGCCAACGATCAAGAACAGAGCTCTTGCGGCCACTTTGACGCGTCGTTTCTTCCTTAATGCTTGAAGGAGGACCTTGCAACTCTTGGCTTACTTTGACCATATTTTGGACAAAGCCTCGACCTTGCAGCCTGCTGATACTAGGGGTGGGGTCCTTGGGAGTATCAGGCTTCAAGAAAGCAGGGGAGGGCGTCTTGGATGGAGGTATAAGCGGTCCAAGAGATGTACGCGGGGAGGGTTGTATGGGCCTTGCGAGGGCAGGAGTGGATGCTGTCGTCGTAGGTGTGGATGAACGTTGGGATGGAGTAAAGGGGCGAGTTGGAGGAGACGACGATGATTTAATGGATGCACCTGTTGCATGAAAGCTCACAATAGAGGGTGTAGCCGTCGAGGTTGAAGCCAGACTGCTAGGAGGACGCGATGATGAAGGCGGTTTAACGTCCAGCGGTCTTGTAGGGGTGCTTATGGTGCGATCCCGACTTGGAGGCTTCTGAGGAGACATTGGCCGCGCTGCCGATACCTGTTCCATGTAGCGTGAAGCCACTGAAGGGGTACTAAGTTTCCTGGACCTCATATCATCAGGGCTTGGCAATTGGTCCATACTGCGAGCACTAGCACTGTTCATGTAAAGCGACGTGGATGGTTTGGAACTGGCAGTCATCCCAGGCATAGCAACACCTTTACTGCCAAAGATCGGATGAGGAGCATCAATCCGAGTGCGTTGCTCAAACTGCGTCGGATCATGGGCATCCTGCTGTGGTGCGTGCTTATTTAGTCGTGGACCGGTAGCACGGCCACCCATAAATGCTGCCAAAGACATTGAGGGAGGATTCGAGGAGGAAGGAGGTGGTTCTCGACGAAAAGTATTAGATGTAGGGGGTGGACTTGAGCTGCCCATAAGCTTCCGCATCGCAGCATCCTGTGCCTGTCGACGATCATGACTAGACTTGGACTCGTCGGCAGACAGTGGGGTGTCGTCTTTGATAGACGCCAGCTTGGAGGCTTCTGCAGCTGTATGTAGAGAAGTGAGTATACGAAATAACCACTGAATTAAAACAGAGTCGTACACAAGTCAAGACTCTGAATCCGACTTCCGTAGCCAACGCCTCTGCTTCTGCGCTGTCTGGCCAGCCTTGACGCAGCGATTTCCTCTTCAAGTTTTCTCTGTTCAGCTTCTTCGTCGGCATCCACCTGCTGCTGCATGGCCTTGATCTTGCTCGCCCATTCAGCGATGCCATCCTCGGGTTTGGGATAGTCGCCAGTACGCATTCTTGTGAGTCCTGGCGCAGAGCTCATCGTAATTCGTGGGAGACCCAAACAAGGCCTCGTTGCGCAGAGCAAGGCGGACACAACTGTGACTGTCACGTCACGAGAATAAGAAGAGCGACTATACTATTGTCTTCCAACTCAAACAATCGTTTGAATGCGTTGCAACGCCACCAAGAATCATCATGCTCAGAAAGTTCATTAAATGTCCAAAAACATTGAAAGGATATCTATCACGGCAAATGAATGGCGTCCGTTGTCAACTCGTGAACGCAGCGGGTATCTACTGAGTATGCGTGTCATCGAGCCCCCTACACTACAAGCAAAAACCCAAGCACGATGGCGGCTAAGATGGATCCGACGCGGGCTGATCTCATTAAAGCGCCATTTTTCTGGTCGTTAGCGGCCACCGCCGTGAACACACCGTCCGTGGCGGTCTGCGTTACATTATCCGCGATGTTGCCATCTACAAAGATTTAGTTAGACCTTAAATTATCTGGATGATGACGGTAGAAAGCTCACCGATGAATGACACCCCACACAGATCAATGGCCTGGTCATTGACCTGCGATACGAGATCGGGAAAGTTCTCCCTTGCTATCGTGAACGCCTCCTTGGTACAACTCGTGCACGCAAATGTGCTTATTCCCGAAGACAGGAGCTTCTGGACGTCGGCGAACAAGTTGAAGAAGCTCAAATCATCCAACGTGAGCTGTCCAACGATGCTCTCCAGATTCGTGAGCATTTCTGTGGCGCAAAGCTGACCGGCGTTATCACTTCACAAAGTCGAGATTAATGTCAAAACTTGTTGGGATAAGCATTATTGTGAGCACTCACTCCTTCAAACAAGCAACTTGACGAGCTGTCGGGTACGCCTGTTTAACAATATCCAGGACAATACTCCCAATGTCCCCTGGTGCGCCAATGCCAGCAAGATCCTCACTGCAGCCAGTAGTCACATTCGCGACCATCGCCTCCAAAGAGGCGTCCGAGCACGTCCCCTTCGAACATAGCCCAGTCAACCACTTGTTAATGGTGTTAGGAACCGATCTCTCTGTGCCGACCACAAAAGACAACAGCGCTGCTGGGTTCATACACGCGGCATCAGGAGAAGTAAGCAGGCCCTTCACTGAATCGGTGCAAGAAGAGGATAAAGAGATCCTTCAGACACGTCAATCCAATCTCTTCACTGAATGATAAGTCATCACGCACTGTGCAGATGCCAGTCCAGCAGTCAGAACGAGAGAAAAGAACTTCATATGACCCAGCATAGTGAACGTAGTTGAAAGGAAAGAATAAAAGAATGCGAAAGAAAAATGAAAGTTTGGAAGAGAAATGAAGAGCAGCTACCATTTGAGGAATGGAGCATCGACTATAAAGCCCCCCCTCCTTCAAGTTCCAAAGTATCGGGTCGAGTTATGATTGACGTGCCAGACAACAGCCAATCAGGCTCTGATACGCATGCCGGTTACCATCCAAGTGTGATGATTTCGCATTGCCGAGACGTGCTAAATGCAGGTAGCTGTACTGGCATGCAACGCTCCAATCATTGACGAAGATGTAGCAGCCAAGGAGGGGCGTGATCGAAGCAATCATCGAACCCGTTGGGCCCGAGGTGAGGCGGTGAGGCTATATAAAGAACCCTGGTGCCTGACTCGGCAACCTTCGCGTCGAGTGGCGCCTCTCCTTTTCTTTGGATGACTGCCTGAAGTTAACTGAGGCAGAGACCCGGTCTATCCAGAGTATGCAGTATACAATGATTGTCGAAGAAATTTTGTAGCACTAAAACAGAGATACATGAGATAATGAATAATGTGGCGTAGTAGTAGAGGGAACACAATGAGGGGAATGCGCAGATAAGAAGGCGGATACCAGTTGCATGCTATCGTTGCCGCCAGGAGGCCGAGTACGTTGTCGGCGAGTCTGAGTCGTCGTTAGAACAGTTTTGAGGTTTACGCGCCACGAGCTCTAATGATGGAGGCTTCCCGACGAACCCAAAGCACGAATGCGGTCAAAGGCGTTGCGAGCGGAAGGAAGGTACCGTAACTAGAGCAGAGCGATGCCGACATCCTCAACGAGTCGCGCCATGGCCTCGTGGAAGTCTTGAACGTATGTCGCCTAGACTCAAGTACCTCGCCCACTTACAAAATGCAGATTTATGTAACGGAGGACCGCCAAATAGATGGATATCAAAGGAACGAGCACTGGTATTAACGCGTAATATTCTAAGTCCGTGACCCTCAATGTGGGGCCTAGTGATGTTCATACTTAAGCTAGGAGAACTGCCAAAAAAGCAGAGACTGCTGCGAATTGTCCACCAATGCTGAAGCCCCATGCAGAGTTGTTGCCTGTCGACGTTGAGGCAAACCCAGAGGGAGCAGTCTGGGATATCCCAGAAGGTGATGAGCCATCTGCGTAAATTGGTGGGTACGAGGTTTATGTTTTGAGTAACGAAAACGTACCAGTGAAGGAAGCACCACACTCATTTTGAATATCACTCTCGTCGTCGGACACAAGGGCGGGATAGTCTGCCTTCAGAATGGTATAAGCTGCCTTTGCGCAATCGGTGCAAGTAACGTTCGAGGAAATCTGTGTATCGTCTGATCCAAAGAGCGACACAATGTTACTGAGACTGAGTGTCGTCCCTAACGATGTTTGAACGTTGTTGAGTGTTTCTGTTGCACAGTATGTGTCCCCGCTGTTGGATACGTTTCAGTAAGATCAAATACTTCGAGTACTTGGAAAGAAAGACTTACTTTTTGAGGCAGACGACCTTCCTCACCGTAGGATACGCCTCTTGGACCATGCTAATGACTGTGCTGGTTTGACTAGAATCAAAGCCAAAAGTCCCAAGCTCAGACGAGCATCCGGCGGTGATGTTGGTAACAATAGCGGCAAGTGTATCATTGCTGCATGCGCCGCGAGTGCATACATTCGTGACCCATGTGTTGATGGGGTCAATAATAGACGTGTTTGCAGATCCGACAGCGAGAGAGATGAGCGAAGAAGGGCTCAAGCAGGCATTAGCGTCCGCATTCTCAGTCACAGCGCCCAGCGCTGTTGTGCAAGCAGATGAAAGCCTGAGAAGGAGTTATAGGACGGCCTGGCACAGACAATGTAGGAACTCACTGGGCTGTCGCCGAGGACGCAGCGAGAAGCAGAGTAGTAAGAGTCAAAAAAGAGGAAGAAAGCATGGCGATTAATATCACTCGATCTGATGTGAGGGTGTTTTATACCGCGCTGGTGATCACGAGGACGGCTATTTAACCGCCAGACTTTATTATTTTACAGCATACAGCATGACTGCGCACGAAGGCAGTACAAGGCCATCGAGGCCATCGTGGATAGTACCCACCAATGGCCCCAATCGCCAAGCTGAAGTTTCTAGACGGGATAATCCACATTAGACCGAGAATGTTTGAAGCGGGAGTTACGATTGAAGGTGATTGTCGAAGATCATTTGTCGCTGCAGTCGACTTTCATCTCAGAGATGATGGTGAGTGTCAAGAACAGAGCGCCGCCACAGTGATCGACGGCCCCGCGCGACACTTCACATTGTCACATGTGGGTTCTATCTTGCTCACTATCCTGCTCCCATCCCCAATCGTTCACCGTCGCCCAAAGGTACGTTTTGAACGACTGCCAGGCGCGTCGGTTATGCATAACGTAGTTGATCAGATGATAGCCGACGAGCAACACGGTAACGGACGCGGCGCCAAGCACCAACTACAGCGACCGTGCACTGCACGACGCCCTCTCGACGATTCTTCCCCCGATATCGCGACAGAAATACGTCCTGCCGAGCCTGATTCACCCATCATAGATCTTGGGCTGTCAGTGTCTACGGATAACACTACTATCACGTTGCAGCTCTGCGGCGAGTCCTTCTCGTACACTCTCAAGTCACTCAGTCCCGATCCACTGGAAATCATACAACTCTTGAAACTGACGACCAGCGAACGCGGAAATTGGATCCTGGTTGGTGCTTATTACCGGCGCAGCGGAAACACGCCTGCTGCAGTCAAAGTTATGACTGCCATGTTGGAGGGTAATATCGTTCACGGCACTTCAAAGTCTTTAATTGACGCGACACTGTATCGACAGAAATGGTCAAACATAAAGTCTCTGATGGTCTTCTCAAGCCCGTCTTTCTATTCCTGTCCAGCTGCGAAACGGATCTCGGACGACGCGTCAAAGGTGACGCAGTGCAGGAAGCTCAACACCATTCGAATGCGCGGAAATGGCTTCAGAAAGTCTACGGCACATTTACCGGAAATCATCTAGCTTCTGTGAAAGGTATCAAGCGGTCCGAGGAGACAGTACCGCCAAAGATATCGCAAGCTCCTTCTCCGCCGACAGCGCCACAAGAGACACGCCAAACGCCATCTATACGAGCACAGGCATCCCATCATAAAATCTTGGAGCGTGAAATTGAAGCTTTACGAGATCGGCACGCACAGACGTCAGACATGCTTTCTGAAGTGCGAGCCAGGAAAAGGAAGTTGGAGGACGAGATAACATGGGAACGAGATACGAGGAGAAAGCTAGAAAGAGAGATTGAAGAATTACGGCAAGATCGCGACCGTGCGCGGCGAATGGAGTTGTATGCATTGGAGGAGATGCATCGGGAGAGTGAGCTACGCAGGCAGGCAGAGGATGCTTTGGAACGTGAGCGGTTCCTTCGACGCGAGGCGCAAGAACGTGCAAGATACGATATCATATCAGAATAAGCAGTACCCAAATGCAAAATTGCATTTAACGACGCCACCTGATGACTAAGCAGCTATACAGGACGCATCGGTAACATCCGCGTGCCGAAACTCTAACTTTTTCGGCTAGATCAGTAGCACAGTGACTTGTACGCCCCGTTCAGCGCCCTCCTCAAGACTCGCAAAATGGCCACCACTCTGCCGAAAGAAATCTCAAAACTTGGCCAGGATGTCAAGCTCTTTGCCAAGTGGGACACCCAGGAGTACGCCATCCTGCAAAAAAATATCAGAAATTTATTTCTTAAAACTCTTGCAGCGTTGAAGTCAAGGACATCTCCCTCACGGACTACATCCAGATCCGCCACGCAGTCTGGCTTCCCCACACCGCCGGCCGTTATGCCAAGAAGCAGTTCAAAAAGGCCCAGATGCCCATCGTCGAGCGTCTTGTCGACAGGTGCGCCTCGGGACCTTTCCAGCGACGCCCGATACTCATGTAGTCGAAACAGCTTGATGATGAACGGTCGCAACAACGGCAAGAAGGTCATGGCCGTCCGAATCGTCGCCCACGCGTTCGAGATTATACATCTCTTGACCGACCAGAACCCTATCCAGGTTTGCCTACAATTCGCGCAAACACGAACTCTACGCTCAGCCTTGATCATCGCAGGTTCTCGTCGATGCCATCGTCAACACTGGTCCGCGTGAAGACTCGACCCGTATCGGTTCCCAAGGAACAGTCCGTCGCCAGGCCGTCGATGTCTCTCCCCTCCGCCGCGTGAACCAGGCCATCTCCCTTCTCACCATCGGTGTAAGTACCCCGTACGTCCGAATCACGTATACATCTTATTCAGATCTTCTCCTCCCCAGACCCGTGAATCAGCATTCCGCAATGTCAAGTCCATCGCCGAGTGTCTGGCCGATGAGCTCATCAATGCTGCCAAGGGTTCTTCGAACTCTTACGCCATCAAGGTACTAGAGCCACGCTCATCTTTCTCGGGACAATCAGCTAAAATCTTGCTCAGAAAAAGGACGAACTCGAGCGGGTGGCCAAGTCCAATCGGTAAAACTCTTACTTGGCGTGCTTCCGTTCCTCACCTGGGGATTCGGAACGCGGAGGATGGTCGGGCAAAATTGAGTTTGGATCGTCGGGGTCTCTTATTTTTCTTTTTATCTTCCATCTTCCGTATGACACTTAATGCACCCCATGCTGTCCTCCCATGTCGTATGCTTTCAATAAAGACACCTTCGCTCCAGATTTAGTCCTGTACATGCGGAACATTCGCGGCCTTGATATTAAATATCTTACCTGTCAGTGCGTTCCTCATCGCGCTAGGCATCGAAACAACCTTCAAACTTCTCCCGAAATTGGAGCACGCGGTAATGAAAACGCTCCGAAGAGCAACAGCATCGATGTTTCTTGTTATTCCCTTGTACAGACTAATGAGTAATGCCAGCGAGTAGATGAGATTCAATCCAGACCAAATAGCAAATATGATAAACAATGTACACCCTATAATCCATCCAGAAAATATATGGACAGAAAAGGAGAAAACGAGTAAAGCCCGCGAGACAGAATTACAAAACAATGATGTAGTAGTATGGGACAGATGACAATGCAACGGTAGGAAGGGGAGGGGATTAATGCGGTGAATTTTGCGAGACAGCCTCAGGTAAGTCGTCGGGAATAAGGCGATGAGATACAGCACGGGGGACACAAATGTGCATGTACTTTGAGGCGGCGGAGGGAGATGGTGGTGGTATACAGATTGTGGAGCGTCTAGGGATACAAACTTGAGGACGAGGATCGTTCGAGGACGGGAGGACCGAGGGTGGTGACAGACGGGTATAGAGAAATTCTGTGACCGTAAGGCTGCATTAATAGCAACCGCACCCATGCAAGAAAGTCGCTGCCGTCGCAAAACCCGAGGTGTGTTTCCATTTCCATATCTATGAATCGACGACTGCCGTGACGTCGTTTTTGGGATGAGTGTATCAACGCGAGCAGACAGACAGTAAAGGCAGATGTTCCGTATGATGCGTGACCTGGAGGGAGAAGGTAGCCGGGTATCGTAAGGGTATAGCACTACCGCGATACTGTCGGTGTGTGACCTCCTGGCGTAGACCCGTGCGGCGTTGATCCAGAAGCACCTCCTCGGCTGATGGACCGGCTGACGCTCTCGACTGCTTCTGGTGCGGGTTTGGGCACCACACCAGCTAAACCCTTGTACCCGTACGTCTTCCCAAACTCTCTGAGCATTGCCTGGCCCATGAGGCAAACCCAGCCGAGACCCTCCCCATTGGTACTCTGGCCAGGCCAAAATAGCTCCCCTTCATCGTCCTCGATATCAACTTCATGCTCGTCCGTAGGTGATAACGTCGAGTACATCATGCGTGCAAAGGTCTTTGGAAAGTACTTTTGCAGTGTTGGGAGGGTGAGCGTCTGCTGTGCCGAATTGAAGGCGGCTATAGTGGCCGACATAATCGACATGTGGTCCTTTATGGAACCAAGCATGTTCGCAGAGACGGGTACAGAGACAGAATTAACAGAGTTGGCAACGTGAGGAGGGATGGATCTGGTGTATTTTGTGGGGACCATGCGGATGTGAGGCGCAGGACCGGGAGCGGCTTGTGTAGGAGGGGCAGTGAGTACAGATGAGGTATCGGGGTTAGGTGTGTCACCATCGCGGTTCGTGGGAGTGGAATTGGCGCTGCTGGTCGGAGCGATACTTGCCGGTGAAGGGAGCATCTGCGGAGTACCCTGCTTCTTAGCGCCTTGCACCGAAGGAGTGCTCATTTCCCGTTCTGCCACCGCAATATTTGCGACAACCTCATTGCGAGCCTTGTCGATTATCTTGTCAACCTCCACATTGAGATTTCGGTGATGATAGGCGAGCTTGCGCGCGTGTATGAAACCTTCTATCATGAAGCTGTTGACGAAATTACAGCCCATGAGGGAAACGAAAAAGATAACGAAAGCTTACATCAAACCAAGAAGTGCCTTCTCCCCCTCGGTAGAAGCTTCTGCGGCTTGCCACTTTGTCTTGCACCATGTGAGAAAGGCGGTTGTGGTTGTCCAGGAGTCGACAATGCAACAACGCCTACTGTAGTCCTTGTTCCACAAGGCATATGTGAAACAAATCAAGGCATCGACGAGTTCGAGACGGGCGATGAGACCACCATACTTGTGGTAGGAAGAATTTGGCGGCGGAGGATTCGAAAGCGAGCGATATTCACGATGTGACGAGGGAAAAGTTGACCAGAATCGTGCATCACCTGAGTACTTGAGTTGACGGCCAGCAGTGTAGTAGCGATCGTGTATAAGGTCAAAGTGTCGCAGCGATGGACGGCCCTGCTTTGGCCTGCGGATAGGCATTCGAAAGTCGACAGCAGCGTCAAGCTCAGCTGACGTTGTTGGAGCGGCCGACGGCGGCGGTGGCGGGGGTAGCGGCAAATCCTCGCGGACTTCGCCTTCTTCGCTCGGCTCAAGCCTTGTGGCGGTAAATGCATTTGGGTTACGGGTGTGTCGTGAGTTCGCAGGCTGTGGTGGAGGTATCGATGGCTGATGAGTGGGACGGGTCGACTGGGAGTCCGTTCTAGGCCGTTTGGGATGTTCTTGCGTAAAGGTGGGGTCCTGTTTCCGCTTCTGGCCCAATGCAGGCGACGACGAGCGAGATGCTGGTGGTGAAGGTGGGAGATTGGGGATGATAGCCTCTGAAAAGTCGGAGAATAGCTGGACAAGGGAAGCAGATTAGCAGTGAAGCAGGAGCCGAACGGTTTGACTAACCGCGAGGTGCTTGAGGAGC
The DNA here is from genome assembly GCA_036872995.1 of Hymenopellis raphanipes. Taxonomy (NCBI): domain Eukaryota; kingdom Fungi; phylum Basidiomycota; class Agaricomycetes; order Agaricales; family Physalacriaceae; genus Hymenopellis; species Hymenopellis raphanipes. The sequence goes on from JAYMDG010000021.1 coordinate 950,818, forward strand.
TGCTCTCTCGACCACGTCCTGAATATCACCAATAATGAGCAATGAAATCATATAATCACTAGAAACTCACCGTTTTGTGCGCTGGGAACGCTGGGAAAGGGATACAGATGCCATGCTAATGATGGTAGGTCCCAAAGAGTGACCAAGTGTGACGTTCGTGTAGTCTAGGGTCACGGTGTTCTCCACTTTTGCTGTCGAGTGCGTGGGTACTGGGCTCAACTAGGCTTCTCCTAATGCTCTGCTAATCCTTCACTTGTGCTTGCTGTTTCACGCTGCTGCTCACCAACGGTCTTTATCAGCCGCCTCTTCAGTCATCAACTGGCCATCTCCGCGGCCGCTTCCCTGCATAGCTATTGACATGTTTTTTGTAATCCTTTTTTGTTTCCACCCGCCCTTGTTCTCTCTTCTTGTTCGTTTCTGTTGTTCCCCAATAATACACCCGGTCTTCCCGCTTATTGTTACCCACCGACATCCTGTGTTCGTTGCTGTGCCGCCCGCCGTTTCACAAAAGGCAAAAAACTCATCTAATCTAATCTGTGACGCGATCAGGAACCGGCTCCGGACTCAATGTCTTCCTCCGTCCCACCTGGAAGGTTTCCCACTCAAAGGGTTCCCAATGACTTCTGTCCAGGTGCTTCATTCTTGTGTTCATATGCTCCTCCTCCGTCCATTTGTTCCTCCGACCATTTTCCCCCACGCCCCCCCTGTGAACCTTCCATTCGATGATGCATTCTGCACCACATGTCCGTCCGGTCACAGACTCGACGTCGAAAATGGAGTTACTGACACCGATATTGGGTTTGACCTGTATGTTCGGATCACCGCAATCTAGACGCTTCAGCGAGCAGCCTCGTAACCCTCCCTTTGGAGCTACACGGCCTCTGAGACGAGACCGACAATCTTCTACTCTGTGTGACTCCTCCATCTTCAACCCACGACGATCGCGTCCACTCTCATTCGAGTCAGTCGGCTCATTTACACCGGCCAGGTACCGAGGACATCCCGAAACGCTGCATTATAGGTTAATAGAGTCATCATCATTCAATCTCAGTGGCATCTGCTTGTCATTTATAGATAGATATGCCTGTAGTCCACCGCGTCAGTGAATTCTCCGTACATGTATATATCCTCCCGATGTATACGGTCTCCACTCCAGTGCGACGCTATCCTATAACAAGTTTCCAGTTCTTATAAACCCGTCCGGTCATCCCGTGTTAATCCCGATACCCTAGGCTGGCAAAGCACCCAGAGTATGCCTAAATACACATGCTACCGCCCACCTTGTACCTCGACGGCTCATCAGCCAAAGGTGAGATTCTCTGCTACGGCGAGTGCTATAACGACCTTTACTTAGCAACACTGTGTGAAACAAAAGCCGCGCATACACAAACAGTCGCAGGGCTATGCCGCAATCAACTGTGCAAGTTACCCACGGAAACGCGTTCAAATGAGCCGACTATGGCGCCTCAACCTTCTGGACATTCTCACCCCAAAACGACGTGCTTCGCGAGGTCCGAGTATATCTGACGTTCAAAGTCTATGGGCACATGAAAAGGCGGCCGTAATGATTCGACCGCTCAAGGATTCAGTCGACAGCCGTAGACGTAATAGCAAACAGTCCTTCTATTCTAGCCTTTCGTGTACCTACGTTCAGTAGCAGGTTCACAGGAAGGTGAACACTTCCCAACAGAAACCTGAAAGTTCAAACGCGGAAGTAAAAACGGCTTCGCGTATCGCGGTAAATCATCTGCGACCACGTGACTAATTAGAAGCGTTGACGCGACCCAGCTTTTCGCGTTATCCACGAGTGGAATCAGACAGACTGCAAGCCAGCTAAAAATCTCCAGAAATGGTCTACTAAAAGTACATTACAGGGAATAACGAGGAGGAAGGTACAACAGAGAGATGATTTACAGGTATCCAACAGATGGCAACAACAAGAAAGCCATAGGCGACGAGGATTAATGGAGAAATAAGATAGAGATGATGTGGATGAAGAGTGGATAGATGAGGGCGGTCACTTTCGAGCCGCCTTTGTGCGCTTCGCTTTCGCCGGGGCTTTGGCAACATTGGCTGCTTCAGACTCGGTTATACTCGGCGTAGGCGCGTCCTCCACAATCTTCTGCGGCGCAGGAGTAGGGGTAGACCTCGGTCTCACAGTACGGTAAGACGGTTTTGACACCTCTGTAGGAGGCGTCGCACGGTTTCTCCCAGAGCGACGGGGGCCATCGCCGCAGACGTCTACAGATAGGTTCTTGTCACCTCCACGGGGCGACGGTGAAGGTTCTACTGTCGTGGACTCGGACGCAGCACGATCTGAGCCAGAACCAACCAGCGTGCCGGATCCTTGCGAATTCGATCGGTGGCTAGATGATGGGATGGAAAGGGTAGCGTCTGACGACGCGGTGTTGGAGGCAGACGGAATGGGAGTTTGCGCTTTGGGTGTGACGCGACGAGGCCTTCCAGCACGGCGCGCTGGTGGAGGTGTCGAAGATGATGCAGCTTGGGCGGTAGGCTGCTCTGCATTGACGGATGGGGATATGGAAGCTTCTGCTGCCTTACGCCTGGTCATGCGTGTTCGCTTGGCTGGTGGAAGAGAGTCGTCTGCAAATCCATTCTCCGAGCCATCTGGTGAATTGGAGGTATCAACCACTTCGCGATTTCGCTTGCGCGTCGCAGGGCCGGAAGGGGCCTTCGCGGCCAGCAGGGAGTACCACGGCTGATGGTTGATCGTCTTGTGCCACGACGGTGTATGGTAGAGAGATAGAGTATGGTCGTCGATTATAGGACCTGTGAAGTAGACAGTACACGGTTTGGCGGCTAGAAATGTAAATGAGACAGTGCTTTCAACACAGACGCCACGAGACTCACCTAGCGCCTGCTTGCAACGCGCCTTGGTAGTTTCCCGCGTAGCATCACCCCAGAACAGCCAATGTGACGGTAAAGACGGTCGCTGAGAAACGGAAAGGGCTGCGAGGACGTAGAGGGTAAGGTCGTCCAGCTCAGCGGGTAACGTCCAATGCCGATTAGCGTAGTTGATGGCTTGCTCAACAAGAGGAAAATCTGGGGATAGGACATAGTGTTTGTCGCGTATCCAGACGCCCTTCATCCCACTGAATACTGGCCGGCTGTTAGGATATGTGGCGAAGCTGCGACGGCGAGCTGGAGAGGGAGGGAGATGACAGTAGCGCCCGAGGCGTCTGGATGAGGATGGTTCTCCGTCAGTGCTTGGGGTATCCTCGCGGTCGCTGCGTAGGTCAGACATGGGCATGGCTCGGCGGGAAGTGGAGGCCATGGATGTGGAGGCGGCGATGGGGCTATGGGGACTGTTTGAGGACATGATCAATGGGATTGATAGTTGCCGTTGTCGTTATTGTTGTCGTGGATGAGATGTGCGCCGCTGTTGCAAACAACGAGCTTGATGGCGGGCGAGGAAAGGATGCGCTACACGAACACGATGGAAGCGTTAAATAGAGATTATAGACTGCCGCCGCATCAATACACGGACCTTAATTGGGACAACAGTACCTCGGTCCCTTTTTAGACAAAGGACCAGCAATTGGAACAAAGGATTATTGTGTCTTTATTCTCTCTTCTACGCCCTCCACAATAGCACTGCGTGTCCACTAGAAATTACCCAACATAGGACCAGATCCTCTCCAGATAGCAGCTTAATCCATCTGATCATTACATAGGCACAGCACGCGCCGTATTGGAAATGAATCTTACAGTAAACCTTCACCACCACTTTAGACGAAAACGCAGTAATCTAAACGCCTGAACAGCCATGCTGCTTCTGTGAAAATGTCTCAACTCCCTGATTCCGCATTGCCTACTTCCCTAGCAGACGTGAAAGAGAGTCTCGTTGGCAGAAAACTTCGTGTTGCAGGAAGGTGGGCACGTGTATTGTACACGACTGGAGGGTGATAATAAGATGGGTCTTCTAGACTGCTATCTTATGACGCGATAACCGGTACGATTATTATCGTCGATGGGACCATTGGTCTGTTGGTCGACGTGACCAGCTGCTTGGACTCGTGGGTCCGAGAACGACTTGGCACCGTGATGGTCATTGGTGATCTCCAGAGAAACGCGGTAAGACGAATCCCGTAAAAACAGAGTGTAGAGATTTACAGCCTTTCAGGATCGAGTTCCTACACCGGATGAGTCGCGAACTTCTGTTAATACGCGCCTCGTGTTGCGTGCCATACATGTGGGCAATTGTGGCGGGATCATCGATCTCGAGGAGTGGAACTCCGGCATGGCCGCACTACAGTAGTGTTGCTGCTTTACCTTAAGATCGTCGAAACTGATACAAGGAACGCGTAAATCCAACGAGGCCATATATCATACATACATACAAGAATCTACATGTACAGGTGTTACACAATAGAAAAACAATAAATCAGAGCCTAAACATCAAATCTCCGAATAACTAGTGCGTCCCGGCTCGCCGACACCACTCTCCGTTCATCAAATACAAGGGCGCATTTACGAGTGCTGACAGGATCTAGTGACGGTTCGCAGACCTGTGCACCGGTGCCCGCCTCGAGATCCCATACCCACACGCCACCATTGAGCCCTAGGCTCACGCATCGGCCATCCGCAAGTGCCAGAGAAGTCACTGGACCCGTTTGACCATGCAAGTTTCTGACAAATGTCAACTTTGGCTGTCCGGATGCTACGGAGGCGGTTGACGGGAGCGAGAGACGATACAGCTGTAACGTTGTCGGCGAGTACATGGCCGACGCCACCAGCGGATGGTCTATTGTCCGGTCTTCTGCAGGAGCTAGCACGACCCATTTGCCATCAGTCTGTGTATCCGAGATGGCTGAAACCTTGCGACTCCATTGGTCGCGAATACTCTGCAGCTTGCGCTCGTCAATCCAACCAGACGGAATATCGAATGATCGAATGGTACGCGTGGATATGACCGTCATGGGCTCGTGCTCAGCTTCGAGCATCGACGAACGCGTAATGGTGGGTTCACGTCCGGCAATAACTAGCTCCGTTGCGCCAACAGACCAATGCTTGGGATATACATGGATGCCATACGCGAGAACTAGCTTGTACGTAGATGAGGTTGGAGTTGACAGGACTAGTGAGGCAGGAGGATAGGATGAGAAGGAGGTGAGTGTCTGTGTATGGACGACATTATCAGAGGACACATCGTATATGGACAGAGAAAAGTTCTCAGACAGGGAGATTAGGAGTGGGTGATGGTAGACCGCGTTGGTCACAGAAGAATGGGATCGGAAATTGCGCCCAAAGCTAGAGGGCGCATATGTGACCTTGGGAATGGAGGAAGCAAGATGGTTATGATTGATATGGAATATCGTGAATTCTCCAGTGGAAAGGAAAGCAGCCAGTCTCACATCCCCGGATACAGGAGAAGACTGGTCGAGACATAGCGCAGTGACTCTCGTGGGTGTAGGACGTGAAGATGAGCATGGTAAAATGTGCTTAATCCCCGTGGGGCCGTGTAGATGAATTTCGCATGCCAGAGATTCTCTGGATGATGCCAGAACAATAATTGGCCCGGCCAACAATATATGCATGCCTTGCTCCTCTGGTGAGGGATCTGGGGAAAAAAGAGGACTATCTCCAGAGGACTCGACAGAACAGCGGCCTTGACATGTTGTAAATCGCATTCTACATGACAGCCGCGAGAGCCTGCCTACCTGTCCGCCAGTTGGAGCTTATGCGAAACATCCACTTCCAATCCTTGTGGTCCTCTGTCTTGGCTCGTCCGGGGAGAGCACGCACTTCCCGACCGTCTGTGCGCCCAATGAACCCGCGAGCACCCCGCAGCCGAGCGCGACCGTATACTTTGAGATAGAGATTTCTCCATAGCTCGTTGTCTGCAGCTAGCCGGGCCCAGTTTCTGCTTGTGGACTGGGTCACACAAAGATCGACCCAGGAGAGATGGGAGAATATGCAGAGGATGAGCTCGTCGTACAATGCCGATTCGAATGTTACTCCAGGCAAAGAGACGATATGAGATCCCCCAGCAGCATGTAGCCGTTTTGGTGGTGGCAGCGGAGCAGGCGACAGTCGGTGCTTCGACATGATCGCAGGAGGCAGGTTACTTCTTGACTTGCTACCACCACCATCACTACTATGGCTCCCTCTCGAGGCGTGCTTGCCCGTTCTCTACACGTTACACTCGCCAGCCACAAAGGACCTGTCCATGTCGCCCGCTATGCCAAGGGCACCGCGAAATACATCCTTACCGGAGGACAGGACCGCACCATTCGCCTGTGGAATGCGAATCTAGGCACCGAAATCAAGGCGTTTGCATCGCATGGATACGAAGTCCTGTCCATCAGCGTGTTGGTCTCGCCTATTTGCTGGGAGATATCCGGTTTTTGAATTCGATACACAGCGCGCATGACAATGCCAAATTCGCGTCTTCTGGAGGAGATCGTTCTGTGTTCATCTGGGACGTTGCTACTGGCGTCACAACGCGACGATTGCCTGGCCATATGAGCAAGATAAATGTGGTCGAACTCAATGAAGACGCTAGTGTAGTTGCCAGTGGTGTGTACCTATTACTGTCAACGTCTACCTCTCGTAACAGCGTGTTTAGGCTCATTTGACGCTACTGTTCGATTGTGGGACCTCCGAGCACAAAACAGAGCGCCTATACAGATCCTCGACGATGCCCGTGATGCCGTTCAGACTATCTGTATAGATTCTACCACCATTATAACTGGTTCCACGGATGGACATGTTCGCACATACGACCTGCGCAAAGGCGAGCTGCGGTCGGACTTTATTGGAGGTAATAATCTATTTCCATCTAATATATTTATTGCTCAATTTGTTTTCAGAGCCTGTGGTGTCTGTTGTTCCAACTCAGGATGGCCAGACCGTACTCGTAACAACCCCCGACTCGACTTTGAGGCTGATGGACATGTCGACGGGCAAGATGCTGAATAAATTTACTGGCCATGTCAACAAATCGTATCGTATTCGGGGATGCTTCGGACATGGCGAAGCCAACATTGTTTGTGGTGATGAAAATGGCCAGGTCTGGGAATGGGATCTTCTCGATGTAAGAGAGATGTTCCGTCTCTATTCCGATTTAACAAGTCTTTTGTAGTCGCACTTGATGCAACCCAATCCTCCGCCCAAGGTACACGACAAGGTGATAACCTGGACTGAGCACCATCCAACCGATGCTAGCGAGATGATCACAGCCAGCGCTGATGGGACGTGTAAAGTTTGGCGTCACCCAGAATAAAATTGTACAAGTATGGCAAACGTTGCATTCACTTATTATCCATAGGGTGTGTATGATACAGATGGGAATTACAGTCCTATGTGAATGGCATTGGTTGGTACCCGCGAGAATTCTCACTTGCACTATTCTCAGGCTGGTCGGGGAAAGAAAACCAGGGTCCCGGAAACGCTTCAATGTCCTGCATGTGGAAATTCGACGTATCCGACGAGAACTCGTCGAGTAGCCGGAGGAACGTATCGCTACTTGATCCGCCGTTGACATTCATTGACATGTCGCTGTCGAATGATAGGTCGTTCGTAAACGAATGCCCCTCGTTCAATTGGCCTGAGAACAAGGGGGTATCCGTGGGCAAGCCTCCGGCGCCGTAGTTGTACTGCGGCATGGGTATGGGAAGCGTATCGTTAGGATGGGGTGTCGTCCAATCAGGACCCATCTGTGACGCGAAAAAGTCAACCAATGACTGCTGGTTGTTTTCCAGCATCATGGGTACCGGCTGCGGAGGAGCGGGGGCGGGCATGGGCCGTCTAGCGAGCAGCCGACTCACAACCACTCTCGTTTGGCCGCCGAAGATTTCGAGCTCATCGTCAAAGTCTGACGTGTCTATGCGAGGTTTGGCAGAGTAGCCGACGACTTGTTCGGCATCCTGCTGAGAGAAGAATGTGACGGCTCTATCCCGGAGTCGCTGGAGTATCACCTAGAGAGTATGTGAGGTTAACCTAATCATGCTGGAAAATGGTGTTTATTTACCAGTCCATGTCGAGCGCGACTTGAGCTAATAGCGCCTTTCTCAAAAAGCTCTACAGCAAGGCAGAGTTCAGCGAATGCGCGCGCAGCGAGATGAGAGTCTCTTGTATGAATTGACACTGTTCCGACGATGATCTTGAAAATTTGAGCAAGCGTATTTCAGTCTTGAACGAAGAGGAAAACTTACAGAAGCGGAAAAGACTAAGGAGGATAAATGAGCTCCGAGTGTGCAAGAGGTGATAGCAAAAAATACTCACAGCTTGACCAAAGACTCCACCAACGGGTGAGCAAATCGGGGAACCTCGCAAAGTACTTGACTTTTATGCTTATAAGACCGGATGCGCAACGGTATGCCGCTAGGTATGACGCAGCATACGGGCTCAACAAGGGATCGGAAGGATGCGTCAACACTGCTTGAGCAAAGTAGCTTCGATGTATATACATTCCCGCTGCAGAGAAAAATGAGCATGGATGAAAAAAGTTGGTGGGTATCACTCAACTGATCGCCCGATGCTGCTTCAGCAAGAATGGACGGAAGAACTTGTTCGGTAACGGCGACCCCTCCCATGATTTCCCAGACATATACTTTTTGAATATCCTTCCTTCGCGTAGGATACGATCAAGATCCAGAATCGCGCTATAGGGCGGGGGCTTGGCGCTTAGTGTCACTTCGGCAACCTTTGAGATCAGCTGGTCATATGTGAGCACTCGAAGGCAACGACAATCTCACAGAATATACGTACAGTCTTTGCAAAGTGCCATTTGAGCCAATGATCTACAAAAAAATTCTAATATATAGCCGCGGGGAGAAAAGTCGACTTACAGCCAGGGACGATACTTCCATCCTCGTCGATGGTTTGTTCATCGTCTCTCGGTATCGGAACGTCGACGTAACTGAGCCGGATCGAAGGAGGTCTCCCAAGCTTGACGCTCTACGCGGAGTAATCAGCAGAGCGTAATGGAGTGGGAGCATAATTCGGCCTACTAGAGACACATCATATGTGTACAACTCCCAAAACAACCTTCGGCGTCGATCCAAAATCTTTGGGTCCAACTTCCATTGCGCGCTCTCACGATCTAGACGGCCTTAATAAGAAGACACAGCACAGTCGCTTCATGAACGTACGGAGACCAATCTGAATAACAACTGCATCAGTCAATATCGACATCAGTTAGCAGTATTGCCTTACGCTCTGTCCCAGTTTTGACGCCAATGAAACCATCGACCAAGCACCTTCCATTGTGAATCTCCTACCTCCGAGGCTCAGATACACAGCCATCAGTATCAACGCTTGGACACTCCCAGTTTCTGGTGAGCTGAACAAGGGATGTAAATTAAGGGCTGAAACCCCGAGGTCGAAATAATTATCGGCCTCTGGACTATAAGGCGGAGCAGTGAGATCGAGGAGCGTCCCAATAGCGAAAACTAGTGGAGGAATAAATCAAAGCTGAATGGAAATAGTAACGCATACACAAACCTAGAAACATTGTGGCCAATTTATGATGCGGCACCGGAGTTTCTGTTTCAGTGTCTCCGGTATGCAGCTCGACATGCTTGTAAATGGGCGCCATGATTTCATCAATGATCTCGCTTCTAGTGACGACCTCGCCACTCCAAGCCCCGTGCTGAAAGTAGGTCTCGCACAGTGTCCAGGCGCGCGGTTTTGGGGGGAGGAACGCGTAGAGCAGAGGAAGAGACTTTGCAACGTCCCATGTTGATCCTTCGCCTATGGGGAAACCTGTCTGCAGCCGGGACACAGATACAGACTTGAAGGATTCGAGGTCGACCCAGTTTTGGTGCTGAATTTCTGCCCCAGCCTTGAGTGTCACTCGAACCGTGCTCTTCATTTAATAAAAGATCCGCGTACCATAAACAACGACTATCGAGTAACGTGAGCATTTGCAAGGTGAGTGCTTGATGAAAACTTACTTCTGTACCAGCTGTACTTCCAAAGTACTTGGTACTACCATTCTCGTTAATCGTAAGCGTGCCTAAAGCATCTGCGAGCTCAAGAGTTGGCTGGTCCTGATTCTCTGTAGGTATCGAAAGTCCTGGAGGAAACTTGATGTTCAAGAGCTCGGGGCGTAAAAGGGAGTGTGTATCAGTCGAAATGGTGGATTGAAACTCTTCTATAGCTTGTTCTAGAACCTTGATACGTTCTCCCATTCGTTCAACCCTGTGATGGAGATCGCCTGTATCAGAAATAACGAGCCTATACAAATATTGAGGTATCAAGCGATGGACGCGTCAAGGACCACTTACTTCTTTCCCGTGCCATTTGCAAGGGTTCCTGTGTGCTATTCAGAGCCTGACGGGATCAAGGTTACTTAAGTTGACACACCTGTAGGACAGATCGAATTGCAACCGCGTCGTACTAGAAGGAGTGAGCATCGAGGCAGAGATACGACAGAGACTAACAGCAAGAGCCACAGGGAATCTGTTTGTCACATTTAAGTTTCAATCTGGTAAGCATGATGAGCATGGCCGAGAGAATGGTCAAGACGTGCTAGTTACTGACCGCCTGCACTCAGCGCACGAGAGCTGTCCGCGAATACGGCGCATGTCGGTCTTTTCCTTGTTGGAAAACTGTACATAACTTGGGGCCATCTTGGGGGGTACATATAGAGTCGATACAGAGGTGGAGGACCGACCATGATCGGACACTTTGAAAGGAGTTGCGTTATCAGCCTTACATAACGACCACCACCATGGTGCACGCCTTGCTTGCTCGTTTCGACCGTTACTCAACGATTTTCAGCTCATTTTCTCCGTTTTCAAGACGTTGACAGACCAACAAGTCACTGTCGAACTCAAGAATGATCTCTCGATAACGGGTGTCCTTAAATCGGTCGACCAGTGCGTGTAATGGCAGGAGCACGAGCGTCGAACACTGATCAAGGCTAGATTTTTAAATATCCGACTGGACAATATCCAGGTCCTGGATGCGGCACGGCATCCTCATATGGTGCGCTTCGAGCGGACTACTCGATTTTATTCTGACGATGTGGCAGATGGCTGTCAAAAATTGCTTCATTCGTGGGTCAGTGGTACGCTACGTACAACTGCCAGCAGAGCACGTCGATACGCAACTCTTAGAGGATGCGACAAGAAGAGGTGAGTGTCAATCACTTTCAAATATCATTATGTATTCAACGGTTATACAGAGGCACAAAATCAGGCAAAACGGTAGAACGACGCGTTGTATACGCGCCGGTGATGTATATTACGGGTATTGGGTAGACGCCTGCGTTCAAAAGGGTCTCTGTACACGCTGTTAGAGCTCTGGGAATGATTCTGTAACTGGATTCTGTGATTCCGGGGAATCACACCTAGTTTGCGAATGCCAGTTTCCCCCGAGTCGATGTTCCTCACGTTTTTGATATTCTCGTCGAACTGATTGAAGCCACCGCGGGCTTGTATCAATGCTGAGAACGAGAGATAACATGTCAGTACCGGCTAAGTACAGCTGAGTTGTGTTCAAGAAACCGAGCGTCGGCAGTTCGGAGTTACCGCTAGAGCGTTGTCCGAATCCGTTCCTCGCCATCTCTTACTCCTTCCTCCACGTAGCCAGTACTGACCATGGACATCTCGTGAGTTGCCGTCGTCGACGATGTCGCCGTTCTCTATGCTTATTCTGTCGCAAGATCTATTTTACAAGGCGGCTACGCGCACCCGCTGTCGCGTTCATGGCAGAGCCGGCGCCAGCTCACCAAGTCGATGCTCATGTACCCCATCTTCATCACGGACGACCCGGACGCCGAAGTTGAGATTGCGAGTCTCCCGGGGCAGAAGAGATGGGGCATTAACCGTCTGGAGCAATTCATTGCACCGCTCGTTGCAAAAGGGCTCACTAGTGTCATCCTCTTCGGTGTTCCTCTCACTTGCGAAAAGGTGAATGCTCATTATTTTTGTTCGATAAGCCATCCACTGAATAAGCTGCTAGGACCACAGAGGAACACCAGCGGACGACGAGACTGGACCCGTCATTCTCGCAATCAAAAAACTTCGGAGTCTATTTCCCTCCTTGTACATCGCCTGTGACGTATGTCTCTGCGAGTACACCGACCATGGCCACTGTGGATTGCTCAACAGCGACGGCACCATCAACAACGCACCCTCAGTCGATCGTATTGCCCAAGTCGCGGTCAATTATGCTAAAGCTGGTGCTCACTGTGTCGCGCCGAGTGACATGATGGACGGGCGTATCAAGGGTATCAAGCAAAAACTCATCAATGCTGGTCTCGGAAACAAATGCACGCTCATGAGCTACTCGGCTAAGTTTGCTAGTTCCTTATACGGTCCCTTCCGGTGAGTGCATACCAGCATGACACTTTCATTTTCTTATGCTCGATATAGTGACGCTGCAGGAAGTGCTCCTTCCTTTGGAGACCGTAAGTGCTACCAACTGCCGCCCTCCGCCAAGGGTTTGGCGCGTCGCGCTATCGCAAGTTAACTCTTTAATCTGTCTGCTACTAATGCTAATCTGTTTTTAGCAACGAGATGCAGCTGAGGGTGCCGATATCATCATGGTTAAACCAGCGCTACCTTACCTCGATATCATCGCTGACGCGGCACAATTGACGCCCGACCACCCATTAGCCTGCTACCAGGTCAGTGGGGAGTATGCCATGGTTGTTGCTGGGGCCAGAGCGGGTGTTTATGATCTTCGTACCATGGCGTTCGAAAGTGTTGACAGTATGATTCGTGCTGGTCAGTTGCCTCCAATCTGTTTTTCATTGGCGAGACTAACACTCAATGTTAGGTGCTACACTCATTCTGACGTACTTTACGCCAGACTTTTTGGACTGGCTGGAGGTTTAAAACATTAGTGCTTAAGGGTGTATCATTATCTAGTAGATTAGTGGGTGTAACATATAGAAGAATCAACCAAACGTCAAGCTGTCTTTCTCGTCGACACCAGCGAATCCGCGTGTCTTTTGTCTCTCCTCCCGCCTCTTGGCAAACGCAGCCTCCATCTCCATCTTTTCCTGTAGCCTGCTCAACTTGACAAACTCCGTCTTGGACTTGCGCTCCTTGTCCCTCATCTCCAGCCTCCGCTCCTTCGTGGGCTCCCACTTTGCCTTCAATATCCGCCTGACAGCCTCCGGGCTGATTTTAAACTTGTCGGCAAGAAACGGCGTCGTAAACTTGTCCGGCTCAAACTGGTGCAACGAGCGCAGCCCGTCCATCGCCTCGCGCGATATCTTGCGCGGCGGATTCCACCCGTCCGGAAACTTTTCCTTGAGAATTTTCCGGTGCCGCAGGTGCTCTTCCGGCGTGGGCGTTTTGGGCGGTTTTCTGCGGTGCAGAGGTGGCGTGCCGGGACGGACGCGGTTCACGATGTTGTTGTCTTCGGAGAGATCGAGAGGACCGGAGTCGTCGTCGTCGAGAATGGATTTGGTGGAGGGGTATCCTGCGGTATGCCATTTACTGGCAGAGAGAGCGGAGCGGGCGTAGCATCGCGCTAAAAGATGTTTGGGCAGGAAGGCGTTCATGGTCAAGCCATAAAAGTTACGTCATCGATCAAATGCCTCGCGTCCTTGACGCGAGCTCTCGCGGTGAACAAAATAAGTACATTGGGTGGGTACACAAGCAAACAGATAGGTATAGATGGGTACTAAGCATGACAGCTAATAGGCCACTTTGTGGCACACTTCTTTGTGAGTTACCAAACTACGACCTTGATCGTAATTCCAATGCTCTCGTTGATGAGCTGGAGAACACTGTCACAGAAACAACACGTCAGAAGTGCTACTCGAACGAGGCATAAGGAACCTACATATCTAATCGTCAAACACCTGTGGGCCACATGAGGTACGAATCATCCCAAATAAAAGCCACTCACTTGGAACACGCCTTCAGATTCTCCTTAACGTCACACGTCGGCAACCCACACGTATCCCAATTCTTCATTCCCTTCCTAACCTGCTTCACAACTGGCCGAAACACCGGATTTGTCAAAATCGCATACAGCCGTTGCGCAAACCTCCCGAGCTCCTCAGTCCTATACTCCCTCATCCACGCCTCAAGGACAGGCAACAACCGCTCCTTCGTCTCACCAGGAATCGCAATACCTTCATCCCTCACATAGATCGTACACAACGACGCCAAAAGCTGCAAGATAGTAGCCACCTCGTTCTTATAATCCGGGTCGGTTCGTGTGCGCTCCCGATGCATACCCTCGTTCCATCTAGGACTGAACGTAACGAGACGTTCAGCGATGACACTTGGGAGCCGTTTCCCTTGTGCTGTGGCGGGGCTCGAGCTCCGGAAGTAGTGTGTGAAGTAGGGTATATCCTGCAACGCCGATAACATCAGGATATAGCCATTGAGAAGGATGCAGTCAGCAATCATATCTGGAGTGGCTCCAGCCATGACAAGTGGCGGTGGATTCAGGGCACGGTCAATGGTTACGGGAAGGTAAAAGGCAGCAAAGCGAGAAAGGACGATGATCTGCTGTTCTTCAGATTCCTGATTCAAGCGATCTAGCTTGAGCCTTGTCAGAAATCTAGAAAGCTAAAACGTTAGACGGACTCACGAACTCGCACATCGACGTGAATTTCTCTATTTCATCGAGAACAGGATAGTTGGGATTTGCAGACTGTTTGATGCCTGGAAATAGGTTCACAGCTCCTGCATAATATTACTTGCACTGAGATTCATACCAAGGAGGACGGCAAAATCATCCGAGAAAGGTGCTGGAAGTTGAAAACCGGCAAACGCCATCGTGGTTGGTACTTCAAGAGTGTTTGTCCCATTTTGGAAGTCCTGCCCACCATCCAACGGACGACGTCTTCGTGAGTACGTACAATAACAGCAGGTTAATAAGTATGATATACATAATTTTCACCATCTCCGGTTCCTTGTACCCACGGAAGACCCTCAGGCCTCAGACCTCGAGTTCGTGCGACCTTCGCCGATCGGCATCGCAGCACTCCAGAGTCGCCCATGACAAGACTTTGACATCGTCGAACATCGCGATTCCGACATCTCCCAAGATGCCTCCAAACCCCACGCATTACCAAGAATTTGAAGTTGACTGATACCGAACGAAGTTCCCCCGGAAGAGTCAAGCTAACCATGAAATCCACCCGGAACGTCACCATGCATTATCAACTCCTCCACGAGAGAAGAACGCCATAAGATCGTGGGCATTACTGGCAAGACTTATCTCCCCTCGAATGCTAAGCTTGACAAGCGACGGTGGTGGTTTTTGGAAGTAAGGAAAGCGCATCACGTTGTCCACCGATGTAGGGAAGATTCAAGACAGATAAGGAAATGACAGAGTCTTTAGATGACTGAAGAATAGTAATAAGTTACTGAGAGACGGGGAAGCTTGAATTCTGCCGGCGCCCTTCGTCGGCCATGAGTCAGGTTGAAATACTCCATCCATTTAGGGCAGACAAGCGATACCACAATTGGTCGATGATATGCTTGAAGACCAGTGAGTGTCAGTTCCCCTGGAATTGAAGTAGGATCCGACATATTGCGAAGTTGGGGAATCCGAATCGGTCGTGGTGGTTTAAGAGCAAGAGACACATGATCGTTTCGCGCCAGTGACGTTTTCTCTTACCATCACATCCTCATTATGCCCGACATCCGAATATCAGCTGCAGCAGTCGTGTCCGCCACGGTGCTCATCGGAACCGCCTATTCCGTCGCCTATGGCACCTACCTCGACACCTCCAACCCCCTCCTCACCCATCTCCCCCATCCCCTCGGCAAGACCCACTACTGGGCCAGCAAATCCAATTTCCTAAATGTCTACTTTATCAAGTACGCCTGGGGCTGGACGTCCGCTGCATTCCTGGTTTTGTGGGCAACCAGCCCGCCATCGTCCCGCACCGCGTCGAGACTCGCCAAATGGACCGCGGAGACGTGCGCTTGGCTCGTGTTCACCAGCTGGTTCTTCGGGCCCGCTCTCATCGAGCGCTTCATCGTTGCGTCGGGCGGAGACTGTTTCGTCTCGCTACCCTCGGGCGAGGTTATCACCGTTCCGCAGGAATATTGCTTCGCAAAGACACACATCAATCCCGTCGAGCACGCCCACCTCCTAGCGTCCTCCGAGGCGTCGTTCAGTGTTCCGCCAGAATGGCGCGGCAAACCGAGACTCAGGAAGGGACACGACATCTCTGGTCACATTTTCCTTCTCACCATGGCATCCCTCTTTCTCATCGACCAGCTTCGCGTCTCGCTCCGTTGCCGGTCCGAACCATGGCCCGCTCTCCATACCTATGCTGTTTGGGCAAACGTCGGCCTAGTCGGACTGTGGCTGTTGGCATCTTGTACAACGAGCATATACTTTCATTCGCCGTTCGAGAAGATTACCGGACTCTGTGAGCAAACTACTTCCTCTCGCCACAATTTCGCTCAACTCTCCATTACAGTGCTTGGTATAGCTTCCTTTGCCATCACCCAGATACCTTCATATTTGGATTCTAGAGAGAAGTCACATACACAGTGATTGCGTCCCACTCTGTATAGAGTATACACTTGTAATGAGTAGCACTGTGGGCCATACGATACTAATAGCGTCAATTAGTGTACTTTGCAATATTCCGAACGTCCCTCGCCACGCTCCAGGACAGTACAGGACCGCTAAACGTTGTTTTCTTTCCCCGAACATCACCGTGTCCAGCGCTGTTCCCGCTAAATGTGACGATCGTCCATGTTTTTGATGAGACTTCAGTCCTGTACACATAAGAGTGCGTCTGCGTCGTCATATTTTTGAACTGCAACGACAGTTTGATTATATACGTCCTAGTGTCTACCAATGTCTATGTTGAGAGATTAAAAGTATGTAATGCGGGAATGGTAAAATACAGCATGATTTTGATTGAAGAGATCTACAGCTACATCCACGGTGCCCATCCGACGTACATTCGCGCCTTCAAATTGAATAAGCGTGGAACAACCAGAGCAGAGACAGAAACAGCCCACCAAGTTGGACAGACTCGACGCCTCCAGGATCAACACCTGCACCAAGTTCTTCGTCGACATCTGCTTGGTCCGATTCTCAAGAACCGGACTCGTCACATATATACCCGTCAGCTTCTTGGCGATCTCGTCGAGCGGCGTCCTAGCCACGTCCTCTGTGCTAATTCTCTCCTTCATCCGGCGTTGCTTCAGTCAACGTAAGCAATGACTTTGTGCTCTAGCAGAAGTGGCACACACCCGACGATTCTTCTCGTCCATGAACTCTTGAAGCGGGTCGTGCAAGAACGAGTCGAGCACACTCGTCAGCGGGTCCTTGTTCTGTCTCAGGATATCAAACGTCAACTCGCACGACACGCGGAAGACGCCCTCCACCCCGGTGACGCCCAGTCCACCGATAATATTCTGCGTCAGGCGGAAGGGAACGCGCTCAGGCGTCTCCAACAGTTTGCCCTTCTCAAAAAGACAGTTGAAGTCGACATGCACAACGTCACCCGTATTCACATCAAGAAGAATATTCTCGCAGTGTCGGTCGCCGAGCCTGTAGTGAATGGTAGTGAATCGAAGGAAAGACAAAGACAAGAGAGTTAGACATACCCCAAAATGAAACCAACCATTGACATGACAGCCGCCGTTCGTCCGTAGTTCGTGCGTGCGGTAAGCCACGCCGTGGGCTCTGGAAACGTTTCGAGGAACCAGTTTTGTAACACAGGTTTATGACTGTAGAGAATGAGGCATTTAGTACAGCAACGACGAGAAAAACGTACGTAGCAAGAATTTCCTCAAATTTCGGCTCCTTGAACTCGTCTGGGGTGCCTTTCTGCCCAAAGCGGTGGGCAGGGTCCTATATGTTGTGTAAGAATCATGGCGTGTAGAGTAGATGATGAACGAACCGTGGCGTAATACTTAGCAATGATGGGACGTAGGATGCTGGTATTGGGCACCCATTGAATGAAGCCACACTCCTCGTTGAGTGTGACTACACCATATGTTCTAATATCTAGTGGAGTTCCTTGAGCAATTCGTAGCAGGAAGTAACGCAACATACGAAGTTGCCGGCGGCGAGATTCGGAGTTCGAGTTGAGGAGCTTGTTGATTACGCTGTTGAAATCCATCAACCTTGCGTCCTTTCTCAAATCGTCTTTCGGCTTTCCCAGAAACGAGTATGATTGGCCATTACTTGCTTCTAAGGTGATTTTCTTCGGCTTGGCCAACGAGGGCATGACATCGATGTCATCCAAGAACGCTACGTGCGGGGTCAGTGCTGACGAAATCGAATAATAAACACAGAACGGACAAAGGAATGTGGGCAGCTCCTTAGGAAATGGATTATGTACTGAGTCGTGTTTGGCGGAAGAGGGGGGTAGGACCGCCGTTAAAGACTCTTGAAGAGGAACGATTGTTTTGGAGTTGGGACTGGCACATTTTTTGAGCTCAGGGAAGTTTGTGGACATGTTCAAGCGAGTAGCTCCAGTTTGCAGTTCGCACATGTCCAACAATTCCTTCGCCATGGTCTGACATTCGTTGATGACATCTTTGACCCTCTGCGGTATACTTGCATTGGCCTGCAAAAAATCCGTAAGCGCCGAAAGCAAGTAATATTGAAAGGCACATTACAGTCACACGAAGGAGTAGCTCATGTGCCTTCTTTCGTCTGATTTCGTTCGTAGATCTTGTGGCGGAAATGAAAAGCCATATGGCTTGAGCGGGATATTCTTCAAGGATTCTCACTACGAGTGATTTGTAGCCTTCGTCATTGCCCGTGGGTGTACCGACTCGGGAAACTATTTGCGGGAATACTGTATACCACTATGAACAATAAGATATCCATAAGTGAAAACAAATGAGATTCTCACTTGGTAAGCCGGTGCAGTCGCTATCGCATCAAGGAAAGCCTCCTTCAGCTGGCGTTGGCCTCGAGTAGTAAGACCACGAAGGTGAGTGATCTTCTGAATTTCCAATTGAGCGGCCTGTCTTTCTTGCTCTTCACGAATCTGTGATGGGGTAGGCTGTTTCTGTTTACGATTATTATTTCGATCGCTTTCTTCCTTTTTGGCCAGCAGACTATCCACGATTCTCTGCTGGGCTACTTTGTCCGTTTCAAGCAGAGTCGTGAGATTCTGAGCGAATTTAGTGGCGGAAAAATAAAGACTGAGAAGGCGAGGGATCGTTTGATAGACATATTTTGAGCCATATTTCACGGCTTGAGCAAAGCATTGGATTGTCACGATATTCATCTTCAGTAGGCGCCATCTATATCAAGTACTAAGTAGTGAGCGATGCAGAGCCAGATATGTCTTACTTGGTCGGCGCATCCTGGGCCCTCTGGCTTCTGGCCCTGAGTGCTTTGAAGCATTCATCTTGATAATGTCCAAGGCGGAAGTGACCGCTCTCCCATCTAGAAAGCATATGAAATGGCTGAATGATAACGTAGATGTAGACAACCAACTTTGGACGTATGTCGGTGGCTTGAGTGAGCATGGCACATATCGTTTTTTCATCATTCCTCTGCGTTTCGCTTGCCCATCGACTTCGCAAAACTTGTGCCTGTTCTTGGTTCAGAGAAGTAAGACTTGGAGCGGTCCAATACGAACCTTGGCTTTGACAACGACGTGGTCTGATTCATCCTCTGTCAGGTCAACAATTTCGGTATCTCCATCCGGTATGAATCCCTCCAAGTGCATCGAATTCTCTAGTTCTTGAAGAGCGCGATGGGGCTCCCCTGTCGCCTTGGTCAGCTTGGAGCTCTCCATGAAGGAATAGGTCGCGTGGCCTTGTTTGGCTTGTAGCAGAGCACTGTATGCCGTCTGCCACTGTCCAGCTTTCCGAGCAATCTTCACGCTAGTTAGCCATGTATTGGCGGTCTCCGTAACAGCATGTTCGTTCGTTGGGCTAGACACAGCAAATTGAGAATGCGCGGAGTAATACGACACGGATGGCTTACAATAAGCGGAATGCAGTACGTCGCATGCTAAGAATGGGCTCTCGAGTGCGGAAAGTTGGGAGCGTAGCTTCTAGTCGACCTTGAAGGAAATCGGAGAACTTGGACAACTCTCGGCGCTTCTGTGTCTGTGATTGCGGTTGCCTAAGGCCTAGCATTGCGTTGTGAATAGCTTCAAGCTCGTGCGTAACGTGCAAGTTAAGAACACTGTGGTACGATCTTCTGTATCCTCCGCCACCAGTCACGATGGGTGCTCCAAGAGCTAAACGAGCTGCAGACAATGTTTGTCCAACGGCGTTTTCGTCGCCACCACGCACAGCTAAAAGAACGCGAGCGATAACTAACTCAGGGTCTTGACTGCCATCGTGCTCGGCGACGATCTTCTGCACGTCGTCCCAAGCACTGACCATCCAAGCGCTTTCCACTTGGAAGCCTGAAAGGGCAGAGCTCCACGAAGGATGCCGCGTCAAGACGCCACGGACATGGGTTGCCAACGTGTCTGAAAGAATACTGTTAGGTTTTGATAAGAGCGAAACCTGGACACGTACCGTAATGTCCCAGATTCCGCAAGCAGCGTAACAAACCAAGATGATACTCGAGGTTGTCTGGTGATTCCTGGAGACGCACCTCCCAGCAGCTCTGAGCAGAAGTCCACCGCCCTAAACTCTCATGCTGACGGATCTGATGCTCAAGAGAGGGGGACAGAATCATGGCGGAGACACCTTCCATCCCATCCGGCTCATCCAGTTGTGCATACATCTCATGTAGGCGATCATACGAAGCTGCTAGACTAGCATGATTGCCTGAGGTCTTCTGTTTCTCGGTATCCACCTTTCGCTCAAGGTTCATGAGCGCACGAGCAAAAGATTTGCTTTGGTAAGCCGCCTGAGCCATCAGATCCTGATTTATGCTGCTCAGGATGGAGTCCACCCGCACAAGCGTATCGTTGTTACCTCCCTTGCGGCTGCCCTCGCGATTCTTGGAGAGCTCTTGTCGAATGTTACGAACCCATTTGTTCAGATGATCAAGAAGCATAAACACAACCTACGGAAGAGAATGAAGAGTTCAGTAAATTGAGATTCGAAAAGAATGTCACAAACTTGAGCGCTCAACAGCCGCTTGTCCGATGATGAGGATGAGTGAGGATTGACTTGGTCTTCCAACACCACAATGAGTTCCACGCGAATGTTTTCTATGACTTGGTCATCCCCGGAAATAAGGTTGTGGAGTACAAGATGGGGAAGCAAATGATGGGCGACGACAACGTCACTATTGTGCACCGCAGGTTGCAACACGGAAAATATCTTCTTGGCTGTCGCGTTCTTGACTTGAGATATGAGATACGTCGTCCATAACTGAATCCAATCGCGATACGTTGACTTGTCAGGGTACAGAGGATGAGTTGTGTGCGGTGGCTGAGGAGTCTTGACGGTGAAGCGGGCACCCAAGAAAGGCGTGACGGTTTCAAGAATGTGTGCCGGTAGAGCTTTCCACCTCTTGCGAACTTTCACAGACACAGACCCGTTCCCAATCACGAGAGATGGCGTGAAGGCGCAGAACCTCAGAAGCTCCTGGATACCGTATGCCAAATAACCCTGGTATTTAGTGTCGCTTGTTGATCGAAATGCGCCCACCAGAAGGTCTTCGATGAGATGCATAGCGAAAGTGATTGACTCCTCCTCGTCTGCGAAATTCGTCAGCAGCACTGTTTGATTCTCGGTGGTTGGAATATATGTTCGATCAGGATCGACGGCTCCTAATATGCCAAAGCACTCGAATGCGAGCAGGCGCAACGGCTCTGCACCATCGCCGTCCCTTGAAGATGATGAAAACAGCACCACCAGGATCTTCCCCACCAGTGGATTGAAGGTGTCCCCCGACGTCAAACCATACATGAAAACCTTGTGGCTCAACATGAAGGTCTTCAGGTCTACAAGACTTTGGCTCGCCATCATATAGTTTGGTGATTCAACCCTTTGCAGAATATTGTTTAGAACCATCTCCGGAGGACGTTCTCCACGTCGCCGTTGAAGTTGGTCGTATAGCTTCTCCAGATCGGGTATATGGGAGAAGTCGACGACGTCGTTGAGAGCGCCCTGCACATTTCGGCCAACCTTGTTGATCATATAGTCCAAGGGATTCATGGCCGCCTTCCGGAGGGAAGCAGAGAAGGACGGCCAAAGGTAAATCAACGTGGCACTGGTGGTACCGAAGTAGGCGCACGACTCTTCGGGCTCTAATGCGCACAAGAAATCATTCCAAACCTCCAACGTGACGTCTGATACTCCCTCAACAGTGACGTTCGTTTGCAGCGTCGCCATAATCTGGGCTCATCTTTAGTTGATTGAACCCTTATATTTCTCAATACACACCTGCGGTGCAGAAGAAATAATGCTAGAGCCGACCAACTTGATCAATACGCCGAGGCTGCGAAGAACTTTGCGCTTTGTGGCTGCATTTATTTTTCCCTGTACCGCCTGGAGCATATCATTCAAGTAGCTCATCAATACGAGCATATATGGAGAGAGAAAAGTGCCCAAGTCAGGCGTGGTTTGGGACCGTCCAGGCTTCGCTGGTGGCGTCAAAGCCTTTGCCACCCTCTTGATCGCGGTTTGTGCCTGGCGAATACCATCAATTGGCTTGCAAAGGGTTCGAACACAACAAGACGAACCTGCTGCACAATCTGGTCATTCTCGTCGCCCATTATGACCACCAGGTGTCCAAGTAACTGGTTGATGAAACCCTTGACCAGAGATCCGATATTGATGCCGTCTGCTTCAGGTGCTTCGCGGTGGAGAAACTCAGTCGTAAATGCAAGGGCTTTCGTGCAGTTCGCCGAGCTCTCCATCATGAAAATATGTCCAAGGATGCGAGGCAATTCCTCTAGTATCAATCGAGCCGGCGGCATTTCCAATTCCGTCGCCACCTGCCGCAGAAGCTGAGAGTCGCCTTTCATCATGATGTGCGGTAGCGTATGTCGCTGCGTCCGGGTAAAGAACTCGCGTGGCGTGACATTCATGAGCCTACACGTCTCCGCCAACAGTTGGGGTTCTTGGAAAATGAGATAGGGAGCTAGTAGCTCCATGTGTGGACTTAATAGCGGCCATGGAGTCTTCTTCTGGTGGTACTTCGTGAGCGTCAAGATTTGGCATGCCGCCTGTGCTGTCAGAATGATATTTGGCCTTCGCAGCTGTGCAATCAAGAAACAAAGAACGAAACCAAGGATAGTCTTGTTATCGGTTCTATATAGTCGATCAGTAATTGTGCTTAGCGAGCGAGTTACGACCTTACTCTCCCGTCACTCCGATGCTAATCGTCAAGGTCTCCTTACATGGAACCGTAGCGGCATCAATGGTAGCATGTAGACGGTTAAAAACATCGTCCAACAGGGTTGAGGACTTGCTGCTGGCAGGTGCCCGTGACACGCAGATGATCATAGCTTTGAGAGCATCTCTATCGACGACTTCTTCTTAGCCAAGAACAAATATTCGAAAAGTGCGTTTACCCTGCTGCCAGCCTGACGCTTCTATTCGCATCCGTGAGCCCGGAGAAGACGGCCTTGAAACCGTCTATCAAGTTTTCATCGGCGTCGAAGAGGGCCCGCGATATTATCCTAGAAGCGCACTTGAAAGCCTGCCGTCGAACTTCCGCCGTCGCTTCATTATCCGTTCCCCCCAGCATCGCTTTCATGAAGGCTGAGTACAAAGGAAGTGCAGACAACAGACAAGAAGGCACCAGAGCCGACATCAGAGTCTGTACTTTCCGAATCATCTCCAAACGCCATTCAGCGGATTTCGAGGCACGCCTGAAATAGTCAGATAGGACAAATAAATAAGAGTTGCGTTAGTGTCTCACCGAGTCAACTTGGACGTAGCGTCGTCAAGGATCCTCTGCATGTATCGTTCGTCGTCGAAGTCCTGGTCATCTTCCATCCAGTCTATCTCCTCCGGTTGCAGCATTACCTGTAACGCCGTCTTAGCGCTTACACGCCAACTCTCCTGCGACAGAGGCTGAGTAGACACGATAGAGGAGGTTGTGGACTCCGAGTTAATGCGTTGATTGAGGACCTCCATTACGACGCCACTTTTCTCGCCAAAGTTGATTCTGCCGATCTGATCACGAGCTGCGGCAAGTATCGAAAAGTCCAAGTGCTGTATACAGGCGCATACAAGCCGGAATCCAACGTCCTAATCAACAAAAATTAGTGCCCGAGAAAGCCGAGATCAAGCCAGACACAGACTGAGACTACTGAACAACTTTCGAGCGCGTTGAGAATGTCCATCAAATCCTCTGCAGAGGGTGAAAGGAATGTCTGTAATTGAAAAGCCTCGATGAGGTACATGTCGACAGCTTCCCAGCCAGGCAAACCTGCGCCTTTCAAACGGTGTCGAAGCAAGATATAATTCCAGTCAAATATCGGTCGATGAAGGCCTGTTAATTGCCGTAAGCTCTCCGTCTGGCGCAATACCATCAGTAAGAGCCTAATGCGCCGCGCGGCCTCCAATGGACAAGCAGTAGAAAGCAGGTGATCGAACAACGTTCTGGCAAACTGCGCGAGTTGAGGAGCAAAGTCATGGATATACCACTGCACAGGAGACGGATGCTGAAGGAAGGTAGACCAGACTTGCAACGCGTGACAAAGAAAGTTGTATGCAACGCTTGCATTTTCGAGTTTGATCATCATCATGTCCGTATCAGACTATATGCGGGTCAGAAATGCGACCAATGAGATAAGATTACTTCCACCTGAGATTTGGACTCTGTGGTAAAAACGGTATTAACGTTGAGAACGAAGCATACCGGGAAAGCGCAAGTGGAATTGAGACTGAACATCACTGAGGCCACTTATGAGACAAGGACACAAGGAAACGACACCGTGAACGCACTCGATGCAACCTGCAGCGTTCCACAAAAGAGATTTCTGATCCTCGAAATATGATGTGGGGCAGGCAAGTCATTTGAAAAGCGACCGCCAAGAACGCGTAAGAAGAAGACAATCCTGTTGGACGTCTCCGTATACAGTTGAGCGACAACGGCGCGCGCCTCGTCCTGCAGCGTATCATGCCAAGTGCACACCGATGCATTGAATCCCAACATCGCGTGTATCATCGCGTTGATGGCCTCATCTGGCAAGTTGACGTTGTTGGGATTTCTTCCAACGGCGGCAGTCAGTCCGTCGATCGCCCGTAAGGCCAGCCGAGCCAGGACGAGTTTGTCTCCCATAGCAAGCCACTGCACCTGTCCATGCGGTACGAAATCCGCCAGGAAATATTGTGCAAGTCTGACAATATTCGTCACGACTGCGTCGTCGATGTGCACGTCTTGCCGCTCGATGTGCACCAAAATCTCATTGATGACGCTTTGATCCCAGCCGGACTGTGAATCCGCTTGGTTCGTTGTTGTCATGATAGAAACATGGAGGGAGACAGGAAAACGACGGGGAAGAAAGAAAGAAAGTACCAGTTGAAAGGGACGCGTTGATTGTTCTTGTTTACGCGGTACTTGCGGCTCCGGCTTCCATGACCCAGATTTGGATTCTGGAAAAAAATCGCGATTCGCATACACATTACTTGCGTACGGCTCTATATGCAGTGGGTATTTACAATAAATAATACACTTGTAACGATAGTCCATCCGAACCTCAAGTCCGAGAATTAAAACGACATCCAGGCCAATACAACCCATAGTAGTGCTGTGGGCCACATAATACTAATCGCATCAATCAGTGTACTTTGCAATACTCCCCTCCTTGATGATAGCCCATCTGATGTACCCCCGGGACCTACAAGCATCATCAGCTCCCTTGCCGCGCTCCAGGACAACTCTGGAGCGCGAAATGTAATCCTCCTTCTCCTCCCCAACATCACAAAAGTCCACGACCATGTCCGACGCTGTTTATAATCCGAAACCGAATGGGAAGTATTGACCGACGACGGAGGCTCGGGCTCACGATTTTGAAAGAAACCATGACCAACTCCATGGTCGGGAGACCAGCTATCATGGGCATCTCTATTCGCGTACTGAGAGGGAAACATAACATCTTCCTCTTCACCGTGAAACATTGGCGACCCTAGCGGAGTCGTACTATCGTGATAATGCGATGTAGCACGGAAACTAGAAACCGCTTCCGCTGTCGAGTTTGGCGTACGCAACGCCGTCGGCAAAGAACTCGGAGGGCTCACTGGGCTTCTCCGCGGCGCAAATGACCATCGAGGGGTGTCGCGTCCAGGGGTAACAGGCGTATTGGCTGAGAGTAAAATATCAGGAATGGCTTTTGGCCTGCGCCTAGTGTAATTGATGAAGCAGAGAGCGGCAAGCGTCATAATCATCAGAGGTATGTAGAAGCTTTCGAGTATGAGATGCTGATTCGGGAGAGAACACGGTGTGTCCGCGTATGACTTGTGGTGCGCCGTGGTCCAGGGATCCGTGAGGGACAGCAGTTGGAATCCAGGATAGACAATATTCCGCGCCATAGAGAAAGACTTGATAGTGACCTCTCTGATATCATCTGTCGAGGCCAGGTCATTTGGAGACGCTTTGTGAGTATAGTCGCAATAATCGCGGTTATCTCCACTGCGAGTAAATGCATCAGAATGCCAAATCACGAACGTTTGCGAGAACTGATATACCTGAATACAATTGTCGGATGTAACGTCTTCAGCAGGAATGATGTGGTCTGCTTGCCAAACGTGTTCTGATAACCATGCCCGACGCCCCGTCGAATAGTGCCCTTCTCGCGCAAAGGACCACAAGAGCCAGTATCTGGTCGAGCTAGAGGTATATGAGTCAACAAGACCACGGGTTTCGTGTCGTCGTCTGGTCAATCTCAATTAGATACCGGTGTGAAGCCAAACATAGACGAAAGGCACCTAACGACATCTTCTGGACAAACTCCACAGGGCCTTGAGGAACAGGACTCCATTGATCATACGAGTTCCCGGTTGCTGAACGCTGGTAGTCCTCGTCAACAAGGCCGGGAGCATCTAGAAAGATGAATCGATGGTCGCGAATTATAGCCTGGTAATTGAACGGGCCGAACGCGGAAAAGTAGTTTGTTCGAACTTTCTTAGACAGAGCATGAGACACTCCCATCCTGTTGGAATAAGTCAGCTATCAGAAGCCGACAATGAGATTTATTACGCGCCCCACGTCGTTATTGCCCGGCATGTAGTGTACGGACACATTGTTAGACATCGGGAATGTGTCCTGGAATTTTTGAAAGTACTGTTTATACCTGGATGGGTTCATTGGACACGTCAACATGGAACAAGCTTGACAACTCACTCGTTCTCGGAACGGACGTACTTCCCGCCGGAAAGCATATCTCCGAGGAAGACAACAACGTCGGGCTTGAAGCGTCTGGCGACGCGCCAGCTTTTTTTCATGCTCACGTCGAACACAATCTCGCCCAAAGAGCCAAACCAGGTGTCATCGCGAATGGTATTAGGCGGTTTTACTTGGGGATCTGAGAGGAGCATAACATGGGTCGGTGGGTTGCCTGTGGCGGGCTGATGCAGGTCAGTAGACGGACATGTTGGCGATAGAATATGCGTACCAGTTGACCATCCGGCCAGCTGCATGACGACGCGCTCCAAAAGTAGACAGCGAGCTCACCCCAGACGAGGATGATGGCCCAGAAGATGCGGAATCCATTAACCACCAGCGGTCGTCGAGCTGTTGCCCTCGATGTGCGACGCTCCTTTAGACCCATGCTGGCATGGATACGATGAATGGCTAATTGGCGGCTTAAAGAGGCATGTAAGTAATGGGAGGAAAGAGAGAACGTGTTCGCCAAATAATGCCATCATTGAATTATAATTAGCCTCCGAGATCGTAAGTACAGTTACAGTAGTGAGCATATAGTATATACATGATAGTCCTCTGCTACTATTCCCAGTCGCTGTCGTCCGAGTCAGTCACCTTCTTATCGTCGGCAACCTTGCTCTCGTTCTGGCTCCCAGACGAAACAACATCATAACTCTCCTCACTGCTTTCCCTGGGACTGCTAGTCGCCGGCGTAGCTGTCTGAGATGGCGGTAGAGATCTCTTGGGCTTTGAAGGCTCTGCAGTTGCAGCTGCGTTCGCAGTAGACGTCGATGGAGTTACAGACTGTTCATCCTCTTCGTCTTCCCAACTAAAGTCCTCATCGTTATCCAAAGAACCTGTTAGACGCATTCAGAAGACTGTCAAGTACGACAGCAGGATCGTAACCTACCTTGGATCAATGCCTTGCGTTTATCCTCTTCAATGCTAATCTGGTGAGCGCGGAAGAAAAACCGTGTCCAGAATGTTTCCCTTGTCATTTCGGAGGGCACTATAGTTTACATTAGCGTGAGACGTCTTAACAAACCGAAAAAGCACCCACCGAGAGTATCTTCGTTAGCTCTGAGAGCCGCGCCATCACTAGCATCGTCCACGACAGCCGAAATCTTCTTAGACCACTCCTCACCCTCCATTCCACCTTTAGCTTCGACCTCAGTGGCAACCCACTGCACATACTGCTCCTTCGCAGCAGAATCTGCCTCAGGATCATGCCTGATAATATCCGAATCATGCTTAAGTCGTTTCAATAACGCCTCGGCGCGCGTAGCAACCGCATGTGTACTGGAAGCTTTGCCCTTGCCTTTGCCTGAGGGCGCCTCGCTCGCAGGCGTCGGCAGCATCCACATGTCGCTTCCATCCCAGATCAGACCACTGCTGCTGGGGTCCTCTGGCGGTATAACCTTAACCGCGTCCTTGAGAACCTCGCCAGCCTCCTTGACAGCTTCTCGAAGGAGGGCCTCGCTCTTGTGGACATATTCTTCCGCCTGCGCCCTGGTGACGCCCTGTACACGCTGGAACTCGGTCGCGAGTGTTGCACGTATCTGGACAAAGTCTGGATTCTTGAGCGACTCGGGAATGTTGTTCTGCACCGTTGCCGCGATGTTGGGCGGGAGCGCGGCTTGTATCCTAGAGAAAAAGTTCAAAGGGGGAGCCGTGGACGACGACGTCGGTGCTTGTTCCGTTGGCGTAGATGCAGGCGGTGTCTTCTCGCTATCGAGATCGCGAGTTTCAACAGTAGTACTTGACGACGACGCTACTGGCTGCTCGCTCTGCGACGCAGTATATTTATGCAGATTCTGCTGCGCCTGAATCACAACTTCTGAAAAATCCTTTCTCGCCGCTGCGAGCGCTGTTTCGCTCTATATTTCTGTCAACTACAAGACATATCAGTGATCAGTCTCGCTTGCCTGCTTGCGGAATCCACCCCAGAAACGATTGAGTTGGCCAATGACCTGGTTGACCTCTTCATTGAGGCTTTGCTCTGGCTCAGGCGGGGGCGTGCTTGTGCTCGTCGCCGCGACGTCCAGAGGATCAAGATAGTTCATGGTAAGAGTCAAGCTTATGACGTAATTCTCATTGGTAGAAAGCTTCTCGATTCGTGTTACAAAATTACATTCTTTTTTCATCTCAGGCAGAGCAAAGAAAAGAGAAAGAAAAACAGAAATTGCTAAATATTCGTCACGCCGAGGCAGAAGCCCTCGCCAGTTCCGGCGCAACCTGCGTAGTCTCCATATTACTGCTCTTGAAGCTCCCGCTGACTTGCATTTTATGCGCACGACATTCGGCAACAAAATCCGTGAACATCTCAAGTATGAAGTTAGTTTCAACAACGAACCTCTAGGCGGTCGACTTACCTCGATGGTGTCGAGCGGGCCTCCAGCACTCTCAGGATGGAATTGGACACCCCAGACCTTCTTGCCCGATTCTAATGTAGACTTGATACCTTCCACAGAAGAATCATTGCAGTTGATGAAGAACGGCTCCCATCCCTGTGGGAAAGGGTCCTGCAGCTGCAAGGCGTACTGGTGGTTCTGACTGTCATGATCTTAGCATAGCTGTCAACGATTACGCTCAGACGACATACCTCGTTACATAAACACGTCCAGCTTTGATAGATCCAGCAGAAGCCAGAGCCAGAACGGGTTGATTATGGCCACGGTTCCCAAACGTCATCCGGTACGCGTCCAAACCCGCAGCCATACCGATGACTTGGTGTCCCATGCATATACCGAAGACAGGTCGGTCCCACTCTTGGAGCGTCTTCCTCAATTTCAGGGCCGCTTCCATACAGTGCGCCGGGTCACCCGGTCCATTAGTGAGGAATAGTCCGTCGAACTGGTCACGGACGGCGTTGAAGTCGTAGTTCCATGGCAAAACAGTGACAGCAGCGTCTCGACGGACGAGAGAACGAAGAATGTTCGCCTTGGCGCCGAAATCCAATACTGCGATCTTTATTGAGCCGGCGGGGTTAAGTTCATAAGGAGTTTTCGTGGAGATTTGGTCGACAAGGTTTTCAGATGTAGGATCCCAGTACTCTTCGGGCTGGGGAGCAGGTAGGGAGGCGTCGTTTCCCACGGCAAGTCTGCCGAGGGTCGTCCCTTGGTCACGAAGAAGGCGGGTAATTGCGCGAGTATCGACACCAGTAATTCCTGGGACGTCATGGCGTTGACACCACGCAGCGAGAGATTCGACGGCGGCGTGGTGAGAGAATTGTTCTGCAACATCGCCCACAACGATAGCCGAGCATTGTATTCCTTTGGATTCAAGGATGACACCGACGTCTTGAGAGTCAAACGGGGCAGAGTTGGCAGGAACACCGTAGTTCCCAATGAGAGGGGAAGTGAAAACAAGAATTTGACCCCGGTATGAGGGGTCCGTCATGGATTCGGTATCTGCATACCATAGCATGAGCAGAAGGCTACAAAAGAGCGGACCAAAAAAATCTTACAAGAAGTAATGGATGTTGAGAACACTGTTTCACCAAATACACTTCGCGGTGCGCCAAACGAGCGTCCGTGGAACGATTGGCCAGTTTTAAGATGCATGGAAGCAGGAATAGCTGTGAGAGGGCCAGCATGGGATGCAAAACTTCGAGAAAAGGTGGGAAGACGAATGACAAAAGTTCGGGCAAGCATGATGTCTAATGCGCCAAGAGAGAGAAAACGAGGTCACTGAGATAACTGACAAAGAGGTTAGACATAGCGTCATTCATTGCAAGAGAATTCGTACTCGTCTCGGGTGTTTTGAGTGAAGACCATGTACCGTGGTGGTGGTAGTTCTTGTAGGCCTTTGAATGTCCGCCTTCGATCTTGAAATTTTTGCTGACAAAGCCAACCTATACTTGACTCGGACGCAATGACCTACGTAACGCCATGGTCATCTCGGCCGACGCGCCTATTCCTCGAACGCAGATACGGTCCTGTTCCTCAAGTCAACCATCACAGTTATCACCTCATAATCCCAGTAGCGCTCGATAACACGTAGCGGTATTTTTGCCATTCCAAGTCTGTTGTCCCGCCACCATTCGCCATCGAAGAACGTCTTACTACTTAGATGGGTATTAACATTGAGTATCGTGCTGCAGTTATAAACGACCTGTATACATAAGTTATTTGTCCTAAATCTATCATTATTCGACATTACTACTACTACCACTCCCTTGTCTTGAACTAAATGGAGGAGAACCACCATATCCCGAATCCAACGACCCCAGACCAGAACCTGACGCCTTCGGATGGCTGTCATTGCACTCGACATCTTCAAAGCCAGCCATCTCTAAAGGAGAAAGCGGGCGCTCGATGAGATCATCGTCGAAATACGTCGCCTCAGGTGAGTGTTGCAAGCTCGAAGGCCCCTCCGCCTGGAGAAGAATCGAACCACCGTCAGTCCTTGGAGAAGATGACGACGAGCCAAAACGCGATACTTCTCTTGAGAAGCGCGCGTGTCGTGACGAAGAGCGTCTGCGTGGCGGTGGGGGTGACACAAGTCGTATTGGTTCTGAGTGTGGATCATCGAGATCAAAGGGATGATGTATGGGCATATTGAAAGGATACGGGAACTGTGACGGAGACAGCGGCACCGGTTCTTGCAAGGGCATATTAAAAGGATACGGGAATTGGGATGGCGATAGGTTCTGCAAAGACGCATTAAATGGATACGTATCAGGATTAAACACTGGAGGGAAAGACATCTCTGGACCGTCATAATCATCATCGTCGTCGTCTGAAAAATCGGGAATAACTGGAGCCTGCAGAGGGGAGGAAAAGGCATCCGCGGTAACGTCTGCAGAAGGGGAAAAGTGATGGTAAACATGCATCACATTTTGTGGGCTCAAAGTCGAAGAAGCATTATTGGAAGGAGGCGCCCCAATTGGGAACCAGTGATGAAAGTGTTGGTCCGCGTTTGAATGCGGTACCGGCCCAAAAGGGCTGAAAGTAGGCGCACCATAGGGCACAAAGTCATTCGAAGTATGGCCGGAAATATGGGGTAGAACGTGGGTAGATGGCAAGAACGGTGGCGCCAATGGGGCTGGCACCCAGGATACATCACTGGCAGAGCTGAAGGAGTCGGAGTCAGATGAGTGACCGGACTCCGAATCCGAATCTGACAAGTAGCAGTTCGTGTACTGCACTGTCTCGATATCACTGTACGAAGACTCATTGCTGTAACTTCCAGACTGACGCCTCCGCTTCGATAAATCCTTCCTCGTTGAAAGCTCGTATTCCAGCCACGGTGGATGTTCCGCGACCCGAGAACCGTACCGAGTCTGATTCACTGACCAGATAGACAAGCCCTCATCCGCCAGCTCCAGAAGTCCTTTCTCCAAGAGTATCCTGACTTCGCGGACATCCACTCCCAAATCAGTCAGACGCGCTGCCTTCCATTGTGCTGCCAGTTCAAAGGACCGTCGTGAATACACCATTTCAAAGAATATTTCCTGGAAATTATCGATATTCTGCACACACATCTTTAGGCCGAGACTCGACAGGCGGGGAAATAAGCCGGCGACCGTGGGACTACGCTTTAGTGCCTCCATAATGACTCGTGCTGTCTCATCGTTGAGATTGAGGCTCTCTTCCGTATTGAGATACAAACTCGTCACTGATTCCGACACCAACGGCAACAGGTCCGTGATGAACTCGGGTGAGTCATATAGAGACTGTTGGGCGATGGAGAGCGCGGTAAGTTGACAACGGGAGCGTTTCACAAAGCGCACTACGGAGTCAACGGAGGAGGGCTCTACCAACACGTCGCCGGCCAAAAGGTGGAGAGTGGTCAGAACGGGGAGAGTGAGGCGATCCAAGAAGATGGTGTGGTCAGTGACCAAGGTCTGTAGGTTGGCGTGTTCGACGTGATTACTTCGCGCCCATAACATAGGAGACTCGGTCGCGGCAAGGAAAATATGACACTCCGTGAGAAGAGGATGTGACGCGAAAAAGTCCTCGACGGCGCTCTCACCATCATTGCACGCCAGACGAAGATGGGCATGTGTAAGGTTTGGTGGGAAAGAGAGTCCGACAGGAAGCTGAGCCTTTTTCAACGACGAGGCGGCAGTGACTGAATCCATAGCTTCCGAGTCGCTCGTCCAAGGGCTCATCTTGGAAATATACAACTCCTCCAACATCGGGATGCTCTCCGGCGTCAAATGCTCGAACAGGCATCTGTACGAGACCGTATCGTTGAGAGCGAGATGCTGCCATCGATGTGAATGTGGTACTAAAAGCTTTAGCATCGCCGTGATGTCATGGTCCAGCGAATGTGTATTGTCTATAACGACAATTTTCAGTGGCTGATCCCCAGACAGTCGCAGAAATTCCGAGAGGGAATCAAATTCGTTATCACGGTAGGGGTCCTCAAATCGCATGACAAGCGTCGCCCAAAGCTTTGAGCTATTCATCATGACATCGCGCCACCAACGACAGGTCCTCGCAAGCAGGAACCGGACGTCGTTGCAGTCCAAACACGAATCCTTATAGAACTTGGGAAGACATAGCTGGAAGATATGGAGGAGAATTTCGTTGGGAAGGTGGTGTATGGGGGAGAACATGGATTCGTGTTTTGCCAACGATGTGCAGACTGCCTCTTGTTCTTCTTTCAGACGCCGTAGCTCTGCCTCGACAGCAGCAATACGCGTCTCTCCTGCATTCTTCGCGTTTTTGAGGTGGCTCAATGAGGCCTTGATCACGGTGTCGTCGTCGGGAAGCAATGGCCGCTCGTGGCGTATAATGCGGTCGACCAACTGTCCATGTGGCTCTTGTATGACGTGCCTGCAGCCCAGCTCAGCAAAACCATGCGGCCTAGGAAAACGTTGCACTCACATTGTTCGACGTCGGGAAAGTGTGAATGTGAAAGACAAGTGGGTGTTTGACACGAGGCGAGTTGCTACCAACAATAAGCGGTGCACGGGATGACGGCGTAAGGTTGTATGGAGATGGGGATGGACCAACGCTTTTGACTAGATCCAGGATGAGGTTCGGGTCCCGGAACTGAATCACTGCCAGAGAACAAGGAGCTGTGGATCCAGCGTCTCATACGGACGAAGAACGCGACTTTTAAAGAAGATCAAGGCATGACCCTTGTTCTGGACATGAACGTGAGAAATGGGCGCCTCCAAGCCACATCAGTTGAGCTTGGTTCCACTAAGGCTCTGCATTCCGCGGATATATATGGTAGCTTCAAAGGTTATGTCGAAGAAACATTAGAGTTGGTGGCAGTAGAATGAAAGCGCTACGCCGGAAGCAAAGCAAGTTCAAGTTCAAATTCAGTTGGAACGTTTTTTCAACGTGTTTTTTTACAGCTAAGCAAAGGCTATGGCACAGTTCACAGCTAGACAGCTAGATTCAAGCTTGACTCACAGCTGGAATGGAAGCCTGACTCATAACAAGCTTTCGGAAGAAGAGCTGTATCATGGATCCCCGGAAACAACCCATGATTTACATTCTCCTTCACCTCAACAGGCTCAGAATCACCAGGATCTCAATATTTCATCAACGTTCGTTGAGCCATATTTGATGTTAAGGTTCGCATTGATGCCGACGCCGCATAGACATCTGCGAATTCAGGATTATGCAGTGCAGACCGAACGTCAACTTGAACTTAAATCCAGAAGGGGGTCGCAGCTAATAGCTTCTCATTCCACTTAGATGTGTTCCTTCTGGCGCTTAGATCATGGCTGAATTGAGTTAGCTTCGTGAAACCATTACATTAACGAGGAAGAATCAACCGTTACACAGCACACTCGAGTCGTTGGCAAGGTGTCAGGACTCGTTTGATCGCGTCCCGCCGTCATTCCAGCTGGAGAGACGTGTTACTCACAGACATACTTGTGCTATATCCACGCGCCGCCTGTCAGACATGTTTTACAAGAAGTTGCATTCAGTCATACATGCTGTCCAGCTCTATAACGGATCGCCTTGCATCCAAAGTAGTTACCTGGTATTTATCCCCTTCTTCGCCTTCTCGCGCGCGCCCTCCAATGGCACAACAATGGCTTTGAACATGAGGATCTTCTGCTGCAGATCATCGCCATCTGCAATCCACAATTTGAGGAGGCGCGCTTTATACCGCTTGAAAGCAGTAGCGTCATTGTTGAGCGCATTGTAAATGGCGCACATGTGCACAAGATTGGAAGAATAGTAGGCGGATCCTTCAAGACCTTCGTGTTCCATCACCTTCAACGCCTCCTCGGTTTCTTTAACGAGAAGGTCTTCGGGGAGACGAGTGTTTCCCAACCACATTCTGAGTCGCGCGCTGTTAATTCTGGAGTCAAATTCCTTCGGTATACGCGCCCGACGAGTGTCGGAAGACGGATCAGAGCAATGAGGACAAGCGCATTTAAAGCCATAGGGTGCAAGCTCTTTTTGACGCTCCGCTGTGGCTGTCTCTACGTCGCAATACGACGTCGTTATTTCTTCTCCCTCCTTGATATCTCGGACGGCGTACAGTTTCATGGAAAAGGTCTTCATATCAAAATGGCGATTGGTGTTGGGACCACAGCTAGACAGTGGCATTAACAGTCGCCACAAACACCCACAGACAAGACACAAACCTGTGATTGATGCGGGAGAGAACATCAAAGACGCCAGAATATGAGATCTCTAAAATGACGAAAGTCAGAAGGTGCGCTGCTTTTCACGATGGCAAGTACTGACCTGAGTCAGGCGCAAGAGGACTGATCCTAAATCCATTTGTTCTCAGTCTACCCATAATCGGACCACTTCCGTCGTTCTCGTGACAGTTGGACAGAGCCATGTACCGCTCCTTGAGCTCTGGAAGAAGACGCCCGTATGGTACTTCCAGGGTCTTCTCAGTCTCCAGGAAAAAAGCTCGAAGAAAGTCTTTGCCTTTGAGATGAGTCGCCGTTTGGACGTGGCCTGTGGGTACAATGATGATGGCGCGTTCGGCAAAGATCAATTCACCAGCCTCAAGCGGACGAGTGGCGAACATGCCCAGACCACCAGAGGGAGATGGACCGATGCGGTGGGCAGGAGGGACGCGATTGAGCGGGGCAGGAAAGCCAGGAGTCCGGAGGATCCTTCTGCTCACAGACGGAGGAACGAGACACTCTGTCCAACCGTCGGGTTCGCTGTGAAGTGTGGCTGTTATATCCACGGAGGGCTGGCTAGTACTAATGAGCGATCCCGGGCTGTCGGCAACGCCCTTATAGGTCTCATCCGCGTCTACTACCTCAATTCGATGTGCAAGGTTAACGCCTTCTGGTATGATGTCTAGCCACCGATTAGCTTGATCCTTTGGCGCAGTGGTTGCTGTACTCACTAGGATCGTATTTGAGACCTTCAATGTTGCCATACGGAACTTTAAAGGTCTGTCCCGGTCGTGCCAGGTCAGCGTTCTCCAATAGAGGAAAGCTGGATGCCTTCATGGTGGTGGTGCTGCCACTAGTATGCCAACTGAGTGTAGATCCTTCCTTGTCTTCTCTTTGACACCATGGGATGCAGGGTGAAGTAAGCGCTGATTGGCCCTTTTGGTTACCATCGGCGCTTCTGTTATTGTTTTACGGAGCCGCATAGTGTTGCGAGCGTTCATCAAAGTAGCAAAGAACGACGTTGGAGAGAAAAGACATTCAAACTCCGACTCCCGCTCGATACACAGATCTACGTTGATCTACGTGATGGCCACTAGGATTCGAATACAGTTTTTAGAGTCAATACAGTTCAGTCGCCGTCGTCCATGAGATATACTGTCGAAAGAAACCGTAGTATACGTTCGAAACATCGAGATCAACCTCCTCGCCGATTCAAGAACCTCTTCAGTAGGAAGCCGATCTACTGCACGTTCTTTTTTTTCCGCCTGCCTTGGAGGGGCACAACAATCATCTTGAACATCTCGAGCTTCGTCTGCAGTACGCCTCCTTCCGCAATCCAAGATTTCAGCAGACGCGCTTTATACTTGGTGAAAGTCGCAACATCGTGTTCCAGCGCGTTATAGATGGCACACATGTGCATGAGATTGGCAGAATAGTAAATGCACCCCTCCCAACCCTCGCGTTCCATGACCTTCAGCGCTTCCTCAGTCTCCTTGATAAGAAGATCATCGGGCAACCTAGTATTTTCCAGCCACATGGAAAGTCGACCCGCGTTGACGCTGGCGTCAAACTCCTTAAGAATACGGGCGCGACGAGCGTCAGAAGAGGGATCAGAACAATGGGGACAAGTGCACTTGAAGCCGTAGGGAGCGAGGCTTTTCTGACGTTGAAAGGTAGGTATACCTAGTTCACAATACGAGGTCGTGATTTCTTCTCCTTCTTTGATATTGCGAACGGCGTAGAGTTTCAATGCAAAAGTCTTCATGTCGAAGTGGCGCGTAGTGTTTGGACCACAGCTGGCAAATTTGTTATAACTAGAGATACAAAACAACGGCAGATCACCAACCTGTGGTTGATCCGCGACAGAACGTCGAAAACGCCAGAATATGGGGCCTCTGAACTAGATGTTAGAAACTAAAACAATACTTCGCCCGAAAGTTGACGACCTACCTCCAGCATCGCTGAGACCTTCAATCGTGAATCCGTTGGTCCTCAGCCTGCCCATAAGGGGGCCACTGCCGTCATTTTCATGACTATTCGCCAAGGCCATGAAGGCTTCCTTCCGCTCTGGCAGTAGACGACCGTACGGCAATTCGAGTTGTCTTTCGGTATCCATGAGAAGAGCTCGAAGATATTCTTTGCCTTTGAGATGGTCTGCACCCTGTAAGGCATACACGCCTCCCATAGCAATGATCATAGCGCGCTCAGCAAAGATCAAATCGCCAGCCTCGAGCGGCCGAGTGGCGAACATTCCCAGGCCACCTGACGGAGATGGGCCGATGCGATGGGCAAGAGGTACGCGGTCTAGCGGAGCAGGAAACCCAGGCGTTGAGAGAATCCTCCGCTTCACAACGGCAGGGACGAGACACTCGGTCCAGCCATCGGGATGGCTTTTGAGAGTAGCATCTCTCGGAGTAGCAGGTTGTGTTGTGACAAGAGGACCATTCAGCTGAACGCCCTCGTACGTGTTATTACTATCCAACTCCTGTACGGAATAGGCGGCTTCGTTGTAGCCTTCTGGGCGGGCGTCTGGACAATGGATTGAGCCAGTTGGCCGTAACACAGAACCCAGGTGCGTTGCACTCACCGGGATCGTATTTCAGACCGTCTATATTGCCGAATGGCAGTTTGAACTGCTGCCCGGAACGAAACTCGTCGAAGTTTTCGAGAACAGGCCAGTTAGAGCCCAGCATGGTGGTGGTTGGAAAGGAAGTGAGCCGAGCGCAGATCTTTTTGAAGTTCTTTGACAGCTTAAGCCAGGTCAAACTCCGATGCTCGTCACGTTTTCATCTGTCTTCTGTAGCCTTCTCCGTTAGCGAGACAACTGTGATATATAATGTTGTACGAACGAATGCTAGCATCAACTTGACCACCCAGCCTTGACATTGGACGACGCCTCCTCCAGAGTGCCCACTTTGAATCGATTTACAAAGACAGTGGTGGTACGCGTAGAAAGAACCAAGAACTAGTCCAGACAGAGTGATAAAATATGATTCAATCCCCGATACAGACCAAATCAGATATAGTTTGACGAAAGTCAATGTGGGAGATGTTTCTCGGTTCTCCAGCACTGAGACGAGGTGAAAAGCGGAATTCAGATTGATCAGCACGATATACGCCTGTGCCAACTTCAGCAATAACGGAAGAAATGAGCTTTCAATTTACAAAGCATAGGGAATATAACGTGGATGGGTTCAGCTGGTCGTAATCATCGTCGACGATTGCTGACATTTCACGTTGACCAGCCGGCCTTGATCTTGGACAGCGCCTCCTCGAGTGTCACCACATCCGCCATCTTCGAGTCCATGTCAAAAAGATTTGCTTTCTGAATCTCTGGCGTCCGGTCGCCACACGCAGTTCCCACCACCATAGGACTGTACAACGTCTTAGATTAGCACATATTTCGACGAAAAGTGAGAGACAAACCGGAACCCGTGCTGCATAGCATCCAACGTCGAAGCACGTACGCACCCGCTTGTAGATACGCCACATATAATGACAGTATCGATGCCGTGGGACGTCAGTGTCGAAGATAAAGATGTGCCTGCCGTATACATACGTATCTTTAAGATAAAAGTTCCCGCTAATAACGCAGTACATACCAAAGAACGCCGATGGATATTGTTTAGAGATAACTGATAAGAAAACAACCCCGTTAGCAAGGGTAGCTCTACCGCCAATAAGGGAATGTTTCACCAATCTCGTCAGGCGAACTCTGCAGATCGTCAAGTTGTTCCCCGTAGTGGGTCAGGAAAGTCTGCGCCGGCGCCTTAATCTTCAAATAGAAGATTCCGCCGTCGTACATGGACTTGTGCGTAATCTGTGGGATTGTTAGGATGAAATATGTAGGTGGAATTTCATCCTAAGTACTACCTGGCGAGTCCAGATGACGGGGACACCAGACGCGCGCGCGGCTTCTACCAGCTGCCTACACTCGCCTGGTACATCGCCAACAGGTTGAGGAATGGTCAAAGGAGATCCGGGAAGAAAGTATGCCTATCGAACGCGTTTGAGTAATACTGAAGTGGATGAGGAGTACTACTAACCTTGCACATGTCGATTACGAGAACAGCGGGTCTTTTTCCCCAGCCAATTCGATGCCCAAATCCTGCATTAGTGTAGTCTTGCTGAACGTCGAAGGATGCCATTGTGGACGGGAAGATAGGTGGCAGATAAGCACCATCGGTTTAAATAGGAACTCATTTGGAATTCGGCATAGAAGACAGTCATTATCGAGTCGGTCGTCGGAGTGTAGACGAAAAGCGTAACATCACAAGAACAGCTCGAGAGACCAGCAGCCAATTGGCAGTTGAATGAAAAGGAGAGCAAGTCCGGTCCGAGGGCCGATCAGAATTTTTCATCGCCCAACTTGGACTGCTACCACCACCATGTCGAGCTCGACGACGGCGGACACAGCGCCAAAGAAAAAGCCAGTTGCCATCATCACCATTGGCATGGCCGGCGCTGGGAAATCAACCTTTGTGCAGCGAATAAATTCCTATCTACATTCGCAAAATCCGCCATCACCTCCGTACATCCTCAACCTCGATCCAGCAGTCACACACGTCCCCTTTGAGGCCAATATAGACATCAGGGATACAGTCAATTACCAGGAGGTCATGAAACAGTATGCATCATTGCTCCTGCTATCTATCCCATGACGAATCCGTATACGAGTCAAGGTACAATCTGGGTCCCAATGGAGGCATTTTGACCGCTCTCAACTTGTTTACGACCAAGTTCGATCAAGTCCTGGGATTGGTCGAGAAACGGGCAGAGACAGTGGAGTACGCCATCCTTTTGTTCTCCTGATTTGTCTTTCAACCTCGATACAAGCTACGTGATACTTGATACCCCCGGACAAATCGAAATCTTCACCTGGTCAGCTTCTGGTGCCATCATTACCGATGCCGTCGCGTCGTCTCTGCCAACTGTTGTTGCGTATATCATTGATACTCCTCGAACTACCGCCCCTGCCACATTTATGTCGAATATGCTCTACGCCTGCAGGTTAGTCCCATCGAGCATGCTCTTGACCAGTGCTTAAACTCCGTCGATTTACAGCATCCTTTACAAAACAAAGCTTCCTTTTATCTTGGTCTTCAACAAAACTGATGTACAGCCGCACGATTTTGCGATTGACTGGATGAAAGATTTCGAAGTGTTCCAGGAAGCTCTTGCTACCCACGGTGGTGCAAGAGATGCCGAGGGTGAACCCACGTACATGAACAGCCTCATGAACAGTATGAGTCTCGTCTTGGACGAGTTTTACCAGAATCTGACAGTCAGTTTCCAAATCAAGTCTGTCCCTTTCCCAATTGTTCATTCTTCTTCAATCAGGCTGTCGGAGTCTCAAGCATGACTGGTCAAGGTATCAAGGAAGTTTTTGATGCTGTCGAGGCATCTAGGGAAGAATACGAAAAGTGAACTTCTGTTTTGATAGCAGTGATTATTCCAACTGATCCAGACAAATAGAGAATATCTTCCCGAGCTAGAGCGTTCAAGAGCTGCGCGGGAAAAGGCATTGCAGGATGTCAAAGACGACTCGATGAACCGCCTAATGAAGGATCTTGAAATTGATCGTGCGCGCAACCCGAATGCCGCCCTGAATGACCGTTGGGATCCGAATGAGGATGATGAAGATGATGACGATGATACAGAGCTCAATCTCATTGACCGAAGTGAGCCTGTGACTCACTTTGAAGCATACTTACACAGGATCACGCAGCGGACGACGCATGGCCAGGGCAGTACATCGATGTTACCCGCGCTCGCAGACAGGATAACCAAGGGACCAATTGGCCAAGGCCGGGATAGTCTCTGGGCCGCGGAAAGAATATGTATCCATCTTGTACCGCTGCATGCGTCTAGAATAAATATATCAATGTATTTTCCAAGGCAGAAGACCACCATGCAGTTGACAGTGTTAATGTTAACATGATGATATGTCCCTGCTCTGTCTGGAGTGAAAAGACCCGGAAATGATTGAACGCCTGCTCGAGAATAAAGGAGGAATTACGTGATCTCGTTTACTTTTGCCTGTGCTTAAATCTTCCTCTCATCCATCGGCGTTGGATATCCCCTTCTTTCCTATTTCACTCCTGCTTTGCGCGTTGTTGAATACGACGTTGACCGCTCCCATCCAACCTGCAACCTTTTATTGGCCGTTAAATGGACCGAGAACGGTGCGTAGTGAGGCCCCACCTGGATACCGCCACACTGACTATGGGGGCCGACGTAGATATCAGAGGATAGAAAAAGTCGGTGCGTGTAGCCCGGTGTCTCTGCAATTTACTTTGTCGAGCTCACAACTGGCTTTACATTGCACTTTATAGGCGAAGGCATGTCTCGTCATCGACTCTTTTGTTTGGACTCGCCGACCTAACTGTGCAAGTGACTGCCAGGAACCTATGGCGTCGTGTACAGGGCTCTGGATAAACAGACAAATCGTATTGTCGCCCTCAAGAAGATTCGTCTTGAGGCGGAGGAGGAAGGAGTCCCCAGCACCGCCATTCGCGAAATTAGTCTGCTCAAGGAACTTCGCGATAAAAATATTGTGCAGCACGTCATCCATATGTTCCCGCTGGTAGCACCATCTTATTTACTCATTCTAGGCTCTTGGACATTGTCCACGCTGACCAGAAACTGTACTTGGTTTTCGAGTTTCTAGATGTGGATCTAAAGCGATATATCGATCAAGCGAACAAGAGCCACACGCCCATCACTCTGGAAACAACAAAGGTCGGTTATCATTCCATCATATGTCTTTGTTGCCCCATTCAACGCGCCAATTTCGGACTTTTGAGCGCGTTTGACGCGTGTCCGATGTCGGTAATACACCTCGCCGATTGCTAGGGTGCCACTCGGCATCTCCACATCCACGTCAGCTCTGACTCACTTTGGCATTCTTTCTTCTAAAACAACTCTTGGAATGCCAAATTTGTCGAGCGTCATGCGGTTAGCGCCCTTTTTTGTGTTGGCAGGTTTTCCAGTCATGTCACGTGTGTCTAGACGCGTCGCGCTCATCTTGCATCTTTTACCTTTCACAACCCAAATTCTGATCAGTATCTGTTCGTCTAGCGCTTCATGTATCAGATGAACGCTGGTTTACTGTACTGCCACTCACATCGGATCCTCCATCGCGATTTGAAACCGCAGAATCTCCTCATCGATAGCGAGAACAACTTGAAGCTAGGCGACTTTGGTCTTGCGCGCGCTTTTGGTATTCCAATGCGAACATACACGCATGAGGTGAGCCAGCTCTCTTACATCTGATTCGACGCCCATGGGATGCTAGGTTGTGACTTTATGGTATCGAGCGCCCGAGATCTTACTGGGCAGTCGGCATTACAGCACTGCGGTCGATATGTGGTCAGTGGGGGCTATTTTTGCCGAAATGGTGACCCAAGGACAGCCCCTGTTCCCTGGAGATTCAGAGATCGACCAAATATTCAAGATCTTTAGGTATGGCTTGCACGGATTTCGAGATGTGTATCAACCTCAGGCTGATTGGCTGGTAGGATTCTGGGAACTCCGACTGAAGAAGTGTGGCCAGGCGTCTCTCATTTACCAGACTATAAGCAGTCATTTCCTCGGTGGGGCCTGCAGGACATGTCCCAGCTGTTGCCAGTGCTGGACGCCGATGGTATTGATATACTCGAGGTGCGATGAGTCGGACATTCTTTGAAACAATCTGACATTATTTCAAGCGACTACTTACCTACGACTCGGCGAGGCGTATTTCAGGTAGGTTATATGAGCGCTCTCATTGTCTACATCGTTGACCTTGGTTACAGCGAAACGCGCTCTGAACCATCCCTACCTCGCAAACTATACGCCTTGATTAGCCCAGACAGTCTGTGAACGTCTCCGATGAAATCTACGGACTCTTATTATTTTACATACTCATAACCATATTTTCCTACTTATTTGCGCAGCGCACATAACTTACTCCGGTTGTTACCTACTAAAACTCGAACATGTGTGTAACGGTATTCATAACAATCTGTCCTACACTTTGTATTATTTCACGACTAATGGTTGTCGATGACACATTCTAACACTCAGTGCTGGTGTTTCTTTTACGCTACATCTCCAATCAGATGTACGTGGCAGAATCGCCGCAGTGATCACTGGAAATGGTCATCTCTTGGATTCTAACTGTCGATGTATGCTTGTTGGGGCAGTCGTCAACTGACGCGCCATCTATTGATCTAAGAATTTCTCTAATAGTCTACGCCACCACGGAGCTTTAGGCTTCAGCGCCCGAGCTTCTTCTATGGCCTTCTTCTCAGCCTTTATCACTTCCATTTCTGAAAAGTCCATGTCTTCGTACGATATCCAAGGTGACTCGATAGTCAGCTTCAAAACGATGTACAACGCGATGAATATGAAGCAATTGATCTAGAGCTGATGTTACCGTTGTTACAAGCCTCGAGGCTCTAATGACTCACATAGTTCGACAAGAATCCCGACACGGTCCAGTTTCCAGGGAAGAAAAGCGTGAATCCAGAAAAGAAGACGATCAAAAAACACATCACACCGCATGCGACTGGTCGTCATGTTAGTACATGTCTAAACGCCACTTGTGCATGCAAATACGTACTTGCCACCCAGGGTTGGCCCCAGCTTTTGTAGAATAAGTCGTCGCGACTGTAGCCACGTTTCTTCAAACCATAGAAGAACCGCACGTATGCGACGCAGATGGTAGTCCATATGTTCAATCCCGCAACGGCGCTAACAAGTGACATGAGTAAAC
Organism: Hymenopellis raphanipes; assembly: GCA_036872995.1. Taxonomy (NCBI): domain Eukaryota; kingdom Fungi; phylum Basidiomycota; class Agaricomycetes; order Agaricales; family Physalacriaceae; genus Hymenopellis; species Hymenopellis raphanipes. The sequence continues at coordinate 995,310 of JAYMDG010000021.1, forward strand.
CGATATCAAGCACAAACTGCAAGGATTCACATTAACGCTATAAACCAGTTGAAGACTGTGGCCGGTGTAGCGCCACCACAGTTAAGGTACGCCAAAGGCAGGAAAAGGCATGAGATTAACACAGCCCAGTACGGAGATCTGTAACGTTACGAAGTTGACAGGACATCACGAAAAGGAACGGAGCGCCGCACCCGTAGCGGTTTGTCTTCAACATGAAATGGGGTGCGGATCCATCCGACGCCAGACCTACGAGAGTACGCGAGGCTAAGAAAAGGACCCCGTTGCCAGAGGAGAAGGCACTGGTAATGACGACCGCGTTTATGATCGAAGGAAGGACCTATAAAAACGTGATTTAACCTCCATTTGTGTACTTTAGGTCTGATGCTACCTTGATGCCAGCTGTCTTGAAGGCCAAAACAAATGGCGAAGAGGCAGTGGCGCTGCCAAGCCCAAGCCTTGGATCATCAGCGGAGATCAACAAACCAACAAAGAGCAACGACAAGATGTACTGGATCGCGCATTAATTCGACGCAAATAAACTAGAGGTGCGAATCTCACGAATAGGAAGATCCTCCAGAAGACACGTCGCATGGCTTTTGGCAGATTGACACGGGGATTGACAACTTCAGAGCCAATGCTCGTCGTAATTTGGATGTTTCCCATGGCGAACGCGGCGTTGACTGTTGAGCTACTCTTTACACATGTCCTCGGGTAGGTAGAGGGAGCAACAACATACTGAGTGTACTCCAAACGGCAAGGAAACGACCAGTACTGCCTTCCACAAGGTACTCTTTGATTGGGGTCGGTCGCCAATTTTTGCCACCGATGTACTGCATGGGATATCAGAACGAAAACGTACCAAGTAACTAACGCACATGCCTCGCCACTCGGCGAACCGCCAACATCTACAATGAGACCAGCTAGAATGAGCCCAATTACCAGCAGGGACTTCATGATACCGAAGACGAATTCAAGCTCTCCATAGAAGCGAACAGGAAGGAAGTTGAAGAAGATGATTAGGACCAGGAAAACAGAGATGAAGATCGCGGGGTTCAGGTCAGGTCTCCCTAGAGATAATGAGCCCAATTGGGAACGTTACCGGCCGTAAACTGGAGCCGACTTACAGTAGCCTATCAGGCTTGAAGCGGCGACGATTTCGGCTGCCGCGGTAATCGACAGCAGGTACCAAAACATCCAGCCAATCTGTACAAGGTCTAGATGATAGTTCATAGTGAACGTGAAAGGCTGACCGTAATTCCCAAGGCTCTGTCCGTGAACATTGGAATGTGGCCTAACATGAAACGTCAAGAAGAGATTCTTTAGAAAGCACAAAATACGTACGAATAAAACCTCCACTAACAGGAAGAAAAGCAGCGGTTTCAGCACTTATAAAAGCAATACCAGATGTTACCAGTCCCATGAGCGCGTATCCGAGCAGGAGACCTAGAAAGTGTGAAACACTGAGCGAGTTTGCGTATCGAAAACGCGCACCAAGCGGTCCAGCACTCGCCAGCGCAGTACCAGAACCAAGCTACGACACGATTAGAAACGGGTATACACAGCAAACACGACCCACGAAAAGCCCGGTGCCTATAAACAACGGTGGTCATGACTCGACAGAGTCCCAGCGAAAAAGCGTGTACGCACCGATTCCCGACGCGATTGCTATCAAAGCGGTATGGCGTCCGTTCAGCGACCGCCTCAGATTCGCCTCTTTCCCCGCCACTCTGCCTTGATGCTGCAGTTCGACATCCGCGCTTAAGACGTCCGCGAGGCCTTGAAAAACTGCGTCAGCAGGAGCCATTTTCGTTGGATAGAGGCGTACTTTTCTCTTCGTCCGAACGAGGAGCCATTGGAGGCGAACGCAAGCTACGGATTCGCGAGCCATGGCTGTCAGTGTTAGCAATTTGTACGTCCGGAAGTGATACATACCCGTCTGCTTAGTCGCCGTTTAATGATAGCTGAATTCTTTGGACGCCGATCAAGCCCGATCAGCGTTCTAAGGAATCACAATTACCGCTTTGGGCTATGATTTGCAGGGATAAGTTCGCAAGGCACTGGACAGTCTATCACTGAATCTTAACAGCCTTTGTGGCGGTAATAGTTAGGCAAGACTTCAGTATCCGTGCGCAAGTACTCGCTCAGTCATGCACTGTGCTCTACATCATTTATCAAATTACGCCACCACGAGCTGCTCCTAGGCCTGACTACCAGCGCTGGAGCCCATCATGATTATCAGTAAGTGTTCTTCATGATGTAGAACAATCGGTGACGATGAACGATTCGTGCAGCCGCTCGAAAAGCTGTTGCTAAGAAGATGAACCAACACCTGGTTCCAAGAAATGGTTCGCATCTTCGTCAAGTAGGATTCCTGGATCGACGCCTTCTTTTTCCGAGCTTCTGCTATGGTCAGTGAAGGAAAGCGCATGATCTTCGATTCTTCACGCACGCCATTCTGATAAGAACCATCCACCACAGCCTTGACGACTATAGCTGACAGATTAATTACTCTGCAATCATCGCGAAGGAACTAATCGCTCGTGAATGAAACGTTCGCTCGACATTTCTTCTTCACACAGAGACTATTTTAATAGATGTGAGAATGACGACCGTCAGTCAGTTGATCAAGCAGTAAAGTACTACTGTCGGTCAGTAGAGCGTGGCCATGGATGGTACGCTTCTGCAGCCAGAGAGAGAGAGGAATTGACATCGTCGACTGTCCACCGAGTACTGGATGGGATTCTTCGTTGTCGAGGCGAAGCTTAACCATGCTAAGATGTATACATGGGCCACCCACCTGAAGTGTATGCTTCTCATCCAGCTCTTGCAGTCAGAGGTTTCTACGTGGGGGGTTGAAACGGCCATGGCTGGATCCTCATCATCATTCGCCTCAACGAAGCGGCATCTTCAAGCGACCTTGTCCCATGAGCCTGAATATTGCGGAGGTCGCAGAGAGAGTCCAAACGGATACGGATGAGGCAGATCGAATCGATTCTGTTCTATTCGACTTGAGCCAGCCGGACTGACAATGCACCCCCTCCAATAGATTCAGCATGGCTTTGAGGATGTTGGCAACGATAACTGGTTTGAACCTGTTATTTTGGCGACTGTCTAAACGGTTAAACAACAACGTTCTACTTCACCATAAATCTGTCTTTCTGAATATACACATGCATCATGTCGCCGGGGGTTTCAACCATTCGTTTTTACGGGGTTTGGCTACGTCTAACGCTCTCGAGCGCGAAGCCTGTTGTCTGTTAAGCCGAGGTTTCAGTATATTAACTTGAAGTACAGAGATTGTTGTTACTTGCACACCGTCAAAAAGTTGGTCTCCTCGTTGTGTAATAGACTTTCATATTACAACGCTGGCATCACTCGGACGACCTTACCCTCATTCTTCGCGTGTACCCTCAGCTTCTCAAGAATAGTAGAGTTCGACCAACGCTCAGGCGGCGCACGCTTTCCCGTCGCCCAGTAATATATATCCCAGTCCGGCTCGTCGAGCATCTATAAGAAATATGAACATGTCTAAACGATGTGACAAAGATGAAGCTCACTTTGTCATACTCCTTCAGCTCCGTCTCACTCATCGTCTGCAGATTGTCTCGAGCAAAAGTACTGAGCAAGAGATCGCTCTCTAGAGTGCCGCGTTTGCGGGACTGGTAGACGAGCCGTGCACGCATGACGTCGATGGACTCATTTGGTCTGGGGAGCGGGGCGGGAGGAGCCAAGTCGGCAGGCGTGGTGGTGTTGGCCATGTGCTCAGGTGTATGCGGAAGAGGCCATGGGTCTGCCCGCGACACGGTAGTCGACGAGAAAAGGCGCAAGGAGCGGGAGGAGAGCCGGGCGACGCGCTGGATGGCTGACATGGTGATGGTAAGAGCGTAAGAACAACTTGATCGCTTGAAGCTTCAACTAATAATTAGGACGACGACATGTCAAGTCAAACAAAGTGAATATTATCCGGTAGCGTAGGACTGCAGAGTAATGAGACTGGCAACAAGGTCGAGCAAAGAAGAAAACGGACCTAGGACTATGACCTCCCCCTACGGCCGGAGTGTTTTTCCTTCTTCTTGATGTACAGACTGGGATCCACCAGTTCACCTTGGCTCTCACTGCCAGCCCCAGACATCCATTCCACTGTTTTCTCGCCGCCCTTGCCCACACCACCGACACCCTCGAACCGTCTATTGAATCGTCCGAGACGACCAGTCGTGTTGGCCTCGTCCTCCATGGCGCCCTCATCGGCCCAGAGATATGTGTTCCATATCGGATTATTCGTCGTGTCCCGCGTGAGACGCAACAAGGAGCGCGGCGACGTGGTGAAATGGGTAAACGAGGCGCCGTTGGAGAGAATAACGCGTTGCGGGAATTTTGGGACGACGGGGTTGGGGATAATTGGGGCGCGGCGCTTCCAGACGTGTGTCCGGCCATAAGGCGACGTCGACACGAACCGCCGCTGGACGAGCGAGGCGGACTGCATGATGGGCACGAAAATCGCCGCTTACATAACCGGCACCTTCATTTTGACCGCGCCACCAAGTTCTCTTCGTATATTTGATGGCGCAGGCGCTGGGAAAGACACGTAGTGCGCGCGCCTATTCTCCTTTCATAAAAAGATCTACCCAACTAGGCGAAGCTACGACTTAGGCCCACCTGAACCCCTTCGTCAAATGTAAGTTTAGTAGGTCTTGATTCAGTTGTATGTAAATTATTGATAATCGGTACGTTTTAGCAAAGCACGACAGCAAGGTATACACAGAATAAATAACAAATGCAGTCATTTGTCTAGACCAGGACGCCTCACCAACCTACGTCCCCTCCTTGAAACGATTCAATTGTCACTCCACGTTCATGCAAAGACTTGCGCAAAACGTGGCGTTCTAAGGTGTATATCTCGTAGGATTCTGCCGCGAGTTTCATCGCGCGTATGTGGTCTGGTCTCGAATTCGCCGCCATCGCATGTTTGCGACTCTGCCAAATGCACGTCGCGAGGTTCATGCCCGTTTCTGGGTTTGGTATTCCGTACCAGTACAAGATAAGCTGCCAAGACCAATATGATTAGCCATCGATGGTTAATCTGGCGCGAAAAATGGCAAGACGTACACCACCATTTCTGATAGCTTCCTCGTGCGCTTTCTTGTCTGCTTCGTAGAGTGCTTAAACGGGAGTTGGCTGAATGACGATGAAATATGAACGACAGCACGTACATCCACCATCACTCCCGGCTTTTCGTTTGCTTCGGAAGACGACGCAGTACCATTCGCGTTCTTCATCTTCCGGTAGCTCAAGATCGGACCAATTGAAAGCGTCCGCGTAGGGGATAGCTGCATAGTTCGCGTCTATTGGTCTAAAGTGATGGAGCGCCTTGTGTAACGACAAGGAAGCGGAGTCGATGTCGGGAAGTCGTGTCTCTGTCACGAGAGGTGGCGTCGCAAGACTGTCTATGGGTATTGGTTCAAGCTGCTGGGGCAGAGACGACAGTAGTGGAGGAAGGTATAGGACAGGAGAATGACGAGACGATGGACTCTGTTCAAAGGTGGGGAGCTCATGGGGATCTCTGGCGCTAAGAGAGAGCTTGAGCTGAGATGCGAGCTTGGAAGAAGGATGGGGAGGGTGCGTGAAAGTCACGGACATGGCGGGGACAAAGGCAAGGTATGAAGGGGTAAAAGGGGAGAGCACTCATATATATCTACGGCCGCAAATTTAGTAAGGGGATGGCGCGATGTCGCGAAATCGCGAAATCCGGCAGACGACGGCCACAATGCCAAGGATTGCGCGATATCGATTGAGGATCCGAACAGAGCGGTACTGTCGCGGAGGCAAAATGACCGGAGAAGCAGCCAAAAGTTGTCTAGTGTTCGTTCCTGCGCGCCAGTGAACATTTTATGAAGACAGGAACGAAATGCGCTCCATGTGCGAGCGAATAGCATGACGGCGATTCCAAGATATGAAAACGTAGGAGGGTCAGTAATTACTGGAAGCTCAAGCTCTTCCGAAAATTTTTGACTCTCCGAAGTAGATACGAAGGGAAACGTCTATCTGGCGCCTATAGAGCTCAGGATAAGCGCTAAGTATGATGAACGCACAAGGCGGAAGAGGCCGGAAATAGAGCAGCGTGACCGTTACACTCTTTCGAAATGGCCACCAAGAAGGCGGCGGAATCCACGCTGTACCACTTGAGTCCAAAGGGATTTTGGAAGAAATTTCGTGTGTTTACTCTTAAATTATTTCAATAATGTCGCTGACGACGAGCACAGGGGATGCTGTCGTCGTCAACCCCGAGATCAGCAGCGGTCTGCCTTTGGCTGAGCTTCACCGGTACCCTCCTCCTGGATCTCGACCAGAGAAATATTCAACTCCTGCAACTAAAGGCGCGTCAAAAGAGTTGTAGGTTGTCGGAGAATGCTCATCGTAGTCAACTATAGCATCGGACATTGCCCAGAATCAGTACTGGAAACGTGATGTTCGACGTGCATACCCACAACTTTCGGTTATCACACAGTCAGAACTTTCGGCATTGTTAATAGAGCATTCAACGGCCCAAGCGTACGTGTTTGTCGACGTCGCCCACCACGTCGTACTCAATTCATTCTGGACAGTGTGGCCGCGCCTGCTGGAGATGGCGCCGTTGCCAATCCACCTAAAGAGATGGGACTTGCAGAGGCGATTGCGACTATTACAGCAAAGACAAAGGTTTACACGGAATCCAAACTGCCGCCGTCGTTACCATCAGCGTACAAGCGCTGGGTGCCCGAGCAATCCCCAGACGCCCCGCATCCACCGTATACCTACTTTCCAATGTCTCTTATCAAGTAGAACGCAATCACTGTAGAATTGGCTTTGTCTATGAAATGAACAAGAGTGACTCAAGCAACTGCAAATAAACATGTCATCTGCACCACCACAACCTCAAGCACCTGCATCTCTTGCAGACGATCCTCGGTACCCGTTCTGCTCGTTATGCTCCGTGTTGTGCTCACCATCAAACAGGGTATACTTTTCCAAGGAATCCAACACCTGGCGCTATGAAGAGGACGACGGTACCGAGATGGAATATGACGCCGCCAAAAGCGCTTGGCTTCCTCTGGTGTGCCGCGCCTATAATACACCTTTTCTGTACTCATTACAACATCCAGGTTGATGAAGACTTAATGAAACAGCAGCAAGCGGCGTACTCGGTGTCCGGTGTCGACGAAGAGGCCAGTCGCGTCACTTCTCCGTTCTTTGCCTGATCCCGAGCGGTGAACTACCACAGGCCCCTGCTGCGCCCGTCGCCGCCCGCGCAAATAAGAAGCGCAAAGAGCCCGACTACACATCCGCCACACCCGTCGGCGAGGGCCATTCGATCAAGCGCGGCAAGCAAGACAAGAAGGACAAACCCGCCACAGAGCGCAAGTCCAAGAATACAGCCATATATGTTACTGGGCTTCCACTCGACACAGAGTTTGACGAGGTTGTAACGTGCTTTTCCAAGTTTGGCGTCTTGGAAGAGGACGACGACGGGGAGCCCAAAGTCAAGATGTACGCGCGGGACGACGGCTCCTTTAGCGGCGATGCACTCGTGGTATACTTTAAGGAGGATTCCGTCGTACTTGCACTCAACATCCTAGACGAATCCGAACTGCGTCTGGGTGACCCCAATAGCGTCATGCACCTGGCCAAGGCCGACTTTTCGCACAAAAACACCTCTCACTCTGATGGGACAAGTGGCGAGAGTCATCCCAGGAAAACGGTCGATAAGAAAAAGGCGTCTCGCCGGATAGGCAAGATGCAGCAGTACGTTACTTGCATCATTCGTTAGTGTAGCCTGCTGAACTTTCGAGCAGGAAGCTTCAGGAATGGAATGACGAAGATGGCTTCGGGCCTTCACTTGAACCAGAGGAAATCGTTGCCCCGAAAACCAGTCGTGCTGTGGTCCTCAAGCACATGTTCACACTAAAGGAACTCGAGGAGGACGCCACACTCCTTCTCGATCTCAAAGAAGATGTACGCGACGAATGCTCTTCACTGGGAGAAGTAACGAATGTTGTATTATATGATGTGAGTGCAACGTTCGAGTTGGTCTCTACTTGCTCAACTCGTTTTACAGAAAGAGGAAGACGGCATCATGACTGTCAAGTTCCGCGATCCTGTCAGTGCTCAGGCTTGTGTCTTGGTACGTTCTTTCTCAGCGAACGCCGTCCGGTACTAAAGGTCTCCGCAGAGAATGAATGGTCGATTCTTCAGCGGTCGGCGAATCGAAGCCTCGCTTTACTTTGGCAAGCAGCGGTTCAGAAGGAGTGGAACTGGTGACGAAGAGGGTACAGAGGAAGAACGTCTCGCCGCGTTCAGCAAATTTTTAATGGACGAATCATGAACCATCTAGTACGGCAAACATGTATAAGTTGCATTTCTTCTTGTATCAACATTCCAATGTACATTACATCTCCTAGTCAAAACGTCCCAGTCCGTTATAGCACAGTATTATTAGTATGCCACCGTTCTACCAGCAAGAGCACAATGGCTTGAGCTCGACAGTCTACAACCGCTGTGTATGATACTTAAGTGTGAAACACAACGAACACAGGGCGCGCGACTACGAAATTCTGGAGGCGGGAATGGTGCTAAAGGAGAGGTAGGTGATGTCGGTTGCTGCATTAGTCGAACATGGTTACTTCCCAAACCCTTCAGAAAACTATGGACATGGTGGTTGAGAGCAAGAAGTCGTGGCTTGAGCCGGCCCGCCAAATGTCGGCAACCAAAAAGGAGCCGGCAATCAAATGTGGCTCTACCAACCGCCAGCACCACAAATGGCCCCTTCTCCTGCTTCACCTTCGACAACAGTTACGCTGGATGTATTGATAACTGTACTTTCTAAACTCCACCTTTCTGATGCCATTTCTGCCCCAAAGCTCTTTGACGCCATCCTCCAGGAGAACGCAGAACCCTCAGAGAAAAGTCCACCTACGAGCTCTGCCCACAGACAGGCAATTCTACAGCGTGCGCTCCGTTCTTTCTTTGTCATTTTCCAGTACATTCCGCTCATATCTGAGCCAATTCAGTGGTGAAGGGGAGTGCCAACAGCAAAGGCGCACCAGTTCCGCCCTATAAATCGACGGTGCGCAAGGTTACTCGAGATCCCCATAGCAATGCAAAAAGCGAAAAACGCAAGAAGCTTTTGGAGCTTACCCGATCCAGCTTTCCAGATGGAGAGGTCCCCATGCCCTATGTGTGTTAATTTCCTGCGCCTAGGTTTACCGAGGTGGTAAACCCATGACCGATTCAATCCACTATTGGTTATCGCCCACAACTTCCTAATAATTCTACTTTTATCATCCTGGGACAAAAGGTGTGCTGTATTGCATAATTTGTGCATGATCTCGTCTAAACAGTGGTCATAATAGACGTTGATAGAGTGCATGGAGTGCACCGTCACCCCGAAGTTGGTGGATCCAACAAACGTCCCACAGGATCTTTACGGTTTAGAAAGGTATTCTGATTCAAGCTTATTTGTTGATAGCACGCTCATCTTATGTTCTGCAGTCTGCTACGCTACGCTGACCCCGTTGATGGTGAGACTTCGAAGGCACGTTGGGGAAACGTTTGATCTGGTGAAAAACTTCATTCCCACTATGAGGACAACATGAGCGGAGGAGGCAGATGAGGGAGGACACGATGCTGAATCATCTGAATCGTCTATGCGGCCGGCCATCTCCAGCGGGGACGCCACCCATGGATCGCTCCTAAGCTTTGGATCGATAAATGGGCCGACCCAGCGATCCTAGCTGACTGTGGACTTGTGGGCGGATGGTCGAACGCTTCGCAATATATTTCTCCACTAACGAGGACGAACGCAAAACAAATTCAAGCTACCCCATGGGCCAACAAAACGCAAGTCAGTACGAGCCCATACCTAAATGCCATTTGTGAATCCGTGTCACGGCTAATGAAAAGCATGGGTCGGGTCCGGGTGCGCGCGAGCACACCTTGAGCACCGTTCCCGACGTCTGACCCGCTATTTTGTCCCGCGGGTCTCAAACGGGGCACGGGTCTCCCGATACCTGAAGTTGTCTAACTGTTTTCGTCGCGGCGCGGAAGGCTCAACAGAGCCAGCCGCATACCAGCGAACGAAAAGCATGGAGTAGGCGAGATGGAGGGAGGTGTGGAGGGATGAAAGAATCGTGGGGTGACATGATGTTGGCGGCAAGAAGTCGCCGCCGCGCAGAGACCTGAACTTACTATAAAGTAGAACAGAATGAAGAATGAAAATAAACATACATTGAGACGCACGGCACTGCCAGCAGACAGCGCCGCGCCAATTTAGCTTCCCCTGCTTCAACAGATGCGGCGTCTCCTGCACTTTCAAGTCATCGTCGGATTGGACGAATCATGAACCATCTAGTACGGCAAGCATGTATAATTTGCATTTCTTCTTATATCAACATTCCAATGTACATTACATCTCCTAGTCAAAACGTCCCAGTCCGTTATAGTACAGTATTATTAATATGCCATCGCTCTACCAGCAAGAGCACAATGGCTTGTGCTCGACAGTCTCCAACCGCTGCGTATGATAGTTAAGCATGAAATACAGTCAACATAACTGAAAACGTACCTCCACAACTACGATCCGCTTTGGCACCGTGTCCGAGTTTTGCAACCAATCAACATTCCTTGTGACTTGACTTGCCCATCGACTATGAGCATCCGCATGTGACGTTGACCTCGACATGGCAACCAGGTCTTCCTCCGTCATTGAACTGGCCATAGATGGCACTTCATGTACTGTCGGCAAAGGACTGCCTGGAGGCGATAACATAGGCGACATGGGTCCGTGTGGAGGAATCGAGGAGGACGACCCGTTCTGACTGCGCGATAGATGAGCAGGTCGCGGTGATGCAGCCACGCCAACGTCATCTTCTTCATCCTCAGCATCGACATTAAGCCTTTGCGGACTAGCTTCCACCGCGTCCAGCCGCTCTAGATGCTCCAGCACAGTGACGCCCGTCGTTCCAGGATGTATCCGCTTGAATTTGGAGACGAAAGGCACGGGTCGCGTAGCGCCACTTGCATCGGTTATGCCTCTTTGGATGGGCGGAGGGAAATTACTGCCATCCGAGCTTTGGCTACGGGTCCGTCGAGGAGGTAAGGGTACACTACTGATGGATAGCTTGGGTGACGGAGGAGGTTGATCATCTTCTAGCTCGTCCTCGCTAAGTTCAACCTCATCGTTCCAGACTAGGACCTTCTGACGACGCGTTAACTCCAGCGGACCTGAGACGTATGAGTCTAAGTCTTTCAAAAAACAATCCATTATATTACCTTCATCCTATAAAGGCAATTAGATGGTAGGAGATAGCGGGGAGATTCCGCTTACCAGGTGCTTCAGTGATTGAACGATATTGCAAGCCTGCCCTGGAACAGTGTCAGTAGTTTGATCATCACATTGTACAAGAAGCTCACCCTTCATTACAGCCAATTGTCTCTGAAAGTATGCATCAGCGAAAAGGGCGGTAAAGAGGCGAAGGATATTACCCTAAACATCTTCGGATGGAAATCAGGGTCCACTGCAAACAGCTTCTCTAGCTCAAAAGTCGTCTCCTCCCACCACGTCTTAGACGTCAAGAGCGGCAAGAAATGATTCCGCGTCTTCTCGCTGAAAGGGCGGCCAATGACGCTAACGGGGAGATACAGCCATCCATAGGTATATGATCGCCACCCGTGAGGATGTTCGTGGGGGAAGGACAAGGAGTTGTCAATCGCCGCAATATGAATATGGGGGCGTTTGGTATAATCTAAGTTCGGCGTAGAAGATGAGGCACCCATGGAGCCGGAGATATAAGGAGAAGATGTTTCCATCAAAGGACTCCTTGTAGATACATCGTTCTTCCGTAGCTCGCTCATGACAGGCATCTCAGCCCGTTCGGAACGAGAGGGCGCAATGTCCACCAAAGACTTCTCATGGTCTACTTCACAATATTTGATCATGTAGTTATCAGCGCCACGATCGGTGTTGAGCATAAGATAATCTAAGAGAAGTGAGTATTTTGTATTGTTGTACTCCCGCCGCGTACCTAAAATGACAAGTCTATATCAAACGAAGATCAGAACTCGTTCAAGACATGAGAAGTAAACGAACTTTTCCAGTTCGTCTCTGAAGCTTTGCTGGAGTTGGGGGCTCCAGTAGAACGGCGTTTGTGGATCAGCTTCTGTGGCGTCAAATAAACGTTCTTCTTCATAATCGTCATAGTTGTCCTCAGAGTCTCCTGTCTTGCCACAGAGAATTTTGAGTGCACTGAGGGCGCGCTTGGATACACTGCCCTGTCTATGCGTGGAATCATCAAATGTATCGGCAATGGCACGACCTGGCCACGGGTATTTTCGTAAGAACTCTGAGGCGTCTACCAAACAGACATGTTATTTCTGGAAGAGCGCTCAGAGGACTGTACAATACCCTGGTATCCGTTCAGGAAGAATTGCATACTACCGATCTTTTCTGGCAGCGGTTTTCCTTTCTTTGCGGCATTCCTATCTAACCAGTCATAGAAGAACGACTATGGAACACAAAGTCAGTTATGGGGAGAGTATCAGGGCAGAGTATTCCTACCGAGCTAGATATTGACACAAGCTTGGTGGGTGGAACGATGTGCAACTCTAGCCGGTCATCTAAAAGAGACGCAGCAGCCTCAGATATATAGCTTGACGCAAAGTAAGTCGAATATCGAGAATTTACGTGTCAAGACCGCACCTAAGATTGGGTATAAGACATGCGCGTCCAAAAGGGATGATCCATCGAAATTGGCGATGTATCCATTTCGTGGTCTAGCCGCGTTGTTACAAATGATATACAGTTTTTGAAGTGGATGCCGTACCTTTGGGTTCAGACGTCCATATGGCTCCTCATCCTTTGGCTTGAAGACCCTGAGGATGATTGAATACACAGCTGTGAAGGACACGAAATATAACGCACGCCACGGTCTGAACACGCCCGCCTTCAGTCTTCGCACGTGCAAAGTAAGAACCCGACGAGCCCTTGGTGATCATCTTTGGGTGGATACCCTCCGCGATGGCTGATTTCACGGACTTGACTATTCTAAAGCGCAATACACGTCAGTACCACGACCAATGGCATTGAATAACTCACGCTTCGAATTCCTCTGGGGTCATAGGAGGCTTGTGGTCCAGCGTTTTAATCTGGAGATGGTGTTAATGATACACTAAATAGCATATATTACGGGCGACGAACGACAGTCGGAGGGGGCGCATTGGATTGAATAGTCGGCTCGAATACGCTCTTCCATATCTGTTTCTTAGTGTGGCCCGGTACGGTTTTCTTTCGCTTTACTCGCTGCGCAATAGATTCGGTCCATCTAGTGGTTCATATGAACATTAAAGCGGAAATGAGCGCGATGAATACCACCTCTTGAAGGCGTGATCCAGCTTGGAAAGATCAATGCTGCCTGGTCGCAGTGCCCGGCTGCGTCCACGTGTCGAGTCTGGCAGAAGCTGCGCGGCCTCGCCAACGTCGCCCTCATCGTCCGCGCTCTGTGAGAGTGGTTGGTATCCAGAACTGTGCGACATCGAGAACACGAAAGAGAAGGGCTAATGAGACTCCTAGCCAAGCTGGGGTATGGTTGATCGTTGCCTAATGGCCAGTACGTCACCCCCAAACGGTAAACGACCCCTGCAGCGAATAACGAAAACACTCCATTGAAATGCACAGAACTGCGTACTACTGACAGGAAGGAAGACAAACTATTGCAAACTCTCTGGAGCCCGAACTGGTATCTTCATATGTATATGCCCATCTTTATCTGGCGGTGGCAGCTTTCCTGCCCTAACATTTACTTGGATAGACGGATGTAACAGTCGAGGGGCTCCCAGGACATCGTCTCTAGCTTTGCGAAGCTTGATAAATGTATCCTCTGTCGTGCCCAGTTTCGCATGCTTGTTAAACTTCTGCTGTTCAGCAACCGTGCTCATGTCTGCTTCCTCGCGGCCTGCAGGATAATCATGCCCGACGAACAGCATATAATCCTCTGGCAGCGAAAGCAATCGGCGCATAGACTAAGGAACGTCAGGTCGTAACCGGAACAGTGTGGAATGTACTTACCTCGAATAGCTGCTTTGCATTCCCACCAGGAAAATCGACGCGCGCCGACCCAACATCAGGCTGCATAACCGTCAACTTGTATCGCAAAAGTTAGAGCTCAGCATACCATGAAGATGCTATCACCAGTGAAGACAGCATTGCCGACAATATAGCCAATGTGGTCAGGCGTGTGGCCAGGAAGAGGAACGACCTTGCACGTCAAGTTCCCAACGGCAAAGGTTTCGTCATCCTTGAGGAAGAGATCGAACGTGTCTTTGAAAATACTCTTGTCGAAGCCGTAGAAAGGCGCGAACTTCGACTGGACTTGAGTGATACGGGCCCCAATGCAGATGGGAGGCTTTCCAGGTAATTTGGATTTGAGGTATTGGGAAGCAGTCAGATGGTCGGCGTGTGCGTGCGTTTCTCTGCAGGAAACATTAGAAATATACGAGAGATGGTACTAAACGAAAGTACAATATGCGAATGACTTTGAGCTCGTTCTTCTGGATAAACTCGAGAAGCTGATCCGCCGTCTTGGTTTTGAGAGCACCTGAAGCAGGATCATAATCGAGGGCAGTGTCTATAACCACTGCATTTCGCGTTGCCGGATCTGCTGCAATATACTGCCTGTACAGACGTAAGATACACGCAAGAACCCGAACAGCGGGTACTAACCATGTCGAAGTGTTCCCGTGAAAAAAGGAATAGATATCAGCGTTTCCCAGCTCCGTACTAGGATGATAACGAGTCGGTTGTGGTCCTTCTATTCGCGGAGTAGCAGAGGCTTGACCAACAGACGGTTGGGGAGAAGATGGTGTCGCGGAAGACACTCCAGCGATTCGGATCACAACCGGGGGTCGTCGTGGGGAACGCTGACGAGAGGCTGCCCATAATGTCACGATAGACCGTTTTGCGTTAGCTGGTGTGATAGGTCGAGTAGCCAGCGAGGGAGGGAGTCGTCGAATTGCAGCGAACATAGTGAAACGTCTGAATACGGAACGGGGTGGCAAGATGAGCGCTTGGTCTTGAGATACTTATAGGCAACAGACATTCCGATATGATAGTAAGCAACATACTCCTTGTACCGTGACTGGACGTGAATTCCGAATTCCTTAGACCCAGACTAGAGATCCGGAGCGTTCCTTTAGGCAGCAGGAAGTGAACAGGCGAAGACCTGGAGATATCGAGGCTGGCAGCGTGCTGCCCGCTATGCGTCACTGTGGAATGAGTGCAAGAGTTTCAACGCGTTATTGCAATTTCATTCGGATCCGGCCGCTCATGCCGAGCAGTCAACGATATTAGTCATGTGATCCGGATCGCACATCGTGGCGCGCACTCGGGCAGTCGAGAACAGCCGACCATGCGACAGTCACGCGAGGTGATGTGTGTAATCGTCCACCAATTGCGTCAAATAAGAACGCCACAGATTGCCCAAGGAGTAGTGCATGCAGTTATGACTCCATATTGATCTTCAGAGTTGGCAGACTTCAAAACCGCCGGCACGTTACTCTACAGTGAAAGAACCGCAACATACTCATTTCAAACGGTACCAAAGCGAACATAAAGGTCCAAAACTACCCAGAAACCACGTATATAAAAAAATCTCCAGGACACGGATGGTATAGGATTAAACCGGAAATAAGTTGAGATGAGGTATCGTTGCATGCTAGCTCGTCATGAAGATCGTTAGATCGTAAAGGTTCATGGCAAAGGAAAGATAAAAGAATCGAAAGGATTACACGAGAGGTGTAGATGGCGCGTGGCGACCACCCTCGGCAAAAGTCGCACCTGCGATCATGGGCAACGGTGAAGTTATAGGCAAAGGTCCGGTGATGGGAACAAGCGGCGCTCCAACGGGTAGCATAGAGGGAGGATCTGTCGGTTTGACAACAGGCTGCGAATCGTCTTCCGGAGCAGGCTTCACCGCTGGTGTACCAACGTCTAAATCCGTCTTCGGTGTCTCAACGTCTGTGTTTGAGGTTGGGGGTGAAGGAAAATCCCACGGGCGAGGAACCTGATAAATACGTATGATTTAGCAAGGTATTTCTATTATCCTAGAGGGATGAAGACAAACCATGGCAGCGGGCATGAGCCTAAGAGATCAAGTGAGCAAGAGAGCCGCGATATTTTATAATAGCATACCATGTAGCAGCGCAGACAACACCATCACCCTTGTTCTGGGCTTTGATAGCGTTGAACTCAAAGTCGATGAACTGCGAGATATATCGAACAAATGGCAAGATCTCCCTCACGCCATTGTTGACTAGTGATAAAGCTGAAAGGAAGTTGACGACGGCGCCAGATATGGAGTGAACGTTCTGTGGAACATTCTGTGAGACCCATTTCAGTTAGAAGGGGATGAAAGACGAAATCGCCGTACGCTGAGGTATTCCAATGAGGGAGGTGGAAGAGCAATCTCAAGACCCCACCAATCTGTGCAGATATAAGAATAAAAATGCCGGACAACATGGGATTTTCTCACAGGTAAGAACAGACATTCTATCAGTAGGAGGAAAGATGCCTGAAGGAGAACATCAGTTTTCGTGAGACGCTGGAGAAGATAACAATGACGAACCATCATGGTCAGGGGTTATTGCTTTTCCAGTCGCATAGCCGAGGGCGAGCAGCTGTGGAGTGATTTGTTGGATTCCATTGATGACGGTTTCCGCCGTAGGTACTGCTCCGGCGAGTATACCGACACCATCTCCCGGTTGTCCCAGCCCGAAGTCAGGGCTTCTGACCAAATCAATAACATGCATGTCATTCAAGATCTCGCTGAGTTTGTCGACAGATGCAGAGGAGACAGTAGGGAAAGTAAATGACGATGACGATGTCGTTGCGGTTGGGTCATGGATAGGACCGCGCAGGCGTGCAAAGTGAAGGTCATGTTCCTCTGTGTCGGTGTGCAGTAGACAAACAGCATGGATTGGCCGATTTGAATGGACGTGTTCGCGCGACTGCGCGTCTTCCACGGAGAGTTGCCGTAAATGAGCGATGACTTTGTTGGCTGATTTGGGTTTCATCAGCTGCGACTTGACCTGGCTAAGCTGAGGTTTGGCAACGACCGGCGTGACCTTGGTAGAAGGAGCCGTGTTACCGATAATGAGTGCCCGTACGACAAGGGCAGACTCCTTGGCTTTCCTGTCCGAACTCGAGGACATGACGAGATTTTTGGACAAGGCGGCAATCGCGTTTGCCTTTTTCTCGTGCTCCTGAATTGCAGAAAGGTTGCGCTTGTGCTCCTCATGAACGCGAGGGCGAGCAAATGGGCGTAAGGATATCCGACGTTTCCCGTGATCATGTTCGCCGTCCACGGACGTTACGGGAGACAACGGCAAAGGGACGTGCTGTACTGGAACATGATTCACCTCGGGAGTGCTATCTTGGGCAGGCTCCGGGTGTTCGACGGGGTATACCTCTGGCGCTGACTGGGAGTTCCGATCAGCGTCGGGGGTGGGCTGCTCAACGGGCGTGACAGCAGTCTCTTCGACAACGACGACGGCCTGCGATTTTGACGAGTACGAGAAGACGCGGAACAGTCCCATAACAATCGAGGCAACGATTGAGGTCGACGCTGAAGAGGGGAGAAGCCAAGCCAGTTAGCGGTGAGCTGATGATGATTGATCGACGCGTCGTGGGAAGTAATATCTGTGAGATTAGTATGAGTCAGTACAGGCTTCCCCTTCAACTCTTTCTCAGCTGTTATGGTATCTGACGCTCGTCTGCGGAACCATACCATGAAAGACATCATCAGGTGCGCTCCTTTGCTCTCCAGCTAGCGGTCGACCTAAATAGGCACAGAAACTTTGCTCCTGCGTGGTTCGCTGTCACAATGGGCTAGTCCATTTCTCAACAACTCCCGCGATGATTTCTAACGCCTCACTACAGGCACTGGCTCCATCAGTCTACTCTTCCACGCGTTCCCGTATGGCTCGGACACCCGTGGAATGAAGATCATGACTCTCATCTTCTTCTTCCTCAACCTGTGTCTCTTCATCGCCTTCAGCGTGATTTCAGCCATCCGCTACATTCTCTGGCCGGATATCTGGGCTATCATGATCCGGAATCCCGTTCAGAGCTTGTTCATCGGCACCTTCCCAATGGGTGCTACCACGATCTTAAACATCGCTGTGACCCTCATAAATAGTCAGTATGGCTTTGGAGGCAAGCCATTCCTATACACCCTATGGGCCCTATGGTGGCTCGACTCAGCTATATCAGTTCTGTGCTGCTGGGGCGTGTTACATTACATGTCAGTCCAACTTCTCGACCGCGTTTTGACGCGTCCTAACGACTTAATCCAGGAAAACGACCCATTCACATTCCTCAGAGGCCATGACAGCACTGTGGCTACTCCCCGTGGTCACGCTGATAGTTGCTTCCTCGTCGGGAGGCGTTTTCGCGCCTGAGATCCATAAATACTCTCCAGAACATGCGTTGATCACGACGTCTGTGTCTGTTTTCATGGTCTCCATTGGACTCAGTCTCGCCTTGATGATATTGACCATATATCTCTTCCGTCTCATTGTTCATGGTCTGCCACCTCCAGCATCGATCGTCTCGGTCTTCTTACCCCTTGGACCAACCGGTCAGGCAGGTTATTCAATTCTCTTGGCGGGACAATACTTCAGAGACGCGCTTCCCTTTGGTTCAAGCGCCTTTCTAGGCTCTCAAAGCACTGGACACGCAATCTACGTGATGTGCGTAGGTATTTCATTTGTACTGTGGTGTCTTTGTACGATGTGGACTGTGTTCGCCCTTCTGAGCGTTCAGCATGTTGCTCGGAGATCGTCAATTCCGTTCAAGGTTCAAACATGGGGTCTCATTTTCCCGAATGTAAATGATTTTCTGATATTCATGATACTTACTAAATGTCGGTTAGGGTGTGTACGCCAATCTCACGTTGTCCATGGGGAGCACATTCGATTCAGGCTTCTTTCGAGTTCTTGGCTCAATCTATGCTACTGCGACATTGATTATGTGGATCCTCGTCGCGTGGAAAACTATGGTACTCGCGTATAGCAAGGAGATCTTTGAAGCGCCATGTCTGGATGCCCTGAACATGGCTGCGAAAGAACCAATTCAGATGGACGCGGTACCCACCGAAAATACCACTCGTATTTGTAGCGGGTGACAAACATCTACATGTGGATTGCTCGACTTTTTCTCTCGAATCTGGAAGAGAAACTGTACATACAGCATAGGTCGAAGCGGGGGTGGGATCTAGTAGGGAGGCCTGGAGAGAACTACTTTGAAGGCTAATCTATATTATGTAGTCTCTTAATGATTTTTCTACCGGACAAAGGTGCATACCTGCTCTGTGACTGTTCATCCCAACTTTCTGAACAGGACAAGATATGAGCGACAATTACAATTACAACAATGAATTAATCCTAGATAACAGCAGATGTACAAGCAATTCGATAGTTCGCAAATATATGATTACTGAATCGTGACGGTGCTGTCGGGTTCTGTTCGAGATGATGAGTTTGTGCGGCACCTTGCCTAAAAAGGTGAGACCGACCAATGGATGCGATGATATCTTCAGACAACGACTGGAAGGTACTGAGTTGGTCTGGGGTGACCTTGGCCGCGAAACCCTATGTAGAGGATAAGTTATGAGAGAGGTGTGCAGCCGAATGGCGCACTGGCATAAGAGCTCCATAGTTCTGTGTAACTTCTCCACCTGGATGAACGTTAACTATCAATAAAGTTCACCCTGATGATGAACCAGACGAACCTCCGTTGTTGATCTGGTCAATATACTCCTTGATCTGGTCCTGGGAGACACCGTCCTTGAACATGATGATGACCTCTGCTTCCGGTTAGCCTCAGTAGATATGAAGACGGATATTCTTACTGTCGGTAGACATGTTGCGATAAGTCGTGGGTCGTCTGGATCTACGAAGGATAGCAGAGATGATGGTGGTGACTCTGAATGCGATGACGGTACCGCTCCATTTTTGGCTTCAAAAAGGCAGGCGTGACTTCATTACCGTATTGAGCCCGCTCCTCCATCAAGACGTGGTACCCATCAGATACATGCTTCGGCAGCTCGGTTTATACCTACTCCGCTGAGGCGCTGTATGTAATTCGAAAGAATGCTGTAGGTTGCTAGATAGCTACCCGAACTCACTCTCTTTAGGTAACTAGCGAAGGGACGGCCGTATCGGTCGCCAGAGAACGCCAGATAACTTTCCCGCTGTGGTGCCTCCACACGTTCACCTCAAATTTTTAACTGGCTATCAAAGGAAATACTCCAATGGTTCCGCTATTGGGCGGCCACCTTCGCGTATCCCCCGAGGAAGACGCCATACAGAGATCTGTTGATTATAGATGTCCCCCCATTTTTTTCAAATGTTTTGACACGGTTTCTACTTTACCGACTGCCTGCAAGGCGTGGAGAGCGACTAGGACATATGTTATGGGTGTCTAGGAGGTCCTGTTGAAGCCAGGAATCGGAATTTTTGCGGGACGTGCGGCGTCGCTCCCGACGTCGACTCCACTGAGTCTCAGCTACGGGTATGTCCCTCGTTCGGTTTGGCGGACCGACAGTGGCATGTGGTAAAAATAACTTCTTGCGAGCTCCATGCGCGTCTAATACTAGATCACTTCTCCAACTTCCTTCTCGCTCGGATCGGATTTGGGATGCGTATAAAAGGAAGAAGCCATGTCGTTATTCCCCGGATTCTTTCGTCCTCCTTCCCCCACCCCCACCCCCGCTTGTTAGTACCCAGTGAAGCGAGAAACTCATCCGATCCGCTGTTGTATCTATCATGACTGATACCCCCGACGAAAAGTCCATTATCAAAGGGAGGGACACTGTTTCAGTGCGTGCCACCGTCAAGGATGGCATTCCTCATTACATGGGCTTCACTGGAGAGCGTCTTCTCAATGCAATCACGATTACTGCGACGCTCGGTACATAGTAACTGCAGTCGATTATCGCATATCTCACCCTGCTCTAGGCTTCTTGCTTTTCGGGTATGATCAAGGCGTCGTGAGTATTCATCATGTCCTTGTGATGAGCTTTGCTGAACGGAGTCCCGCTCAAGATGTCTGGAATCATCTCTGCAAAGCAGTTCTACCGCGTGTTCCCGGATTTGAATCCGGAGCTCACTGGGCCAAAACATTCGTCGACCATGCAGGCCTTTTACACGGCTATTTACGAGATCGGCTGTCTTTGCGGAGCGATCTTCGCCCTCGTATTGGGCAACAAGATTGGACGCAGACGGAATATTATGATTGGTACGTCGCTTATGCTTGGACCAAGTCTTCTGATTTACTGTCCATGCAGGTGGATTCTGGGTTTGCATCGGTGCTATCATTCAAATCACTGCCATGCCTGGGTACGAAGTCTCCTCGTCTCCTCGTCTTCTCCCGCAACGGGGGTATTTATCTCCTTTTATCAGTCATAAAGCTGGTCACCAGTTCGTCATTGGACGAATTGTCACTGGATTCGGCAATGGTAAGTCTTTAATGCTCAACTTGCGTACCGCCAATAATATCAATATCTAGGTCTCAACACGGCTACGATTCCTAGTTGGCAGGCAGAATGTTCAAAAGCTCACAATCGAGGTCTTCATATTTGCATTGAAGCGAGCATGATTGCGACTGGAACAGGTAGGTCACGTGGGCTATTGAATCGTTCATTCCTCATGATCGCTCAGTGATTGCGTACTGGATTGATTTTGGCTTGTCGTACATCGATACGTCTCTGTCATGGCGTCTCCCTATCGGACTGCAGATTATCTTTGCCGTACTTCTGATTGCAGGAGTGGCTAAACTACCGGAATCCCCTCGTTATCTTCTTTCGACTGGTCAAAACCTCGAGGGCGAACATGTGGTCGCTGCACTTGCAGCCCAGACTATCGATTCCGAGGAGACACAACAGGAGAAGCGTGTCATCATCGAGGCTTTGGAATCTGTCGGAGAACTACAGATCAAACATGTCTTCACCTCTGGCCCCTCGCAGCATTTGAGGCGTACTTTGATTGGGGCTTCGTCTCAGCTGTTCCAGCAGATTGGGGCTTGTAACGTCGTCATATATTTGCACGTCGCTCAGTTTCATTTGTTGGATAATCACTAACTCTGCCGACAGCGCGTATGCCTCCGTTCCATTTCCTGGATAGTCACTAACTCCGCAGACAGGCCTGTCATTTTCGAGACTTACATTGGGCTTGACCGCCGACTGGCCCTCATCCTCGGAGGAGTGAACTCGACCGTCTACGCCCTATCTGCGTTTGCTTCATACCCGATGATTGAAAGCCTTGGGCGTCGCAAGATGTTCTTGTGGGGTACAGCGGGGCAAGCATTTGCTATGGTGAACGCAGCTTCTGGCTTCCGAGATATCGCAACAATCTGACAACTTCATTTCAGTTTCTGGCTTCATTCTGCTTAATCCCGTACAACGTACAAGGTGACAAGGCCAACCACGCTACGTATGGTGCTGTTGTAGGTCTCTTCCTTTTCCTCATGGCGTTCGGATGGTAAGTCAGATGATACCTCGTTAACTTCATCGACGCTGATGAACCATTCAGCACTTGGCTTGAACTGCCTTGGCTCTTACCCGCCGAGATCAACCCTAACGCCATTCGTACTAATGCGAACGCCATCTCTACAATGACCAACTGGTTATTCAACTTTGCTGTCGTTATGTGGACACCACCCATGCTCGACAGTCTTGGGGGTTTCGGAACGTTCCTCTTCTTCGGAATCATCAATCTGTGCTTCTTTCCCTTCATCTGGTTCTTCTACGTTGAGACCAAAGGTCGCACTTTGGAGGAAATCGATGTCATTTTCGCCAAGGCATACTCAACAAAGGAGTGGTATGTCAAAGTTGCAGATGAGATGCCCAAGTTGAGCTCGAGCGAGATTGAAAGCGAGGCGATGAGGTGGGGCCTTGGCGGTGATGCTGAACACCGCGTTGGTTCGAAAGTCCCCTCTGTTTACGAAGATAAGAACAAGTCTTGAGCATATTTAGCTTCGGACATCTATGTAGTGGGTGTCCTTGGTGAAAGAGCCATTCATTAGTAGAAATGTACGAATCGATACAGATGCTTATACCTTCATTGCTGCGATTATTGCAGTGCTCAATCCAAGTGGCGTGAACACTAAGCGCTATGATCCTGATGTGATCACGAGGTCATCCTATACGCCGCCCGAAGCCCCGAGCATCTTGACTGTTAATAAGCAGTTCTTCGGAGCCGCACTTAAAAACGATTCTTGTCATGCTCTCACTTTGAATGTTGAGGTACTCTCATCATCTCGTTCGAATCATGGCCACTGGCACTCGTTCTTCTCAACGCCTTGCGTCGGCCGCCGCGGCTGTGAAGACCTCCAATGATGCGCCGTCTTCTACAACCAAGCGTAAGGCGCCTGCGTCCAGGGAAAGCAAGACCAAGAAACCAAAAACCAGCGAAAGCGCGCCCATATTGCCGGTGGTTCCGCCTGCGCTGGACTCTGAAGAGCCTCCCAAGTTGATTCCGGCGAAGCTGTCCTTCTCCTTTGACGAAGCGAAAGCGCATCTTACTTCTGTCGATCCAAGATTTGAGGACCTATTCCAGAAGATGAAGTGTACTCCGTTTGAGGTCTTGGAGCAGCTTCATCCATTCAGGTCCGTATGAAGGTCCTTGAATGACGAAGTTGACTGTTGTACAGGTCATTGGCGACGTCTATAATGTAAGAATGACGCGTCTGTGTGCTTATTCTGCCCAAGGTCTCATGAGCCTGTGTTATTTTCAGCGGCCAACAAATATCCTGGAAGGCGGCCAAGTCAATCAATCACAAGTTCAAGCGCTTGTACCATCCTTCGTTACCTGAGGATGTGAATGAGTACAAGTCAGTCACGCAAATGTCATGCCTCTTCTTGTTCTGATATCATCGAAAGTGATAAAAGCCATGCTGCTTTTTTCCCCAGCCCCGCCCAAGTTGCTGCAACAGATCCAGCAGTCCTTCGTACTGCTGGCTTGAGCGGTCGGAAAGGAGAATACAGTAAACCACTTTCGTGGAAACGTTTGTTTGATTATTGATTCCTTCAAGTTATCGATCTTGCTAGCAGATTCGCGGACGGTCGTCTCACCACAGATAAACTGATCAATGCGACCGACGAAGAATTAGCCGAAATGTTAATCGCTGTCAAAGGGATAGGAAAATGGACGAGTAAACGATTCATTGAGCCGTAACTCAGTTTCTGACGTTATGGATACTCTAGTCGATATGTTCGCCATCTTCACACTTCGGCGTCCAAACATTATGCCAGTTGGCGACCTGGGGGTGCAGCGAGGAGTTTTGAGGTGGTTCCTCTCCCTCCATTCACCAGATTACAATTACGCTCTCCAGAACGACAAAGTCACTGGGGGAGAAGAATCGCAGGAGGCCACTGATACCCAGGATGCCACCGAGAACGCGACAGAAAGGGCAACCACCCCAGATGCGTCATCTGTGGCGCCTGCTGTTCCTTCTACTCCGAAACGATCGACGGAGGAGCTTCCCAGCGTTATGCCGCCTCATTTTACACCATCTATCAACAAGACGTTGAGGAAGACGCAAGATACGGATTTTGTGCCGCAACCTTTACCGCCTGGTTTAACGGCGAGCTCTATGAAGAGTAGACTGGACACGAAGAAGAAGATCAAGTAAGAAGGTCATTTCCGGATATATCAGTCACTAAAGGCATCACAGAGGTGCTTTGTTGACACCTGCCGAGATGGAAAACCTTACAGAATCATGGAAGCCATATCGAAGTCTTGGTGAGTGGCCCATTGCTCATGATGACTTCTATTCATCAGTTCACGTCAGCCGTATACTACATGTGGGCTCTTGCAGACGGATAGACGTCCTCTTCCTCCTGCTGACATGTTACTATTAAATTTCTATCGTATCTATAACTGGGCTACCAAAGACTCAGCTTCCTCCCTAACCGTCGCACACCGCGCAAGAAACGCTTCAGTCGACGATTTCCCTGCTGATGTGTATTTAGCTGTAAGTACCTCAACGATGACCTTCCATGCCCCTTCCCGTGTTGTCACAATCTCCCATTTCTCGTTATTCCTGACGTTGTACAGCATGAGTCGAGGGAAATACGATGTCTTCCGTCTGCTTTTTGTCGACCAGAGATATCCGTATATCACTGCTTGGATGACATGTTCATAGGTCAACGCAGAGACGAATTTGATTTCCCAGATCGTCGCGTTGTCTTTGCCACACTCGTGGGTCACGTCCGCACGTCCTGCGAGACGCGTTTTTTGATCACCGATAACGATATCACGGCGCATAGACACCTCGACTTTTAGATTCCTTTTGAGCTGAGACAGGTCAAACCCAGAGAATTGCTCTGCAAGTCGTAAAGTGGCAGGCCTGAGATACGGCGCAAGCCAGTCAAACGAGTGGCCCGACATCTGCGCCCAACGAGATTTGTAGCCCGAGCTGACGCTCTCGTAATATGTCGCTTCTTTTGAAAACCATATAGCTCGTTGCATTTCGTCCTGCACGATCTCCGGCGTCAGAATGTTTTTGCTTTTCGCTTGATTGTATGCAGTCACGCGTCCTGTGAGCCAAAGCTCGAAATCCGCGGTGACTGCCAGCCCGTTGAGATCGCTTACGGGTTCCCATAAGTTTTTCCTAGGGTCTGTACAAACTTTATCGGGGGCATCTATGCAGGAGGAAGGAGGAAGAGGCGAAGTAAGTGGAATGATCGTCAGGTGCGTTTTAACGATGCGGTCCAAGTCTTCATCTCGGACATGCCTTGGAGCATCTGTAGCAGCTACCTTCAAAGGTAAGAGAAGTCCGAGCTGCAGCGGGCGTCCAGGTTCGTATTGTGGTTTTGGGTGGGAATGCAGGAGATTGACAAAATCCGCGTCCTTTCTCACAGCCTCCCAATCAACGAAAGGCATGGGGGGATACTCGTGAGATTGTAAGACAACTAATTGCTTCTTTGCTCGCGTAAGCGCAACAAATGTGGCATTGGGGCAATGGTCATCGTGGAGGTCGCGTCCCATAAAATGAAAATACGAGGAGTCGACACCTAGAACTATGACAAGATCTCTCTCGCTGCCCTTGAACTGGTGATAGGTGGAAGGGATGAGTTTGCCCCGAACGACATCTTCATCGAGACCGTAATCTGCGGTTGCAGGAGCTGAGGGAATCTGATGCTTGTCGAGTAATTCGTTTACAATCAGTTTCACGTAGGCGCTACCTCGAACTGTCGGCGCTAAAATAGCGGTGTTTTCGTGTCCATATTTACGAATAAGTGGAATCAGGAGTCTGATGACTTTGTGGACCTGTCGTAAATCCGCGTGAACGTAAAGTGGTTTGGCACCGTCATGAGAACCTTGAATATATTGCTCTCCCCCAAGGAATGCATTGTTCACGAAACGGGCGGTGCTACGGGAGAGCCGGAAACTGGTACTGAGATGGCGATTGTGCCACTCGTAAGGTGATAATGCGGCGAAATTGGAGGCCGAAAGTTCCAGGTAGCGCTCATCGGCGCCACGAAAGTTATAAATGGCCTGCTTGGGGTCACCAAGGACGAGAAGGCGGGGTGCATGTCCTCGTGCACGAGTCAAGGTTGAGATGAAGGTGTAGGTCAACCAATATAGATCATCCGTCAGATCCTGAATCTCGTCTAATATGACCAGCATATACTGGGGCATGTTGGGCCAAACCGGCAGTGTTTTCGCATCGCGGAGGCTCCGAAAGACAGCGTCATTGTAGACCAACGTTCCGAAGAAGCGGGACGCGAGACCGTGGAATGTATAGACATCAGCAAGAGGGTACTCGGCTAGTCTTTTCTGGGTATCCATCTGGAGGCGCTTGGAATAGGTGATAACCGCGACTGGAATATCAGGGTTGGCCTGAAGAACCGCCTCGGCCGTCGCAGTTTTGCCTGCCCCTGGACGCGCCGATACAATGACATTGGATGTTCTGAGACAGTCGACTACCGCGCTTTGCTCGAGGGAGGGTGTAAATGACCGGGTCTGCTGTGTTGAGATGTACCTTTGCAGAAGAAGAGGACACTTTCGCCTAATAAAGAGCTGTGGTAACGATAGTTTCCAGAACAACATGACAGTCATTCGGACTTGACCATGATGATGACGGGAAGGGGCCAAGTTTTTGCTGCTCACGCGATCGCGGCGGCGGATCAGACCAGCCGCACCTAATACGGAAGGACCTCGTTAAACTTGACTTTAAGACTCTCTGTAACTACGTTGTTTCCGTACTACTGTAGAACCACAAAACGACTCCTCTTTGACACCTAAACCCAGCGAGAATATGGACCAGTTGGTAGGTAGGCAAACGAACTTCAAGATCTGGATCGAGCTTACCAATCACAGTTAAGCGCCCGACCCACATGTTCCTCTGACCAGCGCTTAACACAACAATCTCAGAAATTCATACTTAAAGTAACATGGCTCTCCCACCAGGCCCGTCTTTGTCCAAAAATCCCAGAAAAAGCAAAGACACGTCGTCCTATTCCGAATCGGCCCGCAGGAAACACGCCTTCTTAGCTCCTCCATTAACTTCATAAACCCCGCACTGAGGCTCCCTGATACATTCCCACCGGCATTTTTCATAACCAGATGCCAGTTACTCAGAAGGAAAAAACTGAGGCAGAGAAACCTACGCCTCCCAAACGGGCCTCTCGACGCGGTGTAGTCTTCTTCGGCGCGATCCTCCTCGCTCTGATAGGATTTAGCATCCGTCCGAGTTCGTCACGCAACCTTCCGACGTCATATGTGCTGTGTACCCCCGACGGCAAGAACGTCTATTTGGTGGATGACTCTAATTCACGGGTGCAATGCTTGGCTGTCGAAGGTTCAGAAATCATCGACGTAGGTGACTTGAGTGCGTATAAAGTTTGGCGCCTATATGTTGTATTACTTAACGTGTTGCAGTCGATATTCAACGAGGATGGGCGCAAAGCAAACCTCTCGAAGTTTTCTACACGAAGCCTGGATCTACCATCGTGCCTGGGATGACTGGTTGGTTCAACCCCGAGCTTGAGCACCAAGACACTCATTCAAGCAAATAATAGACTCTCATGCCCATATCCTTGAGTATGGAGCCAGCAAATTGATTCCTCTCGAAGATGGCAAAAATATCAAGGGTGAGAGCTACATTTCTGTATGTCACCTTTCACTCATCACATAAATAGAGGTCGTCAAGTCCGTCGGCGATTACATCTTAGCCAATCCCGACTTATACAATAACAAGTCTAAAATCGTGGAAGGATGGGGTTGGGATCACACGATCTGGCCTGAAGGACGTTGGCCGAACGCAGTATGTCTCATGCTTCACTGATCATGTCAGTATTCATACTACCACTTCAAGGACGATCTCGAACAAGATCCTGTTATTCGTGGTCGCTCCGTTGTTCTCCAAAGTAAGGACGGACACGGTATCTGGGTCTCCAAGACTGCTCTCGAGGCAAACAAGCCCTATCCCGATGCCGTTGAAGGTGGTGTGATTATGAGAGACAGTAGCGGCAATCCCAGTGGTAAACCCCACCGCGGGACAAGACTTCATGATGACTAACTTTTCACAGGTCTTTTCCTTGATAATGCTCAGGAATTGATTCATATACCTGACCCTACGGACGAGGACCTTCTCAAGAAATTTTCCATCACCGTCCGAGATGCCTTGGCTCACGGCTTGACGTCTATTCATGATGCGGCTCTCAAACCTGAATCTTTGGCTTTTTTCAACCGGTATGGATCAACCTCATCTTCTTTGGCGGCGTTCGTAACTGCATTTCAGATTGGCTAATGCTGGAACACTCCCTGTGGGATTTATCGTCATATGTCTGCTTCTCCACTCATCGTGACCTCTAGATCCGCATATTTGGGATGAGGTTCTTCAACGAGAGCGAGGAATATTGGGGCGATATCGTAGAACCTCTGGTGAACGCCGGCAATGGCAGACTGCACTCTCGCAGCGTTAAGATGTTCGCTGATGGTGGTACACTTATCCTAGCTGTATTCTCCATTCTGACTCGTCATCCTAGGCGCTCTTAGGACCGGTGGTGCAGCAGTGAGTATCGCCTGTCTTGGCGAGAACATTTATTCATGCAAACTCTAGCTATATGAGCCCTACGCCGACAACCCTTCCACGAGTGGGTTCATGCGCCTATCCCCTGAAGTCATCAACAAGTTTGTTCCGAAGTTTCTCAAGGATGGTTGGCAAGTGGTACGTTCATTCTCCTTCCCGTTGTCTACTTCTTATTATACGAGGTCTAGAATGTTCATGCCATTGGTGACCGTGCGAATGGCATCGTTCTGGATGCCTTCGAAAAGGCTTTGGACGGTGTAGATGTTGTCGCTCTGCGACCTCGTCTCGAACATGCTCAGATTCTAACGGACGCTGACATGAAACGATTTGGGAAACTTGGGGGTACGTTTATTCTTGCGAATGGCTCCAAGTGAAATGACTGAACTTTGCTGAAGTCATCGCGAGCATTCAACCCACGCATGCGTAAGTTCAGCCTGCTAGTTCAGTCAGTTGAACTCCAATCATCCGTGACTTAGGACTGACGACATGTGGTATGCTGAGGATCGCTTGGTGAGTTGGTCGCCTATTCGACGTATTTGTGAATTTACACGAATTTGTAGGGCCCGGAAAGAATCAGAGAGTTATACGCGTTCCGAAGCATTCTCGACAACGGCGGGAGGATTACATTGGGCTCGGACTTCCCTGTTGAAGGCGTTAATCCTCTCGCGGGTTTCTTTGCCGCCATTACTCGAGTGTCCGCTGATGGAACTTCTCCTCACGGTCCTGGCGGCTGGTATGTGCCCTTCTATTCAAGCTGCCTTACTCCCTTCTTATGCCTATTATTAGGTTCCCCGAACAACGCTTGACGAGACAGGAAGCTTTGAGAGGTAGGTTCCTCCATTCCTTGCTCGGTACAGCATTGACACCTCCCAGGCATGACCATCGATCCGGCGTATGCCTCCTTCACGGAGGAGACACTTGGCTCTCTAGAGATTGGCAAACGCGCTGATTTCGTGGTGCTTTCCCAAGATATTATGATCATTGCTGCTGAGAAGATTCTTGACACGAAGGTGTTGATGACGGCGATGGACGGACAGCCTGTCTATGGCAAAGTTTGACGAATGGAAATGGTGAACGTACTCAGTCCCGCCAGCCTTCTCTGTACATCTGTATCTTAGGGGGCTGGGGGGATTGGGGGCCATCGTTTACTCTTAGTAGTACGATGGTTTACTTGAAGGATATTTATTCGTAGTGCAAGTTGCACAATCCGTGACACGATCTGGACAGCCTGATCCAAAAATGGACGCGCGGTGGAGTGGGAAGCTATTTTGAGATGAACCCCCTGTACAGACGCTGGCAGGCGCGCTCTTCCTTCCTTCCCACCATGAAGCAGACACCTGGTCTCCCCATGGCTTTCACGTTCTTTGTTGCAGTCATTCTTTACATGGCCGCTCTCGTTCGGTCAGAGACGCATACAATTTCTTTTGACAACCAGTGCGTAATCATGCTATTCGAGTTAGAGCAAGTATATTCATCAAGTACTTTCACAGGTGCGGTTATGGGACTGTATGGCGCTGAAATCCTTCGTAGCGTTGGCTTGAACTAATGCAATTAATCGTGCAGCCCAAGCTGATAAGAGGGAACGATGTCTTGACTTCGACGTCATTCACCGCGAATGGATCATTTACGTCCGCCATCGCGTAGCTATTTCGCGGCCTACATGGTTCTCGGGATGCTGATATTTATCTAGCTATCTGGACACTGGTCCGTGCTCGCAACGAAAGATGTTCTAACTTTCTGAGGCCACTCCAGGATCCTGTTTATTCAACGGAGAAGGTTGCACCGTTGTCGAAATGACACTCATCAATCCTACGACGGCGGGTTCTGGCTCGAGTGTTGATATCACACTCATTCCGCCGTACGTATATGTGTTTCAGTACCGCTATTCTACTTACATTAAGAATTTTACTTAGACTCGCCTTTTCGGTTCCCACGTCATTCCAGTACGTCGACGGCATTTCTTTACTCGAGTAGGATCCCTTAAGACTATTTCAAGATTCACTGGTGTTTGCAGTGGTCAAGGAGCATCCTGTACGTTGTGAAAGTGTCTTGGAAGGCATACAACTTATAACCAACGACAGGCGCCACACCGGATTGTAGCACCGCGTTTTTCCACCCCGACGATACTTGGGTTCAAGTCGCCTGTCAGGAAGATAATGTATGACCTTGTACTCGTCATCCATCCATCTGTCATCTAACAGTAATGACAGGCTGACCTGCTCATATCATTCTGCAGCGGGAGCTCTGCGTTCTTGCCTTCATCCTCGTCTTCTGCGACGACTGGAATGGCCCCTTCTACTACACCGTCAGTTGAGGAACCTTCATCTTCTGTAAATGAAGCGCATTCAACGGTAGTCGCTGCGACTTCTTCGCCAAGTACTTCGGGGTACAAACAACGCCCATCCTGCTCCCAGAAACGCAGGTCTTCATTGAGGGTTGACCGCTCTGGACACAGTAGACGCTCTCGGCGACGCCGCCACGCAGGTGGTGTATAGATGTATTTTATTGACTTTTGTTTTGTAGAGCCAGCTGGGTCTGTGCAGTTTATGTAGCTCTGATGTTATTGTACTTTAATGTTGAAGTTTCGAAGACAGATTGATTGTATTGACAACAATATGCCTCCGCGGCGCGCCCTCCTGACTGGTGGTCGATCTCGTCGCGATCGGTTTGGGTCACCGGATTCTGTTTTTTTTCCTGGGATGTGTCACTGAACGCGTAGATTGTCTATTGCCAGCTGAGGTTGATGAGCTTCATTGCCATCAGTGTGCGTGTGTGACGCTTACTCTAGTAAGTCAGGGTCATCAAATGTCACGACATGGTTGGATTTGCCTTGCCTGACCTTGCAAAGTTACCCCGACCATCTCCTCAGTCTCTGCGAAATCTTTCTTGAATTCCATCGACTCTCTATCTGACGTCCGCTCTACGTTCCTTGTCAAAGACGGCTATCCCGGAGAAACCCAAATTCAATCCACAATAACCTAAACGAACACACCCGCTATGTCTGATCACCAACTGCCGGGGATACTAATGCGATCCCAGACGCCCGGTGAGTACCGCCGTGCGCTCTCCGAATGTCGTAGACTCAATTTTCCAAGGTCCAAACGAGAAAGGTATTCCTATTTCTTTTGCGGTGTATTCAACGGCCTCACTAGCGCGCCCACACCAACAGTCCTAGACTACTTAGAGGGCATGTCGCGCGATGAAATCGATACGAAACCACCACCTTCTCTCGTGGACAACGCCGAATACCGCAGCAGAGGCTCCCGCAGCCGTGACCCCAGTCGAGTGCAATCACCGGCTGCCAGAAGCCACCGAAGCGATGCGCCCAACGACCGGGCTAATTCCCGCGTATCTTACAACGGTAGGGATGATAATGCTGGTGACGGCGGCAATGATTTTGACTCCACTGCGCAAGAGAGGTCAGATAATGGGGAAGAAGAGATATTACATGTTGTACGTCCTTGACTGCCATTCATCTCCGCTCTGACTTGTCACTTCAGCCTGGCCCCCAGGACCCACCTGGTCCACGCTATGAATCCTACGACTCTGGTCCTTCTTTCGGCAATCTAGGTCCTATGCCCGAAGACTATGGCGCCAATCCTATATCAGTTCTGAGCGCTCTTGATGTAGGTCTCAGCCCTTTCTTTCTCCCGTTTATACCAACGCCATTCTCAGCCGCAATGGGCCAATCACAAACCAAACGTGCCTTGGGACATAAACACAAAGAAACCGAATGAGTCCATGTTAGGCGGACAGCCCGCTTCACCCAAACAATATTCCACGTACAATATTGGAGTCGAGAGCCCATCAAACAAGAGCAAGGGCTTCCAATCTTCGGCAAGCCAGCACAGCCCAACGAAGACCGTCCCCAACGTAAGCATGTCGTTAATGAGAGTAAATGGCCAGTGACTGATCGTCTATATGTCTAGTCCCCAAAGACAAATTCACAAGTCAATACGTACCGCCCGATGTCCCCAGAGTCGGCGGAATCACGAAGAACGCGGGCGACAACAGAGAAGGCGTACAATTACCCCTTACCTGAGAGTCGTATTGGTGAACACGACATGCCCTTAAGCCCGGTTTCTCCCACCCGATCGCGAGCTCCTTCCAAGGCGCCTTCTATGGCACCATCCGTATCACCCTCTGATTCATTATCGAATTATCATTCTCGTCCCAAGAACCGTAGCAAGGCCACTCCGACACCCCCCGTTGAAGAGAGCTCCCCTCGCAGTGATGGTCGCAGCTTGGCCCAAAACGGCAAAGGTGATAACGGTTGTTGTTCATCATTTGTCTCCAAGTACTCAACTTGATCAGGTCGTGTAAATGGCTCCGCGGCTTCTCATCAATCAAGACCATTCTCCCCCTATCGACATGCGCCCACGACCGATGATCTCCTCCACGCTGTCGTCCGGGACCGTGCTGTGCCGCCTCCCATCCAAGAAGAGACGTCAAAGGACCTTTCCAAGGCACCATCAACTGTACAGCCCTCTAACCGATCGATACAGGCGCCACCATCCCACTTCAGTAAATCTCCTTCGAAAGTCAGCAAATCCCCTTCGAAAGCCGCTACATCTCCATCGGTCGCATCATCTCGACGCGAAAAGAAGCGCGACGCTGATGCAACTCCCACCCCGTCGCGTCCCAACACGCCTGGCGAGGCGAAAATCGATGAAGAGGAAGAGATCGTGAGGCAAGTTTTAGCTTCGGCTGGGCATACTCCTCGTACATCGAAGACGTATTCTGGCTCTGCCCTGGGGTCGGATATCGTTAATTCCCATTATCACGATAACGAGCTTTGCGTGCTTTTCCAATTCTTGAATGTCGATTCCTCTCCCGAATTGGTCAAGAAGGTGCTTCGTAAAGCTATTCGTCGTCGAGTGAAGGACTTGGGAATGAAGTATGACAATGAGGTTCGTGTCATACGATCAGGATGTTTTTCTTTTTTCTCAAGCTCTTTCACAGTCTATTAAAGAGATACAGAAGAGCCATCTGCATGGAACGGGCCCCGGCACCGAGATTGAAGACGTTGAGGTTAGCGTCGCTGTGCTTGACCTGTTGTGTCAGTCTCTAACAGTTGTGCTAGGAACCACCGAAATGGGCCAGTGACCTTAAGCGCGAGATTGTGTTAATGCAACAGCGCATTGAAAGTCTTGGACCAAAGATTGAAAATCTTCGTCCTCCTCCTTCATTCCCCCAAGAAACCGACAGATTCATCGAGGGCGAGGACGACGATGACTACACTCACACCCCGGTCACTCAGACTGTTAACATCCACACACAACCCACAGGAACGATGGCCGAGTCAGCTTATCAACCAGAAACCGAAATCGTTGTAGATGAGGATGACGACGAGGAGGCTCATGGTCATGTTCCCGAAGGAACTTACCAGGAGGTCACGGAACGGGGACCTGCGCGCCGCTTCCCTCACCTAGAAGGGGAAGATTACGATCGCGATGATTCACCAGGTCAGCAGTATCTCGAAGAAGAGCTTTACAAACTTCGCCAGAAACCGGCCAGTCAGTCTGGGCGTTCACATCATAGCTGGGAGCTCGCCCAAGATGGTGAGCCATTCGAGGACGAAGACAATCAGCGAGCACTGGCTCCGACAATTCCCGGAACCGATGCTGGATTCGACCCTGACAATGCGCCTGTTCCTCCTGAGAGTGCGGGAAGTGTCGTCACTACGCCTCAGCCCAATTACGGTGACGAAACGTTCGACAGTTCCGACGGCCTGCTTCCCTGGCAAAGGATACACCAGAGACTCCTTGGCTGGGCCATTGTATGGCCTATGAGCGAGTTTGACGAGGCCCTGAGCAGCACTATGCGTGGCAGCCAGGTCAATGAAGTGGCTATGAGCATATGGTCGACACAAACATACAAGCGCTATGTGCGTTCCCGGTTGACAGATAATCCCAAACAACCAGTTGATCGTCTGTTCGTGCCTCCGAATATGGCGGACGCTATCAACAACGCTGTTTTCCATGGACGACACGGAGACGCGTGCGGTATGTTGCGCGATTTGTGGGCCCCTTTCGGCTTGCCTGGAATGCCGCGATTGCTGGTGGTGTTGGCAAAACATCGCTCAGATGAGAATCACTGGGTTGTTCACAGGTGAGGCGCTTAAATTTTTGAGAAAACTATTTTAACACTACTTTACAAGGTTCTCCTTACCTGAAGGCCTGTTGACCACTTACGACTCTTATCCGGAGAAGACACTTCCTGACGGACGAGTAAGTGCATGCTTTTGTGGTCGAGTTCTGCGGTACTAATGACGTTCCGCAGCCTCTTGGTTGGTGGTTTGCTATCCGATTAGCCTGGCCGACGGCCTTGTACCCAAATCCTGATCATCTCATTCAAAAGATGGTTCGGTTGCATCGACCCATGCAGCGGAGTGTCGACAACTCCCTTGCTGCTGGCGGTATCTGGCGCAATGTCCTCATGGGATCTCGCCCAGAAAGAAGTCTCGACCTAGAGCGACTTCGGGATCTTATCAACACTGAAGTCAAGAACCTGCGCACACGCAAGCAGGTCGGCAAGCTGTCGATATCGGCGCGCCAGCCTGGATGGGATATGAATTAAGTAACGAATTCGACGTGATTGTATACAACTGATTTCTCGCTTTTTCTTTCTTTCTGGTCACGGACATCCGCTGGAGTCTGTTATGCTTCATGTAATCTCTGTATACAGAGTCTAGTCGTATTGTAACTACCACAGGAATCTACCTACTTGTCTTGCTTGGAATCGAATGTATTTTTGTGTGCTCAGAACGTCTGCGACGGTCCGACTGTGCAACCAGCTGCGGTTACGTCATGCTTTGGTTTCCTCTACTTTGCTCATTCTGGTCTCAGAACGCGTCTTTTTGCAGTCGCTCGTATCGAGAGAAAGCGGTCTGCAAACATGTCGAAGGTGTCTCAAGTTTTCTTGGCATGGTGCTGTGCTTTGGCTCAGTAGTCCAACAGCCTCAGTGTCTCTCAGACATACGACTTCCAAGGAACTTGTCGAGGCCATCCAAGGACTCTTGATGAAAATTACTTTCAGCCTATCCGTCATACCCGCCATACCCGTGTCGTACTCCGCTTATCACAAATGGGCGTTTCCCCAAATTTTCTTCAAGACGATGAATGAAGATCTTCGCGTCGAAAGAACATTCAAAGTCTGAACAGTTTTCAGCTGGAATTTTCCGCAGTTGCAGTGTCGATCAGGTAAGAGGCTCTCTTCCTTCCCACCAACACGCACCAAACATGTCTTAGGCGCCGACCTTTGAATTATGAACTCGGGCTATGTTTACTCTTTGGGACACCGCTTTTGCATCTAATTTGACGACATGGCTCCAATCTCAATGCAAGCTTCTCTGCGCCCAAGACACGAACCGAGATGTCCTTTTCGCGGCGCAAACGGCACGTGCCAACGAAACGCCAGTCCATTATAAGCGCGTTTGAACAGCTTTTTCGTCTCAGCGAGCTGCTCGCTCTCCGTTCTTGTCTTTCTCTTCCTCCGCCCTCGTTTCGCGACTATGTCGTCCTCCCAGGAAGGTTATCTTGATCCTCCTCGCGCTTCCTATCTGCAGCAGGAGTCCTCCAACAACTCGCAGACATCGTCACCGGCAAACTCAACCACCGCTCTTCCCAAACAGGAGATTGGCGAGCAGCATAATGCCAGTCCAGCGAAGAAGAAACGCGGTCTTGTTTTCTGGCTTGCCTGTCTCGCAGCCCTCATTGTTGTTGTTCTCGCCGTCATCCTGCCTGTCTACTTCACTGTCATAAAAAAGAACAACAACCGTTCGACCTCGTCTAACGCAGCCAACGGCTCTGGCAACGATAGTAATGGTGGCAATACCGGAGATGGGACAGTTCCATCTACGAATGCTGCCATCACCGGTGGAGACGGTTCGGAGGTGACAATGGAAGATGGATCCAAGTTCACATACAGCAACCAGTTCGGAGGTTTCTGGGTGTCGGACCCATCCGATCCCTTCGCCAGCTATGCCAAGCCGAACAATTGGACACCAGCACTCAACGAAACTTGGGTATATGGGAAAGATCGCATCTTCGGGTACACCTTTACGCTCTTTTCATGTTTAGTCTCGATCTGAATCATTTCTGTTTCAGTGTCAACCTTGGTGGCTGGTTCGTGCTAGAGCCGTTCATTGTCCCCGCTCTTTTCCAAAAATACCCTGCCGCCATCGACGAATGGAGCTTGAGCGAGGCCATGGCCGCGGATACTGCTGGTGGCGGTCTTAACCAACTGGAAAACCATTACGCCACGTTCATTGTATGCTTTCCTTTTCTCTTCAATCGGACGTTTCGCTGATCCACATTTTGCATAGACTGAGAAAGATTTTGCCGAAATTGCTGGCGCCGGTCTTAACTGGATTCGTCTCCCCATACCCTTCTGGGCCATCGATAAGTGGGATGGAGAACCTTTCCTCGACAAGGTTTGCTGGAAGTGAGTTTGATTCGCATAGCTTCCCTTATT
This sequence comes from Hymenopellis raphanipes, assembly GCA_036872995.1. Lineage (NCBI taxonomy): Eukaryota > Fungi > Basidiomycota > Agaricomycetes > Agaricales > Physalacriaceae > Hymenopellis > Hymenopellis raphanipes. Next base: position 1,032,907 of record JAYMDG010000021.1, read on the forward strand.
ATTTACTGATCGATTGGTAGATATATTCTCAAGGCGTTCCAGTGGGCTCGGAAGTATGGACTTCGCATTAACCTGGACCTTCACACTATTCCAGGATCCCAGAACGGTATATTAACTTCACAACTCCATTGCATGTTTGAATCTCATTCGGGTTTGAAGGTTATAACCATTCAGGGAAATACGGTCAAATCAACTTCCTGTACGGCCCAATGGGTATCGCCAACGCTCAGCGTGCCATCAACTATATAAGAATCATCACCGAATTCATTTCCCAGGCGGAATACCAGGACGTTGTTCCAATGTTTGGAATCATGAACGAGGCAATCATTGCATCGATTGGTCGTGACCAACTCACCACTTTCTATCGCGAGGCTCATGACATGATTCGTGGTATCACTGGTATCGGCGAAGGCAAAGGATTCTACATTTCCATACATGACGGTTTTGAGCCCGACATGACCAAATGGGACGCATTTCTCGCCGGCAGTGATCGTATTGTTCTCGACCGACACCCGTACACTGCCTTCAGAGGTACCACTTTCTCAGATCCCATTGCCACAGGCACGGGCGCTGATGCTGGGGGCATCTGGGTTGGCACAGCCTGTGGATGGGCAACAGAGTCGGTCCGACTATCTGGGACGTTCGGTTTCAACTATGCTGGTGAATGGAGTAACGGATACAACGATTGCGGTCTCTTCCTCACCGGTGTCAACGGAACCCATACTTATGGCGGAGACTGTGGCCTTTGGGAGGATGCAACTACTTGGAATGCCTCGACCAAGGCCGGTGTCGCTGCTTTTAACGCCGCGCAGATGGATGCTTTGAAGGACTATTTCTTCTGGACATGGAAGGTCGGCAATTCCACCGCCGGGTCAGTGCAAGCTCCTCTATGGTCATATCAGCTCGGAGTGGAGGGTGGTTGGATTCTCAAAGATCCCCGTCAGGCCGCCGGCAAGTGCGGCAATATCCCCACGTTCGACGGCAACTACGAGCCCTACATGACTGGCGGGACTGGCGCTGGTACTATAACGGCCGCGGTTGCTGGTACTCCTTACCCACCTGCTCAGCTCAGCGGTGTCGATGTACCCGCCACCGAGCTTCCTCAATACACATCTACTGGAGCAGTTCATACCTTGCCCCCGCCGTCAGAAACTGATAATGGAGCGAAGCTCAATGGATGGTATGATGCGCATGATACTGGACTCGCACCAACGACAATTCCTGGATGCGCTTATCCCAATCCATGGGAAGCGAATGATGCGGCGATACCAGACAATTGCGGTGGAGCTGTAGCTTCTGCGACGGCTGCTGCGACGTCTACCACTGCTGCCGCGACGTCCACTACTGCTGCTGCGACGTCAACTACTGTTGCCGCGACCACTACTGCTGCTACCACGACTCAGGGTACGACTGCTCGTCGGAGAAGATAGGCTTGAGCGAGACATGGATATTGACGACTTCAAAATTTACCACCAGACTTTTCATGCTTATTTAAGTGTATGTATCATACCAGATGTATTTTATTTTCATGAACTCTTACGGTTTGTTCTTCGTCGTTGTTGGCTTTAGGCCTTTGTGCTAGCACAGTCACTGCATTCGTTACGGACAATTCTTTCACTGAAGCGTTGGACAATAACTTTAAGCGGTGAAATGTTCGAGCACTTGATGTTAAATCCAGACTCGGTTGAGCAGTACAGTCCTTTCTTCCATAAAATCGCACGCTCAAATCCTCGGACTTTTAGAAAAGTCCCTACGAAACCGTGGCGTCGTTCGACCGGCGACAAGGTGGGTATTATCGAGCCTATGTACATTGTCGTTAGGGCAGTGTTGAAGCAAAATGTGCACCTCACCATTTGAGTATCATAATTCAGCAGCGGTGAATGCCGAAGAAAGATCTTGAACAGACACGTTCGGCACTACGTTCGTCTTGCTTTTTGAGGGTAAGGACGGATGCTTCATCAGCTATAGTGTGTTCTATAAGTTGGTCCGAGTTGACTTGTAAGTCTTGAAGGACTTACACCAGTGTAAAGCTCTTGAGCATCAGAATCGAGTTGTTCCAGCAACTGTGCATTTCTATATTTATTTGCGCACTTGTGCACTTTTTTGAGAGCATTTTTGGCAGCGTCCTGTTTTACTGGTTTATGTTTACTGGTGGTTTTACCACCGCGCTTGGAAGGCATGATGGAAAGTGCAAAAGATGAAGCCTAAATGGGTCAACCGTAAAAGGCAGCTTCCTTATTCGAATTTTCCTTATTGAGCGGAACGTCTCGAACCCGCGACTCTGACTGTTCTCGACTCTGCCCCATCACCATGAGCTTGACGGCGTCGGATGTGCCCACTCTAAGTGTTACCCTGCTAGGCGCCGGACAGGAAGTCGGTCGGTCGTGCTGTGTCCTGCAGTATCGCGGAAAAACGATAGTATGCGACACCGGCGTCCACCCTGCCTACAGTGGCATTGCGTCGCTGCCTTTCATTGACGACCTTGACTGGAGTTCAGTCGACGCCATCCTTATCACACAGTACGTTTTTAACAAATTTGGCTAAAAAGAGGCTGAAATGTTCCTTTTAGTTTTCATCTTGACCATGCCGCCGCCCTCACATATATCACCGAAAAGGTGCGCCTCTTTTCCTGAATTCGCTGCCCTTCATTGAACGTTAGACCAGACTAATTTCCGAGACGGAAAAGGAAAGGTATATATGACCCATCCAACGAAAGCGCTTCACAAGTTTATGATGCAAGACTTTGTTCGCATGGGGTCCGTTCTTCTCCTTTCGCGCATAGAAGTGTCTGACTCCCCGAAAGTAGCGACGCCTTGTTTACTCCCATGGAAATGTCTATGTCCCTCGCTTCCATTATCCCAATTTCCGTACACCAACTTATCACGCCTTGTCCTGGTGTCACGTTTACTCCCTACCATGCAGGTCACGTTCTCGGGGCTTGCATGTTTCTCATCGACATAGCTGGGCTTCGAATTCTTTACACTGGAGATTACTCCCGAGAAGAGGATCGACATCTTGTCAAGGCCGAAGTCCCTCCCATACGACCCGACGTTCTCATAGTTGAAAGCACCTATGGTGTGCAAACCTTGGACAGTAGGCCTGAAAAAGAGCTTCGATTTACTAACCTGGTGCATTCAATCATCCGCCGTGGTGGCCACGTCCTCTTGCCTACTTTTGCTCTTGGTCGCGCACAAGAACTGCTACTGATTCTTGACGAGTACTGGAAAAAGCATCCCGATCTTCACAATGTCCCGATTTACTATGCGTCCGGTCTTGCGCGCAAGTCCATGGCCGTCTATCAGACTTATATTCACACAATGAACTCTCACATACGATCCAGATTCGCGAAGCGTGATAATCCTTTTGTGTTCAAGTCAGTTTTTACCCTGCTCTTTCGACGCTCTTATTCATTAAGATCCAGACACATATCCAATGTACCCCAACCACGGGGATGGGAAAAGAAGATCGCTGACGGACCCCCATGTGTGGTTCTTGCAAGTCCGGGTTTCATGCAATCTGGTCCAAGTCGAGAGCTATTCGAGCTGTGGGCGCCAGACTCACGAAATGGGTTGATCATCACGGGTTATTCTGTTGAAGGGACACTGGCTAGGGTGAGTGGGAATGGCTACATCTCGATCTATCTCGTGTATATATACTACAAACCACACAATGAATCTACATTTTTCGATTTTCCTCTGAGATCGTCTGAATTAGAGAACGAATGCTTATCAGTGACATTAGGATATCATCACGGAGCCCGACGAATTTGAATCTGTCAAGGGCGGTATGATTCCGCGGAAGATATCTGTGGACTACATATCCTTCAGTGCCCATGTCGATTACTCTCAGAACTCTGAGTTCATCGAGTTGGTCAAGGCCCAGCATGTGGTATGTTTATATGCCGTATCGGAGCCCTCAACTCATGGCGTTGCTTAGGTTCTTGTTCATGGGGAACAGACTGCAATGGGGCGGTTACGGGCTGCGATGACATCTCGATACAAGGAACGCGACGAGGATGTCAAGATTCACACCCCCAAAAATCTCGAGACCCTCAACTTATCGTTCCGCGGCGAACGCGTTGCAAAAGTCAGTTTTTCGCCGCCCAGGTTCCACAAGCAATCTTACATTTTCAGGCAATTGGAACGCTAGCGGACAAAACGCCACAGACGGGCGACGTACTGTCGGGTCTACTCGTTGCGAAGGACTATTCATATACTCTATTGGACCCTCGGGACCTTCGGGACTTTGCCGGCTTGTCGACGTGCACGGTCACCCAGAGGCAGACGATATCACTCGGAGTTGGTTGGGAACTGGTGCGATGGCACCTGGAGGGCATGTACGGCCGTGTTGACCTCGGAGTAGACAAAGATGGTGTCCCCACCATGAGGGTAAGTGCTTCATTCTTCGTGTCGAATGACATGATTATACACATCTATAATGACAGGTCATGGGCGCAATTGATGTCAAATACACAAAGGAACACGAATTAACGCTCGAATGGGATTCCAGCGCTAGCAACGACATGCTCGCAGATTCCACTTTAGCTTTAATAACAGGCATTGACAAGAGTCCGGCCTCGGTTAAACGTGAGTCCTAGTGGTAGTTGGGTTTCTCGGAATTGACGTTCGGTATGTTAGTAACCACGCAGGCCCATGTTCATGGACATCATCACCACCATCCGCATGCTGACACTGACGAGGACCAGGCGGAGATGAAACGGATAATGAACATTATGGAGTTCTTGTTGGCTCACTTCGGGAGCGATGAAGTGGAGTTACACATACCTGAAAGCCCGGAGGGCGACGAGCCCGAACAAGGCGAGGGAGAGCGTGATCCTATTATACTGATACGCCTGGACGAGGCAGACGCGATGATCAACCTGCCAACATTGGTGCGTATTTCCGTAACGGCCCACAATCAACTTCTGAACTTCTTGATGTTACAGATTGTAACGAGTTCGAATGAAGCGCTGAGAAAACGCGTGGAGGCTGTTCTTGATATGGCGCTTGTAACAGTCAGTTCCTTGGCGAGCTCGTTTAAATCTGTTGCGTCGACGATCATCAGCGAGGAAAAGCCGTCAAAGGACAAGGATGTTGACGCCCATCTCGGAGTTGGCAAGAGCATCGATCACGAGATTTCAATGGAGGCTTAGGATTCGGTTGCTAGATAGTGTACAGTAGACATCCCTTTTTCGCCGCTGTCTAGGAATCAATACAATTAATAATGTAACGTAGAATAAGCCACAATTGCGGCGATTGAAAGCTCTGACTATGAATTATTTGTTGAGCCTCACACTCTTGTGAAGCTGTAGAGAGAAGCACTAAATTGAATGATATTAGCGCCACAAAACCAACACCAGGACTATTAGACTGACCTCCAGGAAGTTTGGGCTGAAGGGGCAGGTACAGGCCGCCATTTGGCCGCATAAGAAAGAGCCCGCCTTTCCTTGCGACTGAGGACAGCAATAACCCACATGATAGCCGCCTGAATCGGACATAGGATGCAGGGAGTAATGAGAAGTCCTTGCATGGAACCCTTCAACCCGCTCGCTTCAAAACTCCCCTCCTGCCTTCCCACGATGATAGTGAGAGAAAGTACGGCGACTGCACACGCCGTCCAGGACGCGGCAACTAAGAAACCGAAGGCGGTGACCGGGGCTGAGAAGAGCCACCCGGAGTCTTGTGTTTGTTTACGCGCCAGCAGAAGAACCGTAATGTGGTAAAGGAGGGTGAGGATGAATGTTACTGGTATGAACCAGAGAACGTGGTTGAGCTGTATGCTGGGCATGACCAGGCATGCGAGGGCCAGTGCGAAAGCCGTGAGGCCAGTAATGAGGGAGGCGCAAGTGAGGGGGACCAGCGGCGCTGGAGGGGCGTACATGGCGAAGATGTGGTTATCGCGTAAGGAGTTGGGCGTAGACGCGTCTTCATCTATATCCCCGGGAGCTGTGGGGTGAGAATATATCAACATCTGCACATCAGTCGACATGTTGCTGTGTATCTGATGACCACAAGATATCTGATACTTTGCACGAATCAAAACATAGAAGCGTTGGATTAGACGCCCGAATATAGGCCCCTGGTAACTCCGTGCCCACTATGAAGGCCCCGGGTCGTTCAATGTGAGAAGACGAGCAGCGAGTTCATGAGGCTTAACGCCACTGAGTCTTGATCAGACCACACGTTGACCGTTGCCACGACTCGCAGTGGTCCTCTTGCCTAATACGACGGTCGCATACAGAACATCTGATGAACGGGGATACATCACGAACAGAACCAACATCTCCAAAATCTGTTGCATTGAATACATCAACAAGTTCTAAGGCCTCTCTTTTCTCACCAACTGAATATATCAACAAATGCTCGCGTTTCTCGGTTTCTATGCACATCAGTCTTCGGCACGGATCACCCACCAAACCTTGCCAACCTTCGCCTGCGCATCTCGTCAACATCAACGGGAGCTTCCGCAGGTGGAGGCGGCCCAGCATCGGATGAAGGAACGGTGTCCTCGGACATGACTGATTCAGCGTCATCTTCCATCTGTGTAACTGGAACTGAAGCTGAAACTGCTGCAGGTAACGCTGTAGGTGGTGCACTTGGTCGAGAGGGAGTTAAATCAGGTGGAGGAGCCCATCCCTCGGGAAGATGTTCCAAGGATGCCTTTAGAGCAGCTTGAAGCTCCGCGTCGTCGTCATCATAAACTCTGTCTCCACCCCCAACAAAAGTTCCCAACGGCGGGCTAGACCGTCTGGGAGGTGGTATGGCAGCTGCCTGTGCTTCCATATCCACATCTTCGTCTTCATCTTCCCGTGTACTACTCCCGCTGGCGCGCGCCATGGCCTCACTTTCTGCAATGGCTCGTCTAAGTTGTTCCTCGTAGTCGTCACTCTCATTACGCGGTGCGAATCCTTGGCTGGCTAGTTCTCGCTGAGCGTACTGCTGTTCTGCCGTGATTTGTTGTAGTAGATGCCGATTACGCGCCATACTTGCTGCGACGGGATCTATAGGTTCCTCTTCTACTTCATCGTCCTCGTCATCCTGGGGATAAGGATGGAACAAGGGCGTGTGAGGGCCGGAACCAGGACCCAACGGGGTATCATAACCTCCAGGAAGAGGAACGGTTTGACGTTGGAGAGGTGGAGGGATGACGGGAGGCTCGGAACCGGACGCATTCATCATTGACGCTTGGAGCGCTGCCTGTAGTTCGTAATCCTCATCTTCAAACCCTCCGAGATCATCTCTAAAGCTGGGACCTGTATTTGAGTCGGAGGACGCGGTAGCGTCTTCCGGAATAGTGGCTGCTATCCGATCTGCTTCGCCACGAGCTAATGCAAGTTGACCATGTCGATCGCGTTGAATTACTGCAAAGACGGAATAGCCTGCACATACAATGAGATCTATAAAGACAGAGATATCAAACTGCGGCGTTTACCTTCAGCTTCTGCTTGCTGTATCTGCATCCCGAGAAAAGTTTTGCCTATCCACTGAGGTCGCGATTCCAGAGAATTGAGATTAAACCAATGACCAAGGCCTTCGTCTTCTTCCAACATAGCTGATGCTGATCCGAAACGTCTAAGCGTGTACCAATGTTGTTGGTGATTCAATATGAATGCCAGTTGTGTGCTGTATGTTAGGTGTAAGGGATCGCTTTGATCCAGCAGTGGACACGTACAAAGGAATATCCTGGTACGAACGCATGGCCTCTCCACGCCATCCGACGATACTACAGCGTCGTCAGACTTTTCGAAATCGATGAAGGTCAATATCAACGCACTCGAGTCCCCAGACTTCAAGCGCTTTCACGAGTACTTGGACAGAAAAGAAGCCTGTGTTCGTGTTGAGATTGCGCCAAAATCATCAACGGCGCAGCCAACGTACCTGTATCGTCCATGTTGGTGCTCTGGGCGCCATTGTTATCGTCATCGTAACCCGCCTCTTCGGCATCCAGCATCTGCGCTATATTGGACAGGTCGGGGGCGGTAAACTGCATGGAATGAGGTTGCTTCTGGCGTGAAAAGAGGAAACGTACATATTCTCCCTCTGTGTGACTACTCGTCAGGCGAGAGATTGGCGAAATAACAGGGGAAAAAAGACATACGTAGTAGATTGTTGAGAGCGTGCTGAGCGCACATCATCGATCCAGGTTCCTGCACTTCATGATAGATATGAGAAATCAATTGCTGTATGGATGTCATTGAAAACAGCAGATGGTGGTGGGAGGAGAACAAGAGTCAATTTGCGTTTCGTTACGCGTCGCGCCGTTGCATGGCAATCTAATCTAATCTCCGAAACCGCTATGTACAGTGGCAAGTATCATACTCAGCGCCGTTGAGCAGTCCAACAGGCGTCTCGTTGCCGTCAACAAGTCTCGAGTTCATATCTTGTGTTTGTGGCGCAGGCCCTCTGCGACACCCGAAGTCTATGCACTGGGCCACTTCGACCACTGAGGATACAGTATCTTGCCTCTCGCGTACACGACGCTCTCCCCAGCTCTCCACTGAATCGAGGTTGACATGACCCATCCTGGACGCTGTACAAAACGGGCCATCCTTGAGGACGAAGGACTGCTCCTCACGTCTATGGTGTATTCCCGGTATTGCACAATATACTATAGTATACGCCTCCCGTCGGTTCATTCTGCGAAGCAATGAATGATTGCTCTTGCACTGCAGCTGGCAGAGTACCGAGTTGATCTAGTAGCGACTTTCAAAACGTGTCCACTCGGTTAGCCTCTATGAATGGTTTCAACAGTCAACATTGTCCACCGAGGAAATGTGAGAAAGAGTGCATCAATAACTAGAGGTCATTTACATCAAACGCCATAGCTTTTTTGATTTTGAATTCCTGTCTCCTCACTTGAGGACAAATCGGAAATATAATGCCACCGCGAGTCATTCTTGATGTGAGATGCGATTCAAACGCAATCAAGCTGCGTCAAAAGTTCCTGCGAACTCCCGGAACTACTACTCTTGAATGACGCTACATTCAGGCTCGGAGGGCGGGAGCCTGCGGAAGCTAGTCACGGGCAAGAACAGGCTGATTTTTGCGCCACAGAAAATCCAAGGGAAGGCCGTAATTTGGCTGGCCATTTGGCATGTGTTATTGCTGCAGGAGCCACAGGAGTCAAATGTGATGCTGAATCGAAAAATTGAGCTGGTCACAAGGACTGTCTGGTGCAACAAAGAAAGGCGCTTAGATACTGCCATTCGTCGGCAGCCGAAAGAGGGGAAGGACCAAGGATGGACGCGGATCATAACTAAACGTTGAAATCGTATGACCCAGAATGAGCCAGGCGTGTAGTACGTATATTGTTCTCCCGACGGCTGCATTTAGTGTACTCACCTCGCAAAAAAGCGCTGCTTAATTACACCCACCGGCACAGTCGTATCCGAACGGTCGACATATCCCGCCTTATTGATCGGCAATACGCTGCCAAGCTTTCATGACGATTATATGAGCTTCTTTATCTTGACCGTCCTCGACCAGTAGTCTGTGCTCCTGTTAGCGACACATTATAATACGTCTTAAGGGCCAAGAGGGTCTCACCGATTCTCGTCTCCCCGCTGTTACATTGAAGTACTACTGCTATGGCCGAAAGAATGGTGTGTCCACATTCAGCTATGTCTAGTCCACTGACGTAGACCTCACCAACAGTCAATGGATACCGTTCTCGCGGAGAAGTGGACGAAACTGAAAGAAGTCGCTGGTTTCGAGTCGGGAGACGATCTTGAGCTTAACCTCGACGACCCAGACTTGCTGCAGAAGGTGTATGCCAAACTCAAAGAGCTCAACCAGCCCGATCGGAAGAACTATGAGCTTGTTGATCTCATATGGTTTACCAAGAACGCCTTGAAAATTGCCTCAGCACATCCTGGAATGTTCAGAAATGAGAAGGAACGCGCACGATTAGCGGCTTCAATTGACGAGTAAGTCTTCTTGTCCACCATGTCCGACATGCTGAACGTCCACCTGTTCTTTAGGGGTCGGGAACTTACTGTTCAGAAATACATCGCCAAGATACGTGATCAATCACCCATTCTCATTGGCGCATCACGGTCAAAGGCCACATTTCTTCGCGCCGTGCAACGAATACCGGGCATGCGAAATACCCTCAATGCCCACGCCTTTGATCCTGAACGTCGGAGAATTAATCGTAATTTGGTGAAGCTCGAGGTTCGTCGGAAACATTTTTGTTATTCAGTAATACTAACTTCCATGTCGTAGTCTGTGTACGCTCGAATTTGCGACCGTCCCACTTGACTATTTTTGACAGTGTGCATGCCTAACACGGACTTTAACGCACGTATGACCCGAATAATTACGACGTACCTGCATAATATCGCTTCATCTTTCACTGCGAGACATACTTTGGTGTGGCCAGGTTCCACCCACTGAGTTGAAGTGACCCCCGCAGCACGAGAGTACAGGAGAAAATTGTAATATGCCTTTCGCCGTCGCTTTGGGCATCGCGTTCATCACTGACTGGCGCAATTCGGCAGTCTGTGTCATCCCTAGATAGAACAGAACTTTCTTGACACTGGCAAGGTTTGACTGCGCAAGAACACCATCTAAATCTTCCAGAACCTGCGTTTTGAGTCTGATGTACGTTACAGCAGGGTTCATAGAAATCGATTTAATGTGGATCACTTCGAGATGAGACGAGTTGGCAGTTTTCAGAATAGCGGGGAGATTTGGTTGAGGTGTGATGGCGAATGGTAATGTGAGTGTGCGTAGCTTCGTATTCTTCACTAAAGAAACGATATTATTGCCTGCAAACTTTCAGGACATATCTGAATAAGAAGTGAAGACAAACGCTTACTCTCATCTTTACCGTGAGTTAGATACTCCACAAAGTCAAAGTCCTTCACCGATGAACCTAGTAACGCCAAAAGCTGGTTCACCTCTTCAAACAGCTGTACGCGAGTAGTCTTGACATGAAGACCAATCTTCTCAAGACGCGTCATCTTGCACGCGTGCCTGAGAAGCCACGACAAGGGATTGGGGTACGTCAGATGAGCAGCCTCTTCTCGTATTTCAGACCAGCACATCAAGAACTCCCGTAGGTGTTCCCCACTGGGAACAATACGGTCGAAAAGACTATTATCCATGGGTTCCAGGATGCGGAAAAAGCAGTCCTTGACGACAAGGGACTGCAAACGGGGTATCGCGGCAACTATGTCACACAGGTAGGTGAATGATTTGAAGGTGACGAGTTGGAGGTGAATTGAGGTAATGTTAGATACGCGGAGGTTCTGGCACAAGGATTGGATGATTTCGGGAGTGATCACATCATCGATTATCATGCTCTCCAAATGGAGAGACCGTAGAGATGGGAGCCGGACGATTTTGTTGGCGAGGACGTTGGCTTGCCAGCGTCGTGGTTCGGTAATGCAAATGCCCTCAAGAAACATTCCAGCGGTTCCAAAACATTCGAGGGATACGATGTGGCGGGCTAGGGTGCACTGTGCGGAGTCCAACAATGCAAAAAGAGCTGGGACGCGCCATTCATCGAGCGAAGAAAAAGTGATGGTTTTGAAGGCGACTGAGCGACTTTCCTTCGTGAAGGCTCGACAAACGAGCCCACAGGAGATAAGCGCCTGCAGGTCTTCGTTGTTCGTCGGATCCAGAAATGAAAGGATCAACGAAATGAGCTCCAGAGGGATAGGTTGAGACGGAAACATATTTGGTTGAAGGACAACATAGAAACGCAGTTGTTCAGTACTGCAGTCTTCACGTGGATGACTAAGATGCGGGCATACACGGAGATTTCTTCAGCTACTACCGACGCTCTACTTAAGTACACGAATACCTAGGGAACCGACTGGATGTGGGCGACTACTTGCATTTCCCCAGTCTCATCCGCCGCAATCAATTCTTAGGATCCTCCTATTACAGGTGGTCCTCACAAGAGTCGCAATATTCCAAAGTAACTATCTCCGACTGGAGTGCGTGTAGGCGAGAAGCCACGTCCTCGTCCATGGGTTCCCGCCGATGAACATCCAGGTAGACTCTTCTCATCGGTTTGGATTTCATCTGAGCGAACAAATCTACATCTTCCATGTCAAGAGCTCCGTGGTCAAGGGAAAGGTAAAGGAATACGAGCTTTGGTAATGCAACCAAGCGAGAAAGGATCTCCTTCGTCAACACAGCTTCTCGGTCGAACCACTCTTCCAGATGAACATCTTCAAGAGAAGGAAGAATGTCGAGGGTTTGCAACAATTCGCCTTCCGTGATAGGTGGCCCGGCGAGAGCAAGCGTTGTTAAGCTTAGAGTAACATTGGATCGGAGAAGGAATTCAATGAAGTGCTGATGATCCCACTTGGCATCGGGAAGACTGCGAAGCTCGAGCGAAGTCAACACTGGGGTAGTCAACAGTTGCAGAAACTGCGTAATGGGGTATTCGAGACTGTTGGAAAATATTGCATCAGAGATGGTGATCTCCAAGTATTCCAAGTGATCAAAATATCGCTCTGAGCCTTCAAGAATACTGGGCGCTAAAGACTGCATATGTCCTTCATCCAGGACAACCACCAAATCTGTGACGAGTTCGTAGTCTTCCAAAGCACAGATGGCTGCAAATGGAGTGCGCTCCCTGACCGTTACATGTTCGATGTCATGCGGTAGTTCGGGCAACAGCACCGGTTGGTCAGAGTAATGTGCGAGATCCAGCTTGTATAGCTCTGACGAATGTACAAGCCAAAAGAAATTCTCGGATTCATTATCATTTTCCCATTGCGGATAATGGAGGCTCAATGTTTCGAGCTCGGGAAAATGTGGCCGTACACCCTGAAGAGTGAAAGGATCGGCGCCAAATAGCGTCAGTTCGAAGATACGATCTCGGTGGCGATATAACGACTCCTGGATGTGAACTCTATAACGCGGGTCAACGCGTCTGTGGGCGTCTGGATCGTAATATAGGGTGAGGAGCAATTTGCGGTCCAGGGAGCGTGTCAAGTATAGGTCGATGACTTGACAAAGATGCCCGGTGAGGTGCTCATAATTGATGACAATGGGACACCATAGCTCTGGGAGCGCCAATGCGACTTTCCGCCAAAAGCGGCAGACGTGGGAGATACTGAACGCGTCTTGGATGACGCCTTCGCGCAGCGTCTCCATGTCGGCGAGTGTAAGATCCTGAACAAAGCAGCACGTGTATCGAAATACGATGGAGAGAACCTCTGCAGGAAAGGAGCGGATAGGATTGATAAAAGCTTTGCTGAGATAAACGCGGCGGTCGATGTCGGCCTTTTGCGCAGTGACACGCGTTATCTCTTGGTCGCAACGACGACTATCCTCTTCAGCTTTGGAAATAGATCGAGAGATTGACGCGTAGTCATCTGGCAGACTGACTACACCATCGCGAATTTTTTCGAGCAGACTGGACTCGGAAGGCAATTCGGAAAACTCGAGGGCCATGCAGACGCCCTATATAACGGTGTTTGAATTTTACCCATGGTTGAGAAAATAAAAAATCTGCAACGCACCTATAACCTCTGTTACTGGGAGTCTGCAGACACTTCGGCGTCCTTGATGAAGGTGAAGGGAGAGGCAAATGAAGTTTGATCGGCAGTCGCCGAGGCTAGTCAGCATCACTACTCAGTACTTGAGTAGTTGCATTCTTCTTGCAGCTTTCAAATGGTAAAAATAAAGTAGAATAGCCTATGAAAATACATAGCGAGCATGTTACTTAGAGATACAGATGTTAGCATGATATATGTAAAAATCTAGTAGAAAAACATTTAGCGACCAGTCACATCCCTCCAAAGTGGCGTCAAGGCCTGAGCCACGGTATTAGCAGCTGCAAATGTTCGTCAGTACAAGATACACGCTCCGTAAGATAAGAAATACTGACCGACTTCCAAGCACGCCCTTTCCGACTCGTCCGCAACACTCTTCAACACATTTCTCGACCTCCATCGGTCAGGGTGGAACCGTCTCTGACTCTTCTCCACAAACGACTTGTACTCGTTGGCCCTCATCAAGGGCTTTACGTCAGAGAAGAATTTTTCCACAGCTGCCCAATCGACGTCCTCAACTGACAAATCCACAGGTGCCTTCAGAATGGGCCACGGCACAATGTCGAAAGTCAATGGGTCCTCGGCAGTAAATTTGGTCTCGTCGAATATCTCGCTGAGTTCCCTGTATCGGGCTAACGCGTGGAGGGTAGACCAGTTTGAGGTGTACCAGCGATCCTGGCGCTGGCGGCGGGCCCGAGTACGCCTGGCAGCAGTCTCGCGCTCTTGTCGTTCAGCTCCCTCACGAGCAGCGGCAGCGGCTTCTTCCTCTCTGGCCCGGGCCAAGCGTTCCTCTGCCTCCCGTCTGAGCTTCGCCTTTTTGCGCTCTTCGGCCAAAGCACGCCGTGTCTCTTCCTCTGCACGCTCCCGAGCTTCACGAGCCCTAGCAGCCTGCTCCCACAGGGGTTTGTCGGCCTCCAAGTCTGCAAGCTTGCGCCGTGACTCTGCGATAGAGGCTTCTCGTTCCTGTTCATCTATGCCATTCGAGTCGTATGACTGATTTTGTTGGGGTTCGTCGTCTACTTCCTCGTCAGACTCTTCATAAACTGTCTGGGGATTCTCCGGATCTGTAAAATGAGTGAGTATAAGAAGTGAGAAGCTGGATGGAATCTACCTGTTGGACGGTGTTGCGGTTGAGCGTTTGAGGTCGAATGCGGCAACTCAGAGTACAGCTCGTGCAAAAGAGCCTGCTCTCGCGCGAGACGGCGATTGCGCATCTCTTCTTCCTGCCTCTGCTTTTTGAGACGGTCCCAAGAGGCGCGCCTTGCGCTCAAGTTCTTCCTGATTTGAGAAGGCGACATGGTCCGATTGCGTTTGGTGTTGCCAGCTGGCTCATAGGTAGCACCGTGACGATCTGGATCGACAACGCTTTCTGTGTAATGAAGATCTGGTGGCGCACGGAAACAACCATTAACATTAGATACTACGAAAGGCACGGTTAGACGCGTCGATGGTATGCAGTGATGGAACGTACGATTTCTCTTTCGATCGGGAGGTGATGCGGATGCGCGACGCGGCGTATGCGCATCAAAATCAAAGGGAGGTTTACTGAGGATCTGGGTCCGCCGACTGAGTTTGGCCCGCCGAGACTCGCGGTTTTTTATGAGGATTTCTTCTCTTACTTTCTGTGTGCGTGTAGACGGACCGGCAGACTTGGTTCGACGATGCTGTTGCAAGGGAGGATCATCGATAATCATATCCTCAACCTCGTCCTCTTCATCTGACGAGGCGAACAAGGCCTCATGCAGGGACGAAGGCCGTTGAGCAGAGGTGTCTGAAGGAGGCGGACTTGGGGGAGCCATCTGCCGCTTTTTAGTAGGATGGGGCGAAGGAGGCGCGGTAGGAATTGCAATTGTGATCGTAGAATGGTTTGGTGGCGCGTAGACGCGACATTCGTAGAACGGATCCAACTTGTAGATGTCCCACTGTTCTTGGGAGAGCAGTACGAGCTCCTATGGATCACCGTTAGTTGAAACAAGTGAACGCGACAAAAAAAACGTACACCACAGAGGCTAACACAGCGGGGCCATACACCCTCGTCCGTGACGCCTTCGTCTCTGCGCGCCTTGGGCACGAAACGCCAAAAGGACTCGCCATTGGGACCTGTCTCAATGACGACGCGTTTGGCGTTGTTCAGCTGATCCTGTAATGATAGCTTGTGCAGATCTGGTAGATCATTGTTCGATGAGGCCGTGCGTGGGTTGAACGAGGCGAATGAGAGCGTTGATGTCGGGAAGTGCAGTAGACGTTGGGGCTGGCTGGGGTCGACCATGCCCGGTTGAGAGCCAATGATGGAGCGAGGTGTGCTGCCAGACATATTGGGCGCGCCTGTGATGGGGCGAATGAGGTGCTTGGTCGTCGTAGATGGTGGTCGTGGTTAAAGTAGTACGCGCCCAGGGTTGGAAAAGCAACACGTGATGACGGTTGATCTGTGTTTCCTCTTTTGGGAGCTGTTGTTGAGCACAATGGACCAAATAATCCAATGAGTATGGTTCAAGCAGGAAGATGGTTAAATCTGAGAGGTGCAACAATGAGGTCAGGAAGGAGGGAGTCAATATGCAATTCAAATTGATCCAAATAACCATTGTCGCCATATCGGGCCGGCCCTCTTCCATCCACGATCACTCCACACACGCAAAGTTCAAACCAACGATTGTCTCGAAACTACGGTGGACTCTGCAATCTAGTGGCTGGTCTATCGTCCCAGAACTGAATATGGCGGAGTTTCGTATATCGTTCAATTTACCAACAACAAGGCGTCCTGATGACTCTAATCCCAGGTATTAGATGATTTTTTATCATCGGATAGCTAGACGCGGAAGTACCGTCTTACGCTGATGTTGACGATGTGTGGGGGGGCATAGAGAGCTCTTCTTGGGTCATAACGGTAATGCCAGCAGTTCTCGACTGGGGAGAAGAGAGGGATTGAAACTCATCATCTATACTGGCGTCTTCCCGCCGCAAGCGTCATGTCTTGCTTGTCCGCTGAAGTGTTCTTTACTTCCCCAATTCTTACGTATCTTTTACTTGAACCAACGTTTCTTCAATCCTAATCCTTTTCTCTGTGCAAGTGGAGACACCTTTCTGACCTCTAATTGATGTTAAGATGGCTCGTCCTCGCTGTGGCACGGTGTTGTCTTGACTTCATTTCGCCGGACCAAGGTAGCTCAGCTGCGAACAATACAGATACTACGTTTGAGCATAGCTTCATCCTTCCAGTTCGATGTGAGTGCGTTCCTTTCGAGCAGGTATCTCATTGATCGCTGTCGACTGGAGTATGTGTACGTCGTTCGACAGGACGGTTGACCTGAAAACCGGTTTAAATCGTGAGTTGAGCATTTGACTTTTTAATCCTTGCCTATACTAAATAAAATCTTGTGGTCGTTCTAGGTTGTTGCATGCTCCCTTAGACGCCCCAGGCAATCTTCGTGTTCAAGGCGTTTCGTACATTACTAGCGACAAGGCTGACACCAGTGTCTCATTCCGCCTCATCGCCGTGATACCGCCAATCTCGTTGAACCCAACGCCTGGCCGCATTGCCGATGATGTGTGCCCTGACCTCGAAATGCAGTAGTCTGAAGCCGACTGACGGAGGCGCTTCACAAGTGGTTCAGCCAGATCCGGTTCTCACTTTAGAACACCTATAGATTCATAGGAGTGGCAGATTCAGTTCTGATTCTCGAAAGTAATCATCCTACATGATTAAGCTGAGTGCTGAGTGTTGACCTGGCTTCTCTTTCCGAGGATTCCACGAAACTGTGGCGAGTAACGGACATCATGTGATCATATTAACAAGTACCCAAGTTGATTAACAATCATCTATTGCCAACCAGTAGTTTGAAGTGGCCTAATGGTGAGTCGTATTCTAAGTATACTGAGTATCATCATGATGGTCGCTACACGAGATATTGCCACACAGACATCGGAGAGTAAGTACACTCTCGCGGAAGAGAAAAAATCGGCATAGTATAATTATAACCACATTAATCAGAATGGGCATATTCGTGAACACTTTTGGGGCTCGACCAACTCTTTGAACTTAGAAGTTGGCGCGCTCCAAAGAAAAAATCCCACATTCATTTCGGACGCGAAGCTTGATCCGTTCGCACGCGTGATCACATCACTCTTTCTCAAGTTTGCGAACGTCGAGCGCTTTCTGGGGTTCCACTACCACCAACTTCTTTGAATACGATTCTCACCATCAGTCATGGCGCGGGTCTGCGTAACGCCCCCTCGGGAGAGCCAGGCCGATTCTGACCGAGGAACTGTGTCTCGACCCATCCATAGCCGCGTTCTCACCGTCATCCAACAGCAGCGGTGAGTTAAGGCCTTCCAACACGGACATCAGCTTCTCACAGGCTGTCTACGCTCCCGATGCCCATTGACTGTATAGGTGTCAACTGCAATACATTGACGATGTGCGACCGTCGCCAAAATTTTACGGCAAACGAGGCTTCTGGGCGCCAAAAACTAAGGAACAAGAACCGCGGCAGTATCTCGGACGTCTCGACGAGTGGGGACTTCTGTACAATGGTCCTTGCCAAAGCTAATTCGAATGAACCGTTTTTTCTGACAGATCTTGTTCTATTCATACATGGGAGATGCGCTCCTTTGGTGGCCTCCAGTCGCCGTTCCTCTCGTTTTGAGAAAGCCGTCGCCGCGAATTATATAGTGCCTTGCACCGACATTCGGGTACTCGTTGAGGTATTCCTCTCGTCTGATTGGTTCGTCGTAAGAGGGCGCGACGTATCATTTCAGTCGCAACAACAGCCGTCGATTTTTGATCACCTCCCACTGTGCGTATGAAACAATTCATAGATTTTTATCTTACCTGACTCGAAGGGAACGTTATCCGACTGTTATCGAGTCCGTCCTTGCTGATCGCTTGTGCAGGCGGACATCTTTCTGAATTGATCTGAGCATCGTCGTAGACCTCTGAGCTTCCCGTCGACATGAGCCCAGTTCTGTTGACCTGTCCCGCTTCTGCAACATTCGTCAACCACGGCAGTACTCACCATGCAAACGAAATACCGGCAATGTGCAACACGCTGAAGCCTGACGCGAATGCGCCACGTCCAAATATGAAACAGACGTGCGCAGTCTTTCTCTCGTACCAGGTCATGACGGGCATCAAATTCTTGGCTTCCTTCCGCGTGCCTTGAATTTCTCGGGCTTTGTCAAGCAATGTGAGTGCCTGATGGTAGTGAACAACAAACATTTGCGGTTTGCTCAGGTACTCTCGGATGCACCTTCGACTCATTCAATGCCGACACCAGTTACCTCACGCCTGGACAATCGTGTAATCTTCTCTCGTGTAGACCGCTAACGCGTTTCATAAAGGCCTATAAAATGGGTTATGTCTTCCTCGAACTGCATTCTTCATCCCTCTAGACAATGAAGGTTCCCACCAGCCTCTCCCTCACTCTTTTCTTCGTTCTTACTTCTACAGTGGTCGCCCACCCTGGTCGTTCTGCAAATGCTCGACGAAACGGGCGCAGAGCAGTTCGGAGTACCTCAATTCTGAACAGTCAGTCTGGTCACCTTGGAAGAGTAACGAACCTATTGCTGACTTTTCTGAAGATCCTGACGCGCAACCGGATCTCCCTACTGTCTCGCAAGCCCAGGCCGCCGCTGCCGCCGTCGATCTCAATCTCGACGATATTCAAGGAGACATCCTGTAGGCTACCGATTGCATACTACGCGTCCTTTACTTAGAGCCATCTGCTAGGGTTGGCATGAAGAAGAAGAAGGAACTTTTCTTCTTTTTCGGAATCACAGACGCAGCCACCTTCAAGGAGAAATTGGCAACAGATATCCATCCTCTCATTACCTCTACAACGGCTCTTTTGGACGTGGCTACACAGCCCATCACTGCTCTGAACATTGCTTTCTCTCAATCTGGACTGACAACTCTGGGGGTTACGGACAACCTAGGGGACAGTGGCTTCGCTCAAGGTCAAGCCGCTGATGCTCTCAACCTTCTTGATCCGGGTACAGGAAACTGGGTACCTGGATTCGTTGGAACGTCTGTCCACGGTGTTTTCCTTCTGGCTTCTGACACAATCGACAATGTCAACGATATGCTGGGCGACATACAGGCTAGTCTGGGCAGCTCTATTACAGAGATTCATCGTCTTCAAGGAGCCGCTCGGCCGGGAGACCAGGAAGGGCATGAACGTAAGCTATCTTTCTTCTTTAATGGCGTCGATCAGTTTTGACAGCTTCACTTAGACTTCGGATTCATGGACGGCGTCAGTCAACCAGCAGTCCAAGGTTTCACCGCATCTCCTCTTCCCGGCCAGATTGCGCTGCCCGCGGGCGAGTTTCTTCTTGGGGAGGATGGGGATTCCATATCTCGACCTTCTTGGGCTAAAGACGGCTCGTTCTTGGTATTCCGCCAGATGGAGCAGCTTGTTCCTGAATTCAATAAGTTTCTACTGGATCACCCAATCTCAGAACCCGGCATCCTATCGCAGCAGGAGGGCTCAGAGCTCATGGGTGCGCGAATAGTTGGCCGCTGGAAGAGCGTGAGTACGCTAAATGACAAAGACTTTTCATGTACTAATAGTTCGTTTTCAAGGGCGCTCCAATAGACCTTGCGCCGCTCTTTGATGACCCCGAGCTTGCAGCGGACCCATCCAGAAATAACAACTTCACGTTCATCCATGACGGTGAAGGTGCGCAGAACCAAACGCGCTGCCCTTTCTCTGCGCATATCCGCAAGACTCGTCCCCGTGGCGATTTCAACCCGGAAAACACTGCCAACCATATCATCCGTGCTGGTATTCCGTACGGCCCAGAAGGTAGTACCGTTTCTTCTTCTTCAAACCTCAGTCTGATATTCTCGCAGTCAGTAACGAAGAAGCCGCCTCGAACACCACTGATCCTTCTATCGAGCGTGGTTTGGCTTTCGGTGAGACACCCTGTTTCCTCAAGGGCTGTGAACGCGTTCTGAGAATATCATAGTTGCGTACCAGTCAAATCTCAACGCTGGTTTCCGTTTCCTTCAGCAAGCATGGGTGAACAGTGCCAAGTATGCTCAATCTTCGCCGAGCGTTTCTAGTGCGCGGATTGACTTTTTTCTAGCTTCTTCTTCGGTGCCCCTGCTCCTCCTGGTGTAGACCCTGTAATCGGCTCCGCTGGAACCGATCCCAACTCGCGAAGCCGTCCCATCAAAGGCCTTGACCCAACCGATCCTTCTGCAACAATCACTTTGGACATTGGTGTGTTTTGTTTCTCATCGTATACTTCCACTATCTAATTATATGGCAACTAGATTTCGTCGTTTCGCGTGGTGGCGAATACTTTTTCTCTCCTTCCATCTCTGCTATCCTAAACACTATCGCGGCCTGAAAGGACTCGTATTACCTACTTATCACATATATGTATGTATGTTCTGGGACAATTTAGACTGCTAGATCGCCACAGTATGCAATGCGGACGTTGTTTCGTTC
Source organism: Hymenopellis raphanipes (assembly GCA_036872995.1). Taxonomy (NCBI): domain Eukaryota; kingdom Fungi; phylum Basidiomycota; class Agaricomycetes; order Agaricales; family Physalacriaceae; genus Hymenopellis; species Hymenopellis raphanipes. Next base: position 1,053,874 of record JAYMDG010000021.1, read on the forward strand.
TTTGTGCCTGGTGGCGTGTTCGCTTGAGAGCGAGGCATGGTTACACTCGCGACCTGAGGCGGAGGGATGTTGAAGCTCATGGTCGACAACTTGTTCACTTGTGTGTCGTTCTTCCAAGCGCGCCCTTGGGCAACACGATATATGATGAGGTAGCCAGCAATTTGCTTCGAAAAATAGCATGAGTGAATTGCCGTTGTCAAGAATTGAAAATCACCTGTGCGGATGACGACGTGCCCAAGAATACTTGGTTGATAGGGTGCTGAAACGCATAGGAAATGAGGAACATAAGAGCGAAGAACGAGTATAGCAGCGCCGATTCAATGATGAGAGCAGCAAGCGACACATAGTGCTTTCCATGCTCGCTGGGAAGCGATGCCTTAAGGAGACGCCTCCGATACGTGTAGAGGCGGAACATGATGAGTACCGTGAGCAGAATGTTCACGGCCAAAGAAATTGCGTAGTATGTCGTTCCAAAGGCCCTTGGAAGGCGGGAGTACATCGACCGGCCACGTTGACTGGACTGCAGAGTCCAAAGTGTACCCATAGCTATCCAATGAATAAGGAAAAGGACACTGTTTTCTAAAGGTGAACTGACCGAAGGACGCTAGGATGGTAATCGCGGGGAATGCCGTGACAATATATGCGAGAGCTCTTCCGGACGCTCTCCAGATAACCCAGCAGCGCCACAACTACCAGACATGAGACAGTGAAGGAATTCTCTGAGAGTTACGCACCACGAGAAGATCAGACAAGAATGTGAGAACAAACAGTGTGGCGTAGAATATGACATTAACAGGAAGGTATTGAGTGGCGAGAAAGTATGCCCAAGGTCCTCCGGGATAGTGTCTGTTGTCGATATAGAGCAATTGGACCCCGTTGGCTTCGACTCCGACGAAGATAGTTGAGATTATAATAAGAACAGTGATGTATGCCAGGAGGAAGAAGGAAAAGCGGTTTCTGGTGCGCTCCTTCCATAGGAAGAGTGCACATGAAAAGTATAAGACCAGTTGTACTCCTGTATAACATAGGTGGTCAGTACTAGTCAACTACGATGCGACCAAGATCTAATTCACCGTATCCTATACCGCATACAACATCTGAAGCAAGGAAGTAGCGCTCGTAAAGAATATCTTTATGAGACTCGTTGGGGCCGTAATAAGGCATGGTTGGAGCAGTTGCTCAGTTGTTCAGGTGTAGTCTGAAGGATGGAAGTCAAGTGGGAGTCCTGGGACGGGTGTTCAAGTTGATAGACCGTTTCTGGTTCATCCAGAATAGGTCCTGTGAAACTCCCGACGAGTTTTGGACTTTGAGACCCCAAAATCGACCAAAACCTCAGCTGGGACCTTTGAGGCAATTCGAGCTGAGGTCCGGCAAAAATTGGACTTTTCGGAGATCAGGTGGGCACCTTCACTGCGGGAAGAATACATGTAGAGTGTAGGAGCAATGATACGTGACGTGGACGCGCCACACCGCTTTCTTGCTGTCTGTATCGTTGTTATCACGCGGTTTCACACAGGTTTCAGATAACAGGCCCAAAAACTTGGACTTTTGAGGGCCTGTACGCTTGAAGTCGTGAACAAACTCTCATTGAGCATGGCGGCGTCTCCGAAGCGAAAGGTGTAAGGCAGTTCCCATCAACAACAAATGAATAAGAGCGTACGTATAAGCTTGGACGTCGTTGACTGATCGCGCATTCTGTCACTGAGAAGACACCGTATCCTATATTCTCTTCGAGTGTGATGTTCCAGGTCAGCGCACAAACTGAAAGTTGACGAAATCTGTTGTGGAGGCAAAAAAGAAGATAGAGGGGTATCAACTTGGTCCTCGGATCAGGCTTGATCCGTTTATAGAGTCCGACTCACGTAAAGCTTTGCCGGGCTGCTCTTTCGCTCATCTAACCAAGTAAACCCGCCTCGGTATCACCAGGAATCAGCAGGGCTCCTTGGGCGATGCCAAGAATCAGCTGCAGTCGCGGAAAAAGGACATGCTGATTGCTGCAAAGGATAAAGAGATAATCGGGCTGAGGAAGCAGTTGGCAAAGGTGAAAAGGATCTGCGGTCGACGGTTGAGGAGGTGGTGCGCTCAGTATTGTCGATTGTCCGTACGATGCCGTCCTCGCTAGTAATATTTCTGAAAGATATTGATAATAAATAACAATTCCCCCTTGGAGGATTCGAACTATGGTGTGTTTTGTTTCTCATCGTCTACTGGATTTCGTCGTTTCGCGTGGTGGCGAATACTTTTTCTTCCATCTCTGCTATCCTAAACACTATCACGGCTTGAGAGGACTCGTAATACCTACTTATCACGTATATATATGTATATTCTGGGACATTAGATTGTTAGACGGCGACAGTATGCAATGTGGACGTCGTTTCGTTCTTTGTGCCTGGTGGCGTATTCCCTTGGAAGCGAGGTATCGTGACACTCGCAACCTGAGTCTGACCATTGACGAAGCTCATGGTCGACAACTTGTTCAATTGCGTGTCCTTGTTCCAAGCGCGCCCTTGGGCAACACGATATATGATGAGGTACCCAGCAATTTGCTTCGAAAAATTGTATGAGTGAATTGCTGTTGTCAAGAATTGAAAATCACCTGTGTAGATGACGCTGTCCCCAAGAATATCTGATTTATAGGGTGCTGTACCGCATAGGAAATGAGGAACATAAGAGCGAAGACCGAGTATAACGCGGCCGATTCAATGATGAGAGCAGCAAGCGACACGTAGTGCTTTCCGTGCTCGGTAGGAAGTGATGCCTGAAGGAGACGCCTCCGATACATGTAGAGGCGGAACATGATGAGTACGGTGAGCAGAATGTTCACACCCAAAGAAATCGCGTAGTATGAGGTTCCAAAAGCCCTTGGAAGCTGGGAGTACATCGACAGGCCAGGTTGACTCGACTGCAGAGTCCAAAGTGTGCCCATAGCTATCCAACGCATAAGGAAAAGAACACCGTTTTCTAAAGGTGAACTGACCGAAAGACGCTAGGATGGTAATCGCGGGGAACGCCGTGACAATGTATGCGACAGTGCTTCCGGACGCTCTCCAAATGACCCAGCAGCGCCACAACTAACAGAGATGAGTCATACAGAGAAGGAATACTCTGAGAGTTACGCACCACGAGAAGATCAGACAAGAACGTGAGAACAAAGAGTGTGGCGTAGAACATGACGTTAACAGCAAGGTATTGCGTAGCAAGGAAAAAGGCCCAAGGTCCTCCGGGATAGTTTCTGTTATCGATGTAGATTAATTGGACCGTATTGGCTTGGACTCCGACGAAGATAGTTTCGATGACAATAAGAAGAGTGATGTATGCCAGGAGGAAGAAGGAAAAGCGGTTTTTGGTGCGCTCCTTCCAGAGGTAGAGTGCACACGTCAAGAACAAGACCAGTTGTATTCCTGTATAACATAGGCGGTCAGTACTCCAGTGAACTACGATGTGACCAAGATCAGATTTACCGTATCCTATACCGCATATAACGTCTCCAGCGACAAAGTAGCGCTCGAGAAGGATGTCTTCATTAGACTCGTTGGGGCCGTAATAAGTCATGGTTGGAGTCGCTGGGTAAAAACCTTGGACGGCTTCTGCCTTTATAATTCACGCGCAGCCATTCAGGTGTCCACTGCCAGAAGTCTGACAGATGGAAATCAAGGAATGGAAGTGGGAGTCCTGGAACCTAGTATACAGTACATAAGTCCTGACAGGCCGGGACGCCGCGGGAGTTCAAGTTGACAGACCGTTTTGTTGGGTTTTGAGATGTTCGTTTAGCCCCTATCTCGATACCGATGCTTATGCAGTTCGCAAGCGGATTTATCCGGTTGTCTCTCATCGATCTTATTCTAACATGTTTCTGGTTCACAAGAATACAGTATCTTCAATTTCCTGTGTACGCTTGAAGGCCTGAACAAGCTCTCATTGAATGGGTGAAGCTGGCGACGTCTCCGGAGCGGAAGGTCAGGCCTTACAGTAGGCAGTTCCCATCAACAAGAATCGAAATGATCCTAAGCCGTTGAGTATTCTTAAGAACACGACGCACGTCACTTACAGACAGTCATCAGACGTACAGCGTTGCATGCACGCTCAAGAAGCCTGCGTTTGATATTGCATACCACTGCCTGGAGCAAGCAACGAGTAGACGGAACTCATGATGCTGGTTGAACGTTCAGCTTCGTTGATGGACCTGTTGGTCATGGCTCGAAGACGTCGGGTGTAGCGACTCGTTTACTACTGGCATGCAGTTCATTATCAAACTATCTAGCATTACTTTTTCATCTATGACTACTGGTACATGAGCTATATGATACATTGCGTTAGACTGGACCAAAAGAATGGGATGGATGCGTGACAATCATAAATACGGCAACACTCCGGGCTACAGATACAGCAACGACTCAAAACAATGACACCCTATGGTGGCGGGAGTGCGGAGTGGTCTACCAAGATTCCGCTGATACGATTGAAAACTCCTTCCGGATATTCCCTGCGAAAGAGTAAGCGTCGGAACGAGACCGCCATCGCGATTATTCTCACCTTTCTTTTAAGCGTTCCAATAAATGTAAAGCATGATCGCGATGACCGTGACCAAGCTCCGCACGAATCATAGCTTCCCAAGTCGAGGGCTAAGGTATCATCAACGAACTGCAAAAGATTGAATAAACAGAAAACTCACCTCGCGATACACCGGCGCATCTGCATCTACAGGTTGCGCTTCATCAGCGCTGTGAGGTGCGTGATTATAGAGCGCAGCGAGGCCCTTCGGCGGATCTTGTAACGATGCAAAGATGTTTCTCGCTTGCTCGATATCTCCCGCGACCGCGAAAGCCCGAATGACAACGTTAACCACATAAGCCGTCATGTGAACACGGCCGTCAACCATTTTCGCAAGGTACACAGAAATGAGGTCTGGTCGTCGGTGGACGGTGATCACGTTGAACATGGCCTCGTATACCACTGCATCGTAGCCACCTGGGAAGCATTTCTTGGACGACTCGAAGAAATCCATAGCTTCCTGGAGGTTCTTGCGTATACACCCATAAGCGTTCAGCATGGCCGCGACATGTTGCCCTTCAAGTTTGGGAATAAAGCGATTTTTCTTGGAGGTGAGCAAAGACGAGAACACTTTGCTGGCCTCCTCTATGTTATTAGGCTCCAGCATATAGGCGTCAATAAGCAGCTGCAAGATCATGTCAAAACGAAATCTAAAAGGTAAAAAACTACGCGACATACCTTATAAGTATAGCTTGAAGGCACGATATTTGCGTTCTTGAGCTCCTCGTAGTAATACAGGGCTCGTTCTTGGTTCGGCTTGGTCGTCGTGTACAGCTGCATCATCGTGTTGTAAGGAGGGATTCGAGGACGGAAGTTGGGATGTTCCCGCATTTCCGAGAACAGAAGCTCTGCAGAAGCCGCGTCACCAACCCGAACACACGCCCCGATGAGAGCACCGTATGTGATGGACGATGGCTGAATTCCCTCGGCTTTCATCGAGTTGAACATCTCCAGCGCCAGGTCCGCCTTCCTTGCTCTGCCTACTTTGCTGATAATGTTGTTGTACAAATAGGCGGAGCTAGGAACACCGCGAAGTTTGCTTTCGTGGAAAAGCGCCAGCGCATTCGCAGCGTCATCTGCCGTCTCTTTGACATGGAAGATCAAAGCACCATAAGAGTCTGCTGTTGGAGCCGATCCGTACGCGAGTAAAATGTTGCGAATCTCGTGGGCACGGTCCAAGGCGCCGATGGAGGCGTGAGCAGGAATCATGCTGTCCAAAAATATGAGGTACTCGTGGAACATCGGCGAGTCGGCGTCCGGTCGATGAGGCTGCATCAGCTCGTACATGCGATGCACTTCAGCTGAGTGTCCACTCCTTTGTAGAAGATTCGTCACTTTGGCTGCAGACGTGAAAGGCGGCACTTTTTTCTTGTCCAGTAAGGCACAGAAATACTGGTAGACGCTCCGGGGATCCGATGACCTGTTATGGGCCATACCTAGAAGTTCTTGAATCTCCGACGTGCTGGCCGGAGTCCAAGTGTGAGCGTCGGCCGGAGAAATCATGGGTGAAGTAGAGGCCGTGTCGGGAGCACTGTCACTATCAAAAGTCGATCGTGCGTCCTCGCTCGCAGTCTCGGAGGCCGTCGTAGAGTACTCGTCCAGGAGCGACAAGCAGCCTATACGGTCAAGCCCTTCCCTGACAGCAGCTTCCCCCATTTTGTTGACGTTCGCCGTAAGCAAGGAGCTCATCACTGACGGCGCCGACTTTCCAACAACATCCAAAAGGTCAAACGTGCCAGTCTGGGCCTTCATATCCTCCAGAAGACTGAAGCTGCCCGCGAAAGAGTAGCTAGGACAAAACGCCAGAGGAACAGAAGGCGGCATGACATCCAAACAGAGCGCCGCTTTCATAAAGGCGACCCAAGTCGTAACATCCAGCGACGCACGGGACTCCGTTGACTGACGACTATAAACTTGGAGCATGAACGCAGTGAAGTCTAGCGGGTAGGTGTACCGGGCAATCTCCGCAAGATTGGCAAGTGTTACGACCACGCTGAAGGGGATGTTATCGCCATATCGAGTGTACGCTTCGGTAGTGATGCGGACCAACTGGCTCCTGCGCGGGGTGTTGGAAATGTTACCGACGACGTGAAGGCTATCGCGGAGGATCCGGTCACACAGGGCGACACCCTCTTCCAGAAAGCCATTAGCCACAAGCCAGAACGAAAGACCTTCGTATTCATCGCGGGTAGGCCGGAAGTTGTACTCCTCCCGGAGGGTGAGCATTGTGTCAACATAAGGCTTCATTTGCTCGTACGATGCGCCAGCCTCTCCCAGCTTCACAAGTTGATCCATGTTGGACGCGAACATGAGGGAAAGGTCGGTACCACGAAGTTGAATGCCATCCTGCTTCATGAGGTCCTTGTGTTGGAGGATAAGCTCATTCAGTTTGTCAACCTCCTGACGCTCGGCCAAAGCAGAAATCATGGCGCGCCAAACGCGATTATTCGGCCGCACGGGTTTGAGAGTAGGCTGGTAATGGTCGACATTGGTAGGACCGGTGGGCAAAGTGATAAGCTTTTGGAACCATGTCCACGCCGTGGCAACGTCTCCAGATACAATAAAGCCGTTGATAATCGAGTAGAATGTCGCGATGGAAGGAGGGGGAGGAAGCCGTTGGCGGAATTTCGGAGCATAAACATCCTCACAGACTTTGTACCGCTCGTCGGGTTCTTGAGTCGCCGCAGCCTCCATCATATCATCGACCAAAGAGATGGCGGAATGTGGCTGCTCGCATTGGAAATACGCGTCAATCATCTCATTCCAAACAATAGTCTGATTTCTACATGGGGTATTGCCCCAGGATACGCGTCCCTCCGATGTCGCCGTCTGGAACTGACTGAACACCAACTGCGCAGCGGTAGTGTCTTTGAGGTTCGCGTACATGTTGATCATCCATACGAAGGCACTGTGGGAAAGGTTGTTGGGCGAGAAGCGTTCCATGTGCGACCAGACCTGGATAGCAGATGCGACCATACCAGGTTCAGCAGCGTGCATAGCACAGCTCCTGAGTAGACCACGAAATACGTTGCCGGGGATGGTAGAACGCGGGTTGTGCTTCACAGCTGTCATCGCACGGAAAAGATTCATGGCAGCGGACACGTTATTCTCTTCGCGGAACAGCTTAAGCTGGCTCTGATCACGGTCCAATGATTCATCCATTAGCTTGCTTCCCATCTTGGCCCACTTCTGACGCTGCTCGATAGCTGAGATCTGCCATTGAACTTCGTTGTCACGATCGGTGAGGGCCATGATGATGATAATGTACGTGCGCAAGTTGGGGACGAGACCGCGGGAAACCATGTCATTGTACGTCTCGAGAATAAGCGTAAGAGGTTCCCCAGAAACACGAGTGTATAGCAGGACATCTAAAGCAGCATTAAACTCGGGAACGGTGGGTTCAGTGGTCGTCTTCCGAAAATCCATGACGACGGCAGTGGCAGCACCTGCCTCCAGATTACGAGCATTGATGAGCTGCGTGTAGTGATATGAGACTTCTTGCTCTGGTTCTGAAGGTGTAGTCGAGGTCTGCCGATGTGCGTCCGATGGTGGTGGTGGGGAGTAGCCTGCTTTCGTGGTGGTGGGGGTGGGGGGAGCAACGATTCAGCAGACGGGGCATCTACCGCGGACAGAGAGTTGCGTCTGGAAGGTGTCTTGACCGGAGAATCAACCGCAAAGGCGTGCCGTGACCGCGCGTGGATCTTTACAGCGTTTAACACGCCCAATGGACCGCGACGTTGCTCGGCGCGCTCCGTAAGCGTCAATGAGGTACTGTGACGCCGGGCGCGCACCGTCGGACGCTGCGGGACAAGGTCGTCGTTGTCGTCGGTCTGCAGTATACCGCCGTCGTTGACTTCATATATGCCAGCTTGACTCACGGCGCGACCAGAGCTCTGAGAAGGATTAAGATTATAGGAAAGAAAAGGTAAGGTGTCAACGCCACGTACATGATAGCTCTTGCTACCTGCGTTATACTTGTAACCGCCAGAGCTAGGCCCGTTGCCGCCGCGGTTGGAGTTGGGCCCAGAATTGGACTGAAACTGGAGGACATTTCGGATAGTGGACGACTGGTTCTGGACAGCCGACGCTGCCCGAGAACTAGAGTGAAGGATGGTTGTTGCAACTTTCGGCAACATGGCCGTTCGTTGCGCCGTCTGCCTCGAGTCGGTCGAGTAATATGGATCTGAAGAAAGCTCGCCGGCCCTGCGCGTCACGCTTTCCAATTTTTTCCTGTTTGGTTGCCACTTGGGGCCTCGGCTGATTTAGGCGACATTCTCCGCCTCCCTCTCATGCACCTCCATCGCCTTTTAAAAAAATCCTCTTTACTTGCAAAGTTTTTGATGTATTCCGGACATAACAGACACTCATTCCGCCGCCAAAACCACATAAATACCTCCAACCATTCTCTCAAAAATTAACATGATTCATCAGTTTGACAAAGTCACAGGACATCATCGTCGTAAGTATTCGGGATACCAAACCACACAGCCGAAGAGTTACGCCACCTCGGAATGCCAGAGGTGAGGATCATGATCAGATCGTGTGCATTAGAGGACGGATGCGGAACTACGCTCCAAAAGTAACACTCGAGTTACATGAAATCTATTGCCCGCTTGCGCCCTTTATGCGACACATCAGGAGTCGGAAGAGTATCTGGAGGCGGTACCACGATTGGAACCGGAGGAGGTTTCTCAACCCACATCGAATCGTCATCCTCTTCGACTGGCTTACGATCCTTCTCTTTCCGTCTCTTCTTCTTTACAGCTAGAGAAGCTTCCGTTCCGCCCTCTTCATCCATCGCAAACGAAACCAAAACCTTGTTCTTTTCCTTGTCCTTCTTCTTTCTCTTCTTCTCCTTGCCCTTCGTCTCCTCCTTCTCTTTCGCTTTTCCTTCGCGTGGTATAAACGTCGGTTTAAAGGCCTTTTGCTCACCAGACACAATCAAGACACTTGGAGGCGGCTGTTGCTTTTCTTCCGCTGGTGGATCCACATCCATCTCCTTATCTTCCTTTTCGTCGTCGCTGTCTTCATCGTCGCTAGCGAAGATCGCCTTGAATATGTCCATGGAAGGTCGTTCATAGGTAAGAGTGTCCCGTCCTTGACTGTCATCTTCTCCCAATCCAACGTTATTCAAGTCACGCCTATCAGTAGAGCTAGGTTGAGAGGATGATGGAGGAGGAAAGAATGTCGCATCAGGAGCGGGCGCTTCTGCCTCGTAAGTCTCTGCACTGGCCGGTGGAGGTCGAGTGTCCTCTTCTGGGGGTGGATTTGGATCCTTGACACCAAAGCGTTTACACAACAACCTCGCTGGCTGCCAAGGTTTTGTTTCCCTGGTCATCGGTCCATACATTTCGAGTTCCGCGGCATGCTGTTTGGGAGTGAGATTGTCCTGCTGCTTCTTGCGCTCCTCTTCCTCTTTGGCAGCAATCTCTTCCTCCGTTGGTTGGTGTAAACCTTCATGAACCTTGGGCCCGTGTTCGATTACTGTCGCGCTTGTGAACCGACCAGCCATCGCTCCAGACACTGGTTTAAATATCTGAGCAGACTTGGAGTAATCGTCAAGCTCCTTGTTGAACTCGTCCATTCTCTGGCCCGGAGAAGGTTTGAGAGAAAACGGTGAGCCTACAGGATCTGCCTGAGATTGCAGATACGCCTTGTATCGGAATTGCTTTTCCGAGTCAGAAGTGAAGGGTTGAAAACCGCGCAACGCTGCATTAGCGATATGCGGCTCGAGATGAGGGACCACGAGTGTCTGCGGTACAGCTGACGCGGGGCTTTCTTCAGACTTTGAAGTCGCACCGGGTGCACGGGGAATGCCACTAGCCGCAATGTTTTGTATACGTTCTCGGTCTTTTTTAGACATATACTCAAACACAGACCGAGGCGCCGCTGGCAACGGTATCTCTCCAAGCAAAGCACCTCTCTGACGACACGTTAAGCTACGTGTGATATAGAAAATGAAAAATATACTCACTTCGTCGGCTGTAGGAGCAGAGCGCTTCCAATCAAGATGACTTGAAATTGTAGGAACAGCAGGTCGTTCGTTCTCCTTATCCTTGTGTTGATTCCAAACCCGCGTTGGGTCTGGTTTCCAACCCCGCGGTACATCGGGAAGAGGGAACCATCGGTCTTCAAGGGCTGGTTTATCCGCCGGAACAAATCCTGCCAGAAGTGGCTTTCCATCGTTAAATGTTCTGGAGATAGACCTCTTGAGTCTATCAGCGCGACACCGTGTGAGATTTCGAAAAGATAGACATACCACTTGAGTTTGTTTTCCCCTAGTTTTGTTACTACCGATGACAATGGTGTCGTCTGGGGGGCCATCCCCAAAGTCGTAAGCTATACGATTGCGCGCGCTTGGACCCCCATCATAAACATCCAAGTCATCTTCGTCAGCATCGTTCAATGCTCCCAAGCCAAAACCAGCTGTGGACAGTTGAGCGATATGAAGGATAGATGTTGAAGAGGTATACCTGATATTACGGGACCAGAAGGCTTTGCTCCGTTTGTTCTAACCCCAAGACTTTCGTGTAGGCCCATTCCGGGGCGATATCCTAGTCCGTGAAAGTTGTCTTTACGGTCAAACGTGATGACGGGCGTATCACGAGGAGCATAGGTATGTTTGGAGGCCTCGTCATCTTCGACCACGTTGATATCATCGCTCGTCCTCGCTTGTCCTGTGAATGCCTGCAGATCCTGTAGTTTACGTTGTTTGAGGCTGACACGAGGACCAATGCCTTGTCCCATTCGCCAACCCATCTTCTTTAGGATGCGCGCTCCTGCAGAATCCTTGGGTGCAGGTAACATGGAAGCCTCTAGTTTACTGGCTATCGAGCTGTAAGGTCGTTAATAGATTGCAAAGGTGCTAAAACGTACGCACTCGTTCTCTGGGTCTACGACAGGCTGTTTCGCCGTCCCAAACTCCATTTCGTCGGTAGTATCCACGACGTTTCGACTGTCTTTGAGTTCCTGAAGATCCTCATCGTCCATATAATCTTCAGGACGTGCTGCCACTTTCTTGGCTCGGTCATTGCGTGAAGAAACGAACGTTTGCGGTGTCCAGCCTGGGCGCCGTTAGCACGCATATTAGATACCACATCAAGTAATATGGCACCTTCTTTTGAACCGACGGAATTGAAGTATCCAGCAGAAAAGCCACCTGTGAATGCTCCGTGAAGTCGTCGTCGCCCTTTCTCGTCGCGGACGTCTTGCTTCCATAGCGGCACAAATTCTCCAGTGTCCTTGGATTTCTCTAATGGCGGCAACGGTGTACCAATCTAGAAAATGAGTACAAGTTTAATGATATGGTTAGAATATGCTCACAAGACAAAAGTTCTCATTGGCCTTTCTACTCGACGTGTCGACGCCGAGGTCGCCTAGCTTGCGCTTGAGTCGTCCAGTACTCATTGCAAGATGATGGCAGGATGAGAGTGCCGGTGATGGACCCGTTTCGGCAAGTCGCGATCACTCCCACATTTAAATTCTGAATCGTGCCTTCTTCAAAGTTGGCTCCCACCACGATGTCGCACCTTCTCTACGATGGTCAATCGTGTTCATCTGTGCTGGAAAACAATGGAAACTAACTACAGGCCTTCAGGCGCTCGCAAATGGTTCACTCTAGGCAGCTCGGCTCTGTTCCCTGCCCTTCTCATTCTTGAAGCTCCTTTTGGTCGATTCTCGTCGCATTGGATATTCACCCTCGATGGTTAGCATTGCCTGACGACTATAGACTACGCTTTCTAAACTTTGACGATAGGAAAAGTGTCCTGGATGATGATGGAGATTGTCTCTCCCATCTGTTTCTCATACTTCTTCTTCACCTCACCTCTGGGAGGTTCCACGCTGTCTACGCGCCAAAATATCCTTGCCGCTGCTTACCTCACTCATTACGCCAACCGTGCTGTCATTTCTCCTCTCATGACCCCCTCCCGCTCCAGAAGCGATGTCATCGTTCTAGCCGCAGGAGTCACTTTCAACGTCCTAAATGGCAGTCTCATTGGTTCATATCTGTCATCTCCTGACACGCAAGCTTTCCTCGCCCAGCGTTCTTCTGCCATCTTCATCTTTGGAATGCTCTTATGGGCCGCAGGTCTTGCAGGAAACATCAAACATGACATGATTCTGATGGACATTCGACGCAAGTCATCAGAAAAGAAAGACAGCGCTGCTAATAATGGAGGCAAGGAGCATTATGCCATTCCCCATGGGTTGCTTTTCCGTTGGGTTTCTTTTCCGAATTACCTGTGCGAATGGTTTGAGTGGTTCGGGTTCGCGCTAGCAGCTTCTGCTATTCCCTCTTTCATTCCTTTGTCTTTCGCGAACCTTTTAGGCGTGTTCCACGCGCCCGCTTCCTCCTTCTTTCCCACCCTTACTCCTCCGTGGATATTTCTCTTCAATGAGATTGTCCTCATGTTTCCTCGTGCATTGCGGGCTCAGATATGGTACAGAAAGACATTCGGAGACAAGTTTCCAAAGGATAGAAAGATAATCATACCGTTTTTACTCTGACATAACCTTTCGTTGCCTCTTATTTGTTATGTGTACCTGCTTTCGAAACTGTTTTAACTTTTCTTGTTGGCATTCCGTTGACATGAAGTTGACATCGTCGCCTGGTGGCCGCGCCTGTAGTGACATAAGTAGACAGGGTAACATGACATGGTGACGCGGCTGACCTTTGCTTCGTACCACCTCCACTCGTTCTCTCAAAAGCTGGGCAACCCGTAGGTATATACTCTACGCTCTCATAGAATCGGGGTTGATTTCTCTCGTTAGTGCCATCCAGCAAAAAGTATACTTTATTCATAATTTGCATCCAGTACGTTACATGCAGTTTTGGTACTGTCCGAGTCGCATTCACTCACCTCTTACTCAGAAATAAACAAAATGGACCAACTCCCCACCCCCAAAGGCACTATAGCTCTCTATCCTTTCGATGGCTCCGACTCTACTTCCGACATCATTCTTGTTTCGTCCGACAAGATCAACTTTTACGCCCATAAAGTCATTCTCTCCCTCGCATCCCCATATTTCAAAGAAATTTTCGCCTTCCCTACAGACTACGTCGACGCCGCCGACCCAGTCGTCTTCATGACCGAAGACAGCAACACCCTCGATACCATATTACGCTTCTGCTACCCCGCAGTAGACCCCATATTCGAGAGCCTCTCTGAGCTCTATCGCATCATATCCATCATGGTTAAGAAGTTCTCCATGGGTGACGTCGCCCGCAGGGCACGCAGCCAATTACGCAAGTACGCCAAGGATGAAAGCCTCCGCGTGTTTGCGATTGCACACGGACTCGGGTGGATGCCCGAGGCTGCTGAAGCCGCAGACATCGTGCTCAACCGCCGCTTGTTGACATACGACGACGACGATATTCCAGAACTGGATATTCTCCATCCCCGCGTTCTGTACAAACTGTTCAAGTGCCACCAAGAACGGGCAGACAGGGTTGTTGAAATAAGTTGCAGCCATGTCACGATTGGGAGGGATATCGACGAATATCTTCGCCGTGGCGCCTGCGAGACTCACGACAAGTGGCTGGTGGAGGATGAGCCGTACGTCACGAGGACTTGGTTGATAGAGTACTGCACCAAGATGTGCCAGGCCATGAGGGAGTGTCCTTCGAGTGAAGCTCTGGCTTCTGCAGACAGGCCGGCCAGAAAGGCTGCCAGGGAGACCGCTGCTAGTTGCCCGAATTGCGCTCAAGATGATTTAGACTTAATATTCGACTGGTTCATCCCGGAGATGTACCTTCGAGATATAGAGGAGGCGCTTTCCATGGTATGTATGAAACTCATTCTTCGTGGCTACGATTGCTTATATGAATCTCTGCCAGAAATTTACTCTGTAATACTGTATTTAATTTGACCCCATTTTCATTGCCTATATTATATTTGGATTTACAGAATCCGTCAGGTTGACATGTGTGACTGTCCTGAGAGCCTCACAGCCGCTCAAGGCTCGTTCAACAGTAAAGTGGCGCTTGAGGAACGCGCTGTACGTTTTACGAGCACGTTGAGCACGACCACGTGAGGTAGTATCAACGATCGACGCCGGAAGCAATAGCCCTTTACCGCACACCACAACAGTCTACATCAACTTGACTACCAATGGCACGAAAGCGTAAGTCCGACACTGCTGAGCTCCCTGCTCGTGGCGACGCCCCAGAGGCTGGAGCCAGCACCTCCATATCCTCCACCAAAAAGCCGCGCGTCGAGGACGAGAAGGAGAATGTGGCTGAGGGCCCGGCAGCGCCTAAGGCCAAGGGTCCCCCCGCGAAGCCGACATGGAAGGACATTGTTCTTGATGGTGAGGAAGAAGGAGACACTCCCGTCTAGTGAGTGCTGCCGTCCATCATCTTCCGAAACGACCTACTCATACCCCATGCTTGTAGTGACACCTGCGATGAGATTAGACGCAAAATAAGGAAGCTGCAGAAAGAACCTGGTTTCAAGGTATTGTCTCTTTCTGCTCAGGTAGAGGAATATGCTGAGTGAATGAAGGTGACGCACTGGCTGAGGGACATTGGCGGCATCAACAACAACTCCTACCATCGGTTCAGTAAGGACAGCTCTCTCCACCCATGTCATATACGCTGACCACCACATAGTGAAGTTGAGCGGGGCTCATAGCGGTGTAGAGAACGGGACATACAAAGCCGCGTGCGTCTCTATCCCCCGTCGCGGCATCTTGAACTGACGGTGTTCTCGCACCTACTAGATACATGTATTTTGAGAAGGTCAGGATCGTTGAAGGGAAAAAGAAATCCTCCAAGCGCAAGGACAACGAATGGGAGTATCCCGAAGGCATCCCTTTAAAGAGCACCCACCGAGAGAAATACATCTATCCAGCATCTTGGTTTCCATGATACATTATGATTACTAGCTCTATACATTATGACAGTAATTCCTTTAGAACAGTACAAATGAGCGAAATGCGAATGATGCTACAGTACGATGAAATGCAGTGTACAAAGTGGTTTCAAGAATCGGCGTCAACAAGGTCTATCAAATTTCCGTCTGGTTGTTTGGCGTTCGCCGATACGTACTCCAAAAGTTGTTCAAACAAATCTGTCCTCTGTTTGAAACGATCGGCATCCATCTCCCCACCTGCCTCTACAGCATCTGTTTGTTCCCGAAGCATGCGTGCGTTAACGCAATGAAGCCTGCTAGCTTCCTGAACTTTGAGCGCCGCTTTACACACTAGATCGTTTGTCGATGTCCAAGCATCGTCTTCAGGTGTATTGGCTCGGGATCTCTTGCGCGGAGGAGAATCTTCGTGTTCAGAAGGGTACGTCTTTTCCACTACAATTGGGGAGCGAGGAGTCAAGAGATGTGTGAGAAGGGATCGAAAAATTTCGGTTTCCGCGGGATCACTATGGTCAACCACGCTGGATACTTCAGTTTGCAGGAATGTCAAAGCTTTGACTTGGGGCATAGTCTCCCCCATTTCCCGGAATCTGAATGCAAGTCAGGTCACAAAGACGCTTTTATCATATTGACGCACTGCTGCTGCCGTATCCTGAATTTCGCCTTTCTTGTGATCTCTGTGGGGTCAGGTCTGTCGAAAATTAGTATGGATATATGCAGTGCTGAAGTGAAGGCATACCGCACTAAAGTCATGCGCCAGAAATCATCAAGCCTTGATTCCTTGTGAGAGACATCTTGTCCATCCTCTCCTCCCCCATGTTCCATAGCACCTACAAAACCTGCGTTCCCACCGTGCATGAAGACCGTCTTCGAATTCGGATCGTACACCATCTGGTGGGCATATCGTGGCATCGGAGTTTCGAGTGAATGCTGGGAGGAGCGCGGTGCCTGGTTCACACGTACCCACTGTCCAGGTCGTGGGTTATAACGGAAAATCCAGCTGGGCTGTTCGCTCGACAATTTGGTCAGAGAGCCCGCTGAGGATGCGCGCGTAAGCCCCGAAACACTACGGGAAAGCTCAGTAGATATCTCAACAGATTGCAAAGACCTACATATAGAGTTCGTTTAGCTGAGGATCGATGACAGCCCGCTGAGTGAAGCAAGCTTCCGGTCCACCGGCCGTAGTGAAGTTAGAGTAAAGTTCGGTAGTGGTGCGTTTCTCTATGTCATACAAATACATGTCGGAAAGGTATTTATCGTCTCTTTGACCAGCGAAGATGAAGAGACTTCGTGATGTTGGCTCAAAAACCATCGAATGGCCTAACAGATGCTCAATGGAGGTGAAGGAATGACACTGAATTCATACCAAATCGTGATGGGACTGGTTTTCCCGCGGCCTCAGTGAGCCTGCATACAAGTCAGTCAATACTCCAACGATCATCTTTGAAATAACTGACTGTAGCTGTGTCCATCGCTTCGACTGTACACTGAAGCTATACAGGCCGGAGTATCGAGAGGAGGATTTCTCTTCATCGACAACCTTGCCACCGAACACATATAATATTTGGGCTTCACAGTCCATGACCATCTGGTGATCGTATATCAAAGGTGGGCAGCTTTTATTCTGCGGAGAAACGATTACGATGCGCGCCTTTAATAATACCGTCTTTACTCACTGAAGGATGGAACGAAAAGCATTCCCATTTTCCAGTGTCGATGCCTGTAGTATGATATCGATACAATTCCGCGGGAGGTTCATTGTGCTCGTTGGGTTTCGGTACGATCGTGTCACTGAGTCGCCCAAAAACATATATACTTCCGGTCTTCGAGTCAAAGACCATCTTGTGACACGAGCTGGCAGGCGGCGCGCATTTCACGCGGCTTGTTGAGGTGCATATGATCTCCCATCTGTCGTTGCTGATATGATAAGCCCAGAAATCGTCCAAACTCTTGCTACCATCCCATCCGCCGAACAAATATATGATGCCACGCGCGGTATCAATGCACATCGCATGCCCCCCACGCGCACAGGGGACGTCACCATCAGGATTAGTCCCTCGAAGCCGTTCCCATATCGCGTGCGGCTCGCAAGATCGGAGATAGTCGTTGAAAAGACCAGCTGTGGACATCTTGACGAGAAGCTTTTCTGCATCTTCCCATTTGCCTTGAATGACTATCAAGTCGAATAGCTCAGAGACAAGAGGATCCTCCATCTGAAGGCCTGATCTTTCAAGGATGGAGTTGTACGGGGTAAGCAGACGGCGTTGCCGGAGGTGTTTCAATGCGAGGCGAAGAGCAGCAGTTTCCAGGAACTATGCTAGTTTAGCTGGGCCTACGCTTAATAGATGATTCAACGGACGCACCTCTTCGTACTTTCTCTGGACGTTATCGATATATACCGGGTCAGATATGCCAGTCATAGAAACGAACCATATCGAGAGATGAAATCCAGGTGAATGGGCACTATGATATGTAAATCATTGACGCGGTTGGGGACAGCATGGACTAACGATAATGGAACAATCTTGACATAACGCGTAGGGAATTCGACAAGGGACCTGTTGGTGTGTCGTATTGAAAATGTCTCCGGAATGATGTCGTTTTTGAGGTTGGCCGCTAGAACCTCGGTCATGTTGTCCTCGCTCATGCCGATATACACCTTAAACTCTTTCATATTGCAGGGATGAGCTGCACCTCCGTCAGCGAGGAATAGGGCAATGAACGTAGGCAGTACGTTTACTATGCTTGACCGACTAGTCAGCCGAAGCGTGTACTCTGTCAAAGAAGACATACCTTTCCGAATGTTATGCTTTCTTTGATTTTCTTCAGCTCAAGTCATAACGACAAATGGAGCCACTCAACTGACGACAGCGAGCGATTTGAGGCGTAAAATGAGGCATTGCTTCGCGGGTCCTTGATGTGCACCGCTCCACCTGCTTGAGTGGTCGGCAGGGCTGTCAACGAGAATATTGTGGGGCGCATAAGTGCCGCTGTGGGGAGATGCGTAGGCGATGGAATAGACGAGGGGAACAGAAGGCTCCATGAGCGCGTTGTGGGAAGAGCGGCCTTGTCCAAAAAAGGGAAAGGCGTGGATGTTTGTCTGTCGGCCTCTGTTTCTTTGCTTCTGACCATCATGATCCTTGTGCGATATTACCTCTACACTGCACGCATGACTTTGTATACTTGGTTCTTTCACTGTCGTGTGCAAGTCGTGTGGGACGACTTCTTGGCGGCTTTCTCGGCTGCATGATTCCAAGGCTAAAGTAGCACATTTCCCCGAACCATGCAAGAGCACGCCAACAAGAGTCTTAAACCCGCCTTCATCTATCATTGATGAACCAATAGTACCACGCCATGCAGAACCAACAGAAGTTCCCGATTCTCATGCCCACATGCTCACTCAGATACACTATATAAGGCTGCTTTCCAGCATCAGCTCCCAGCGAGGTTCTTGCCATGAAGTCGTTCTTTACTATTCCCGTGCTCTGCGCGGGTCTCTCTCTTGCTGCCGTCCCTCTCAATGTTGTAAAGAAGGAAACCAATCTCCCCATCGCCACCAACAAGTTCATCGTTGAACTAGAAAGTACCGACAGTCTTAACGGAAAACGTTCAGTCTCGGTGGGTAACACGCGACACAACCATTGGCTTTAGACTGATTTCTGTGGCAGCCTCATGCGCGTCTCTACGAGTCCTTAAATGAGCGCGATGTAGAATTCAAGATTGATCGCGAATTCAACGCAGCCGATATCTTCGTTGGAGCTGCATTGACGCTAGACGTACGTGTAGTACTCTCTTAGTCTTCTTCGTCGTTCTAATGTCCATCAGACTGCTGAAGTGAGCCGCATGCGCAATATTTGATGTTCTATCTGTCTAACAGATCACAACATCCAGGATGTAACCGATTTGATTAACAAGTTGGCGGGTGTCAAAGCTATTCGTCCTGTACGCTCTTTTCGTCGACCTGAGTATGTATATTCACTTTCGTGTGCATGTACGGCTTACTCATACGACCATCGTGCAGACCCGTGAGCACTCACGTTGTTACCGATGTCAACGACCCAGCGATACCACCGGACTCTGAATCGACTCACATTCTGACGGTGAGGACGTTCTTGATGGCTGTCGACCTTCGATCCTCAATTACTTTTAGGGAGTCGACAAACTCCATGCACAAGGCATCGCTGGCGCAGGAATAACGGTTGGCATGTACGTCAATCATTAGATTTCGCGAACGATGGTAACACTGTCCTACTTCTCAGTATTGATACCGGTTGGTCTTTGAACACTTGCATGTATCGCGAGCTGACAGTCCACGATAGGTATCGACTACACCCATCCTTTGCTTGGTGGCGGCTTTGGCCCTGGCCATAAGGTCGTGGGCGGGTTCGACCTTGTGGGGGATGCATACGATGGTAAAAACAGATAGTAACCAAGGCACCTTTGCTGATAAGAAGTTCAGGTACTAACCAACCTGTTCCCGATCCCGACCCTCTGGACCAATGCGCAGGTGAGATGCCTTGGATCGGTTCTTTTCACAGCTTACGATTCGTCACAAGGACATGGTACTCATGTTGCTGTAAGAAAAGTACTTGAAGTCTTCTCACAATAGATTTGACCTGCGAATAGGGTATCGTTGGTGCCAACCCCGGAAATGAATTCAACATCAGTGGTGTGGCATACCAGGCTAATCTTGCAGCGTACAGAGTTTTTGGATGCGAAGGCTTCGTCACTGATGATGGTGAATGGATTTCATCTACAAGTTTTTGCATCAATTTTTCTCTGATGATTGGACTCCAAACAGTTATTATCGACGCGTTGATTCGCGGTTTCGACGATGGCGTGGACATCCTCACTTTATCTCTTGGAGGTGCCGATGGTTGGACCGAGTCCTCCAGCTCAGTCGTCGCTAGCGCTATAGCAAGATTGGGCAAAATAGTTACTATTGCAGCTGGTAACGACGTTCGTACTACTTCTCTCCCTTTTCGGTGCCAGTGATACCAAACATCTAACTTTCTAGGGCGCCTCCGGCTCATGGTACACCTCTAGTCCCGGTACCGGTATCGACGTAATCTCAGTTGCCAGTCTAGATAAGTGAGTGTTATACTAATCTACGAACGAGCCAACTGACAGGCTTTTTGGGTGACAGTACCGTCATTCCTTTGCAAAACGCCACTGTTGGAGGTGTCAGTCACGACCCGATCCCTTATTTTGAGACATTCCCATTCCCAATCAACGATACCTTGCCTATCTTCGCGACTTCGAACGACACGACCGTGGCAGACGACGCCTGCGCACCCCTCGATGACTCTGTTCCCGACCTCTCTGGTTTCGTCGTCATTGTCCGTAGAGGAACGTGCACGTTTGTATGTCGATCAGAGATAAATGGCTTGTTATGGTTGCTAAACTTGCCATTTCAAGGTCCAAAAAATCTCAAACATCGCCGCGAAAGGTGCTCAAGTCGCGCTTATCTATGAGTGCGTCCACATTTGGGGTTGAAATTCGCGCTTGACGTTGGATCTGTCAGCAATGGAAATGGCTTCAACGCCATCGAGGTGGGAGACTTCAATGCTGCCCTCATACAAGCGGCAGATGGAGAATTCGTGCGTGTTCCTGGCATCTTAACGCTTATCCCGATTGTGACAAAACCCACCAGTTGGTACAACAATTCGTGGCAGGCGCCCCAGTTACGATAACTTTCCCTCAAACTGGCGGCCTGTTCAACTTCCCAGATGCGGCTGGTGGTCTCATTTCGTCGTTCACCAGGTCTTGTCTTAGTCCGTTGAGATGTTCAGCGCTCGACTGACGGTTCTATAGCTATGGGCCGTCGAATGATTTCTTCTTCAAGCCGGCTATCGCGGCGCCTGGCGGCAACATTTTATCAACGTTGCCTGTCCCTCTAGGCTCTTTCGGGGTAGAATCAGGTTTGTGCTCTTGTCATTTCACGGCTTCGTATGACGACCGATTCGCACAGGTACAAGCATGGCTACTCCCTTCTTGGCCGGTAGCGCTGCTCTTCTCTTCTCCGTGAAAGGCACGGATCCCAGCGTTGGAAGAAATGCTCGCACTCTATTTGAGACTACCTCCACCCTCGTCCCTTCAAGTCACACCGATGGTGATCCCTTGCAAACTGTCACGCAGCAAGGCTCTGGTTTGATCAACGTGTTCAACGCTATCCATGCCACCACGATTGTCTCACCTGGAGAACTTATTCTTAATGATACGGCTCATTTTCAACAAACGTGAGCTGTGTTAATGAGATCTGGAAAACTACCTGACTTCTCATAGCCAACGATTCACCGTTCAAAACACTGGAAAATCCTCCAAGCAATACTCACTAACTCATGTTCCTGCTGGAACTGCCATTACGGTTACGCCTGTAAGTGTACCTATACATTGATATCCGGTACGGCTGTCCTCAATGACAGAACTGTTTAGGACACCATCTTCCCTGCAACAGGACCTGTACCTTTGACCGCGGACGCTGCTTCAGTCACTCTGAGCGCCCAACGATTCACTCTGGCAGCTGGTCAATCTAAGACAGTAGTAGCAACATTCAACCCTCCCAAAGGCGTCGATGCCGCCACATTCCCTGTGTTTTCAGGCTTCATCCAAATATCCAGTGGCCCAGACGATGTTACGCATGTGACGTACCTCGGACTAGCTGCTTCCTTGATAGATAAACAAGTTGTCGACAACACGGACTTCTTCTTTGGTGTGACATTGCCAGTCGTCTTGGACGCTACCGGGGACGTCCAGACTGGGGCTACAAACTATACATTCCAAGGAGAAGACTTCCCGACTCTTTTGTTCCGGTATGCGCTCTTCCTTTCTTCCGTGTCTATTTTAGAGAAATACTTAACACTTTTATAGCTTGGTCTTTGGAACACCATTTTTACGAGTGGATTTGGTGGATGCAAGCCTTGATTTCGCGCCGACTCTCAACCAGCGCGCGCTGCAGATAGCAGACGGTCAAATCTTCCCCTTCGGTCGTGGAGGCGCTTCGGGCACCTTTGATGCTGTCCCCATTGTGGGCACCCTAACAGAGCTCGATTTCCTTACTCGTAATAACGAGGTGGGTGTTCATCACAGTCTACCACGCATTTCGGTTTCATTGAATTTTAGGACCCCAACGACAATGGCTTCTTTACTCTCGGATTCACTGAGCCCGTATTCGCCAACGGAACGGCGATCCCGGATGGACTGTACAAAATCCTTTTCAGGGCGTTGAAGGTGACTGGAAATGCGCATTCAGAGAGTGACTTTGAAAGCTTCCTGAGTCCAATCGTCGGCGTCTTTGCCTAAACCTGGGACTTTGATAGTGAGATGGACTTTTTTTCGATCCTAATGTGATCCACTGTTTCTTACAAAAGCCAATGCTAACCATTGAGTACTATCCCAAGGAGTCAGCATGTGCGTCTCGTAGCGCACTCTCCTCGTCGAAGGTCGAGTATAATATTGAAAGTCGATCGATAGAAGTAGAGGAAAGCAACTGAAGGGCCACTCCGAGCGTCTCGCGAACAGACGGTTCGTCGAGGAATGTAGGTCTGGCCGACCGAGTCGGATGATACATTGCACACCTGAGCTCGTATCAATCGAGACCAAGGATACACGTATGAAACAATGCGTGGATCGCGAGAGCCTGGCGGGAGCATAATGTTTCGTGAATCGGAGATATTAGTCTTCTCAGAAAGTCTCCATGTGTAAGGCTCACGACCTCGACTGCAGTAACGTCGTCGTTTCATAAAGCGTGAAATGAGACACGTAATAAGCACCACGAGCGGGGCGTAGAGCTCCTTGACCAGAGACTTTCAAGAACTGCAATCAGAACGCGAATCTGGTGACTACATGCATCTCATGTGAGTACTGCCACGGGACCGCGAGTTTTGACATGTTTTGCAGTAGACTTGGAGTGCAAACTCGAGCCGATCGGCTTTGCTGTGGCGTACATAGCGCAGGCAAATCAGAGGCTGGTGGGATGCCACCTTCCTTCCGGACAAGGATGTTGCGCGCCCTTCACTTTACGGCCCGCTAGGTCGGTCCTTAGCCTTTCCGCGCGTCAAACATAAAGCATGATCTCGTAGTAGACGCGTTCGCACCGATTGCGGCGCCATCGACGTCTGGCGACCATGTTCTACACCAGCTTCTTTCTGCAGCTGACAAGGGGCGGAGATTTCTGTTGGATGCTCACGAGTGCCATTCGCAACACATAAAAGCTCGCTTTCTGAGGCTGAGAGCTCCGAACATCGCTGAACTCCCCATGTTGAGACTTCTGCATGTCCTGCTCATCCTTGCGTCTCTTCGTCTCGCTGCTTCACAGTTCTCACAGGTGGCGGCCGACTTTCCGGACTGCATTAATGGCTCCCTAGCCACAAACGCTGTCTGTGATACCTCTCTGGATCCAAAAGCGAGAGCTGGGGCCTTGGTCGACGCGATGACCGTTGACGAACTCATCGCGAACAGCGTCAACAAAGCCGCCGGGGTGCAGCGCCTCGGTCTTCCTGCGTATCAATGGTGGAGCGAGGCTCTTGTAAGCTCATTTAGCTATCTAGCATTCTTTGAATTAACCTTCATATTAGCATGGCCTTGCTTACAGTCGTGGCGTGAACTTCAGCCTTTCGGGCGACTTCAGCTCCGCGACCTCCTTCCCACAACCCATACTTACTGCGGCCGCGTTTGACGATGAGCTCGTGCATCAAATTGCTTCCATCGTAGGCAAGGAAGCACGGGCATTTAACAGCGTTGGTCACGCCGGTCTGAACTACTTCACGCCCAATATCAATCCTTTCAAAGATCCTCGATGGGGTCGTGGGCAGGAAACGCCCGGAGAGGATCCGTACCACGCATCCCAATACGTCTACAGCCTCATTCTCGGTTTACAGGGCGGCCTCGACCCAGACAAATATCTCGTCGCGACCAACTGCAAGCATTTCGTTGGATACGATCTTGAAGAATGGGAAGGCGTTTCGCGTTTCTCCTTTGATGCCATCATCTCTCAGCAAGACCTCAGTGAATTCTACTCGCCCGCGTTCCAAACCTGCGTACGCGATGCCAAAGCCGCTTCCGTGATGTGCAGCCACAATGCCGTCAACGGCGTCCCGGCATGTGCGAGCTCCTTCCTGCTGCAGGACGTGCTGAGGGATCACCTTGAACTGGGCGAGGACAAGTGGATCGTGGGCGACTGTGATGCTGTCGGCAACATCTTTGCGGAACACCACTTTGCCGACACTGCGCCACAGGGCGTGGCCGATGGCCTGAACGCCGGTACAGATCTTGACTGTGGCGTAGCATACCAAGAACAGCTTGCGGCGGCTTTGGAGCAGGGCTTGACGACCGAGGACATGCTGAGGAACTCGTTGACTCGGCTGTATCTCTCTCTGGTTCGGTACGTTCCGCAACTATTATTTTAGAATTCATCTGATCAGTTCTTCACCAGCTTGGGCTACTTCGACCCGGCCGAGTCACAACCGTATCGCCAGTTCACCTGGTCAGATGTAAACACCCCGGAAGCCCAAGCGCTTGCTTATAAGGCCGCGTCTGAGGGTGTCACTCTACTGAAAAATGACGGTGTTCTCCCTTTCAGCTCGTCTATCAAGAAGATCGCGCTTATTGGTCCCTGGGCAAACGCCACGGCCATTATGTCGGGCAACTACTGGGGACCAGCCGCTGCGTATGTCGGGCCCATGCAAGGCGCGGAGCAGGCCGGATACAACGCCACCTTTGTATTTGGAACCGGGATGGATTCTCAGGACACAAGCGGATTTACCGCTGCGGTAGAGGCTGCCAAGGATGCCGATGCCATCGTCTACGCTGGTGGTATCGACCTCACCATAGAGAGGGAAGGCTTAGATCGAGAGACTATTTCATGGCCTGGGAACCAGCTTGATTTGATCAAGGAATTGGAAGCTGTGGGCAAGCCGCTTGTCGTACTTCAATTCGGCGGTGGTCACGTTGATAGCAGCGAGCTCAAGGGAAGCGACTCGGTACGTCTTGGGGTGGATATATCACTCAAAAATCTAATGTCAGTCTACGTAGGTTAACGCGATTATGTGGGCTGGTTACCCCGGCCAGAGCGGTGGAGGGGCAATCTTTGACATCATTTCAGGAAAAGTGTCCCCGTCTGGTCGTCTCGTTACGACTCAGTATCCGGCTTCATACGTTGACGACGTCCCCATGACCGACATGACCCTCCGCCCCAGCGAGTCCAACCCCGGTCGCACATACATGTGGTACAGCGGCGAACCGGTCTACGAGTTTGGATTCGGGCTCCAGTACACCACGTTCAAGTTGAAGTGGGTGAGGGGTCCGGCAAAGTCATACCAAATTGAGAAGCTCGTCGCTGCCGCTGGTCAAGCGGGACACGCAGACCTCGCGCCATTCGGCACGTTTGAGGTGGAGGTGACGAATGCCGGAGGCGTCAAATCGGACTACTCTGCGCTGCTCTTTGTGAATGGCACGTATGGACCGACGCCGTACCCGAACAAGCGACTCGTCGCGTACACGCGGCTGCATGATGTGTCGCGGAGTGCGACGGCGCGCCTAAGCGTCACTCTCGGGTCCATTGCGCGCGCGGACGAGGTGGGAAATATGTGGGTCTACCCTGGGACGTATAACTTTGTGGTTGACGTTCCTGGGCGGATGAGCGCGAGCTTTGAGTTGGTAGGCGAGGCGGCACAGATTTCTTCGTGGCCTCAGCCGGACTCGTCTGCTTGAACGTAATTCCTCTCCTTATTCATTTGCTTTATCTTGTATCGCTCCGATTCGTTCCCATGGTTTATGGGTATCACAGACAGTAACTTTCTATATGTCATGAATAACAGTGCAACCTCAAAATCAAGATGCATCGTTCTTGACTTCTGGGATGTGTCTGGAAAGGATTTGTATAATTTAAGCTCGGATCCATCGCACTAGATCAATGGTATACTCAAGTCTAATAGTCGGCGTCTTCGCCCAAGCCTGGGACTTTGATAATGAAATGATCCTAATGTGATGCACTATTTCTTACAAAAGCCAATGCTAACCATCGACTACTATCCCAAGGAGCCAACATGATGGCCCTCTGTGCCTCTCGTAGCGCAGTCTCCTCATCGACCTTCGCCCTTGCTATCGCGCGTAAGCCTAGCTCCACACTTTCAACATCGATGCTAGCAGAACTTGACCCGGATATTATCGAAAGAACACACTCTCCATCGCCTTCCATCATCTTCAGCGTCGCCAGACATACACGCGCCTCCGAGTCGGACGGCTCTGCAATAATCGCGTGTTGAGCTAAGGACGTGGCTTGCGTGTGCTGGCCCTGTTGATTTACTTTAGCCCAGACCCTAAGCACGTCTGTGAGTCGAAAGGCTTACCAGTCCTTGATGATGCTTCAGCAGAAGATAGTCAACCTCCTTGGCGGGATCCATCTGTGCGCGCTGCTCCCGAGGTAGTGCGAGAATCTCCGAAAGAGCTGCGTCAATCAGATTCTCGTCCTCAGTGAGGATGCCCATGGCTGCAAGTGCGTTGATGGCAGCAAGATTCTCTGGGTCGTTCTCTATGCTAAATAAGAAGAGGTCAAGCTAATGTTCCGACAACATATCGTTCACTTACCATTCCAAAAGTAAGCTCTTTGCTCCGTCTTTAAACTCGTCACTTCCGTGGGCCCACATCACTTTGGCTTGAAGTACACAAACATGTCCCCTCAAAGTCGCATCGTCGCCTGCAGCTGCCGTGGCTTCCTCGAACAAAGCTAAAGTCTCGGCAAATTCGACGCCTTGTCGGAACTTGGACATTCCCAACGCAAAATGCGCTTCAGTACGCAGTACTCTCGCCTCTTCATCCAAGGCTTCCGCAAGCAAACTGGATACGATCTCGAAGCATTCCATTGCTCCTTCGTAATCACCAGCACCAAGCTTTATCCGGCCCATGTTCGCTTGAGCTATAACAAACTGTCGCTCAACTTCTGCAGATTCCGTTTCTTCGTAAGTCGCCTCTAAGATCGATAGGACGCTACTCAGTAATGTCTGAGCTGTGTCAAGATGCCCGATAGCTTCATGAACAAGGCTAGACAGATGAAGTCCAGGCACAGAGGTGGGGTTGAGCGTGAGGTATCGGGAGAGTAGCGTCAGACACGGCAGAAGAGAGAGATATGAGGAAGGAGATCTAGACTCTTTATGTATGGCAAAAGCACGATATGAGAACTCCAAGTCGGCAAATGGCTAGTTCGCTTATGAGAGTGGGAAGAAAGACGATTATACAAAACGTACCACAGAAGAGGCCAATCCAACAGCATGTTCGAGCAATGCTCTTGCGTCGTGATCATGTCCATTGGCAGTGGCAACCAAAGCTTGTCCGACCCATGAGAGGGTGTGATCAGGATCCAACGTTTGTGCGCGGAATAGGGCTTCATTGGCAAGTTCGAGATCATTATGGTATAGATAGAGTAACCCAAGGTTGGCCCATGTAGCGGCACTCTGAAAGAAAGTCATGTCAGCAAGCGAAAGCACACAAATAAATCACTAACCTTCGAGTCAATCTCTAGAGCTCGAATGAAGGCGTGTTGGGCAGATTTGGGGTGGGACGTGAAGTAGGTGCCCCCAAGAGCAATCCAGTACTCTTGAATACCGGGGCACTCCCGTAGAGCGTTACATATAAAGTTGATCCCAGCCTTCTCTGCAGCTACTTTTTCGTCCCCGACGAGGTGAGAAGCGTAGATGCGCACTGACATCCCAAGATCAAACCAAGCACTAGCTATGGCTTGCGGATCCGCAGAACTAACAGATAGGCGATGATCATAAGCCAATATCGCGGTGCGAAGGAGCTCAACTCCAGGTAGAGGTGTGACCGTAAAGTCAGGTACGATCTTGATGGCGGAAAGTCGATCGCTGGAGGAAGACGAAAGCGACTGAAGGGCCAATTCTAGAGTCTCGCGAACAGATGATTCGTCGAGGAATGTAGGTCTGGTCGACAGATGATACATTGCATCTGCAGCCACCTTCCATACGACGCTCCTAAAACCTGAGCTCGTATCAACCGAGACCAAGGATACACGTAGCGCACTAAGGAAAGAACTCTCAGCTCTGGCCATGAACCCAGCAGAGACCTCGCTTCTTCCTAATTCGAGGAAAGTCGTCGCCAACGCCACACATACGCCAATTTCGGCAGGACGTTCAGCAAGAACGTCTTGGAATATGTCGATGGCCTCTTGATACTGTCCCGTCTGGCGCCGGACGTCGCCGATAAAGTAGAGACTCAACCAGTCGGGTTCGAGTTCGTGAGAGCGTGTTAGCGCCTTGAGCGCAGCTGCATGTCTGCCCGCCTTCGCGTACGCTTCGCCAAGTCTGAGCCAACTAAGCTGGTCATCAGGTTCCGCGCGTAGAGCGACTTGAAATGCTTGTATGGCGGGAGCATAATGTCTCCGAGCCTATGAATCGGAGACAGGTATTAGCCTTCTCAAAAGAACAACACTTTTCAGAACAAACCAATTCGACGGCCCCGACAGCTTTCCAAGCCCATGCATTCAGTGGAGTGAACAAAGTCGCAGAAGTCTTCGATGGAGCATCGAGGCCGGCATCCAAACCGCCCTCTCCTTCTATCGTCCTTCGCGCTACGACTTCAACAAGGTCCCATTCCCGTTCCTCCGCAAAGCCGAAGGCCAACCTCCGTGCAGCGTATACTTCTCGAGGGTCCAATTCGAAAGCCTTCTGGAAGCACTTCGACGCCCTCACAGGATCGGACGGTGAGATATGTTCCTCATAATACTTTCCAAGTGACGTGAAAGCCGGCGCATACATCGAGTCACGTTTAAGCGCTGTTATCCAGTGCTTGTAGGATTCGTCCCTCCTCTCACCTAAGATCTATCAATATAACATTGAGCGTCAAAGCAAAATACATACTACCCATGTTCCAATAGCAGGATCCGAGTCTCCATAAACAACGCGCACTTTCTGAGCCAGGGTCCTCAAATGTGTCAATGACGCCTAGAACTTCCGTCAAAGCGCCAGTAGCAAAGTCCAAGTCGCCCAGTTTTGATCTGCACCAAGCATGTTCTTCCCTGGCACGAATACCCTCGTTCAAATCGTCCGGAAGTAACCCATCGACGCGACTGAAAAGTTCTGCGGCTTGCTCCCATTGCTCGGCCTCTTCCATAATGTACGCCTTGCCCATTAGTGCGCTGATGTTGTCTGGCGAAACGGCGAGGATCTCATCGATCAATGACAACGCCCGGACATGATGCTTTGGGGGGAATAGATGAACCAGGCTCGTAGCGAGAATAACCTTGAACCCAAGATGCATCCTGGACGAACGCAATTGAAGCTTCCCGTTGTTCCACGCGAGAGAGTGTACTCACAAATTCAGCGATTTACCATGGTTGTTTTCTGTGCGTCGTGTGAGCTCGATCCCTGTTTCCGCTTGCTTGATTGCATTTGCATAGTCGCCTTCGCGCAGGTAGACATCAGCAAGAAGTCGGGTAGCAACAAGGGAATCGGTTAAGCGAGCTTGAGCGTCCTGTGTATGATCTGTCAAGCTCTGTCGCAGCAAAAAAGGAGATCACTTACAAAGACCATGTCAAGGCCAACATCGGGATCGTCATTTGGACCAGGATCTTCTTCGTCTTTATCAACTTCTGAAGGTATAGCATAATAGATGAAGTATCCTTTGAGTATGGCGGTCAAAGGATGTTCGGGAAATATCAACATGAAGAGGCGCAGCAAGGAATAGTCATAGCCCTCCACTGATTCCACATCTTTCCGGTCAAGAAAGAGCATCCAGGCTAGCTCGTCAGGCAGCTTGAGGATTATAGCTCCGTTAACCATAGTGTCGACTTCATCCGATAGTTTTTGCTTAGAAGCGGCTGACTTTGGTAGCGCGAACAGGTAACGTTGCTTGTGCTGAAGGAGCTTGTTCTCAGTAGAATGCCGAAGCTCATCAGATGTGTTGGGATGACTGATTATTTCGTTGTACAACGCTGGGAGCTGAAAAGATCAGAAGCGGTCTCAAAACTGGTCGAAGCGCACTGACTCGAGACCGACTCCATATCTCTATTCCAACGTCTTTCCTCAACTGGTCAGGACCAGCAGCGCCCAACCGTGTTCGCCGTTTCTCGACCTCCTTCTTCAGGTATTGGGCCTCGTCATTCTCCAAGATGGAAACAATCTCTTCTAGGACTGGTAAGCTATTATGAATGGCTTCTTGGGTTTCGAATGTCGTCGTGGCTGTAGGATTGGTGGGATCCGGCGGTGGCAAGGTAGACAGTAGACCATACAACTTCGATTCAGGGAGGAGCAGAGAAAGTGCTTCGACGAGTTCTAAAGTTGTTCCTCGCGTCCGACGCAATTGGATGAATTTCTGCAGTGTTTCGGCACATTTCGTGGCGTCAGGTCTGCATCCAAGTCAATAAAACGAAACCGCAAGGCCGATAAGGACGTACGACAAGGCTAATAATCGCTGCAGAGTATGGGCGAACTTGTCCCAGTTTTCCGTCCTTTCATAAAAGCGTGCCAGACCCTGGTCATCATGAGAATATTCAAGGACAGATAGCCTATTCGGTTACGCACCTGCCATCCAAGCGCCTGCGCTGGATTGTTGTCGATGGCTCTCTGATACGCCTGGTGCCACCAATGAGATTTTGCGCAAAAATTGGTGCATAAATAGTTACTTGCTCGCTTTTCTCGAGTTCCCCTAGTTCAAGGAGAGCGAGCCCGAGGAAGACATTGCTGTTCCGAGACGTGAGGGTGCGAGAATTTAGCAAGAGATCAACATACGCGTTGTAATTGTCGCCCTCATAGTCGAGTACTTTCTCTGCGTTGTCCCTGGCGCTGGCGTAGTCTTTCTTGTTAATGGCATCTCTGGCTGCTTTGAGGCGTGTTTTGACAGACATGGTGACCGTTTATTGACAAGAACATCGATCAAATCATGGTCATGACATTGATCTCGACAAAGGGACTACGCGACAATATACTCATACACAAGGGAGTTATTTATCTATCCTCAGTCATGCATTGAGCCATTGCGGAGGGCGTTTCTCGATGAAAGCAGTCATACCTGTAGACGTATATAGTCCTTCAGAAACCGTACACGCTGACTCGAATGTCACTTACCCTCCTTCTGATCTTTCGTGGCAAACAGGCCGTGACAAGTTCGTCGTTCGAATATCAAGCCCTCCGAGAGAGTCAAATCAAAAGCTGCGCGTCGGAAACATCAATAAACGTGGCGCCGTCTAATGGCAAGAGTGCTGTTTAGTCTTACCTGCGTTCACTGCCTCCTTCCCAGCCTGAACGGCAAGTTGTCCTTTGCTGGCAATGGCTTGTGCTACGGCGACGGCCTCTTTGACAACACCACCCTCGTCTTCCGTAACGATTCGACTGACCATTCCCCACCGTTCCGCTTCTTCAGCCGATACCGTACGTCCGGTTAATACCATTTCCATTGCACGAGACTTTCCGACTGCGTGTGCAAGACGTTGGCTTCCACCGCCACCCGGAATGATACCCAAGTTTATTTCAGGCTGACCAAACTTGGCAGTTGAGGACACCAAGATTATATCGCACATCAGAGCGAGCTCGCAGCCACCACCAAGCTACACCACACATTAATACAATCGTTAGGCGAATGGAATTCGAGGTACCGCCAATCCGCTGACAGCAGCGATAACAGGTTTATGCAGCTTGTTAAGGAAAGACCAATTGTCGAGAAAATTGTTTTTGTACATAGAAGAGACTAAGACGAGGTGATTAATCCATGATAATCATTTTTCTCCATTGCGTACTCACAGTCTGCATCTTTCATCTCCTTGATGTCGCCGCCAGCTGCCGAAGAGGATGAGAAGTAGCGTGAACAAGCGAGGACAACCGTACCAGCAAAGGCTCTGTCAGATCCTGTCAAGACTATAGCACCAACAGAGGGATCTTGATCAGCGTCGCTCATAGCCTTGTTCAACTCGGCAAGAAGAGGGGAGTTGAGGGCATTGAGGACTTTGGGTCTGTTGAGAGTTATGAGAACGACTCCAGAGTCAGGTCTCGACACCAGAATGAGCTCGTAGTGAGAGGACATGTCAGGAAAAGTGAATGGGGGGATGACGGAGGAGAGTATGGAGGCGAGTATAAGTATGAGTCCAGTCCATGGTAATGTTATCCCGCTGTTCGTTGTAGAGCTGAGTAGAACTGCTGGAGTCCGATATCATCTTTAGATTTTAAAAGACCGGCCGGTACAGACAAAGGGGGAACATGATTTCCAAGGGCGCTTGCCAGTGTCTGATGGAGGCGCGCAAAGCTGTTTCAGTATTTGGGTTGTTGAAAAGTGCACGGACCCGGTACACGTGACGACCTCTCGTGTTTCTTCATTACCACCACCACGATCGTCT
The DNA here is from genome assembly GCA_036872995.1 of Hymenopellis raphanipes. NCBI lineage: Eukaryota > Fungi > Basidiomycota > Agaricomycetes > Agaricales > Physalacriaceae > Hymenopellis > Hymenopellis raphanipes. The sequence continues at coordinate 1,086,634 of JAYMDG010000021.1, forward strand.
GCACTTCCGTTGAACTCGGCAACGGAATAGTTCTCTGACTCTGCCGCCGTCTATCCGTTAACCCCTTGGTCTCGTGAACGCTTTTACAATGCCGAAACCCAAAGGCAAACCAGCTGCAAAGCAGCCCAATGCTCCACCCATCTACGCGCCGAAAGACCTTGTCCTGGGCAAAGTACGCGGCTATCCATCTTGGCCGGGCTGGATTGTCGATCCCGGAGATGCGCCACCAAAGGTCAAAGCAGAGCGGCCCGGCAAGGGTGGTGCCAAAGCGTCCAATCTCTTTTCCTTGGTGCAGTTTTTCCCCACGGGAGACTTGTGCGTAATTTCTCGTGCTTTTTGGACGACGAATGTTGTTGTGTTGACGCTCCAGCTACTTTACAGTGCATGGCTAGCGCCAAAGGACATATCTAAACTCAAATCCCATGAGATAGATGCCTACATAAATGAACCTACGAAAAAGAATGGTGAATTGCTTGCAGCCTATCGCGTGGCATTAAAGCCGGAAGAGTGGGAGGCGGGTCGTACAACAATGGCCACAGAGGCGGATGAAGACGCCGAGGCAGATGCAGATGCCGACATCGACGAGCTGGCGAGCGAGCCTACTGATGGGAAGCGAAAACGAAAGGTTCCCGCCAAGAAGGGCGGGAAGAAGAGCAAGAAGGAGGCTCATGATGCCGAAAGCGAGGATGACGGTGAGCCTCCAGCCAAAAAATCCAAGAAGTCGGGCAAGAAGGACAAGGAGGACGGTGACAAGAAGGATGAAGATGCTGAGGGCGACGCTGATGGTGAAGTGACAAAGGACAAGAAAGCGTTGGAAGTACGGGACTGGAGACATAAATTACAAAAGACATTCCTGAGCACCAAGGGTGTTGCAGTGAAGGAGTCCGTACGTGTTCATTTTCGTCTTTCTGCTCATTCCTCTTCACAGTGCTGTGATTCCCTTTCATTCGCCGATTTCTGCAATTTTGTTACCCTTCACTTTGGCCGAACTTGACTCGCTCATCGTCACTCTCTCAGGACATGCCCGCCATGGATGCTCTATTCAAAACAGTTGAAAACTACGAGGCGATTACCATTGACCAACTTACTGTGCGTCGTTTTCCTGCCATGTCCTAGGGTTAGGGTTCCGCCTTCACCCGATTTTCCTCCCTCCTTCTTTCATCCCTTCCATTGCCACTTCTGCAACGGGTATTTTCCATTTCTGATGACCTTAGCTCGTCCTGGGGACCCTTTCCAGGCCATCCCAGGCAGCTATTCGATGTTATTGCAACTTCGTATTTCTGGACGCCTCGCTAATCGTTCTTTTTTGCAGTTCTCGAAGATTGGAAAAGTGATGCGCCATATCAATGCTCTTGGTGACGACAAACTACCTCCAGGATGTGAGGCGCAGTTCAGATTCCGCGAGCGGGCAAAGACTTTGGTCGATCGATGGCACCAGGTCTTGAACGGGGGCAAGGAGGACGCTGCCAAGAATGGTCATGGTGTCAAGGAGGTCAAGGAGGAGGCCCCCGCTGTTAAAGGCGAAGTCAAAACAGCAGTGGTGGAACAGAATGGCGACACAACGATGGATTCCATGTTCCCTCCACCTCCAAACATGAAGCAGGAGGTGCCAATGGCATCACCTGCCCCCCAACCTGCGACCAACGGCACGGATAAGATGGATGAAGACAAAAAGCCCGAGGATCTTATACCTCCGCCCGATGAGAAACCCACAAACGGTAAGTCTCGTTCGGGCGCACCATAGGATTCGATACTGATACCCCCCGTTTCCAGTGCTAGTTGAAGACGCGTTTATGGGCGACCTAACTATGGATATGTCTATGGAATCGTAATCTCCCATTGTGATATATGGCTCTGTTTTTGTAACTTCTGCGCCTCCCCCTCACCGCTTTGTTCGTTGTTTTTGCTAATGTCCATTTGCTCTACCTTTTATCTATCCGTCCTATGCCCTTGCTTCACCGTGTACTTGTCTTTCTTTGTGTTTTTACTACTGATATAAGTACAGTAATGAACTCAGATCATCGCTGCCTGGGAATTCAATCGTTGGTCGTGTGCGTGTGCGTTGTTCGTATATACTGTATTGGGCGGGGAGGAATATATATTTTCGGTTCACTAATTATATCGGGTTCGCTGGTTTGAGCCTCGTATGCGAGCAACACACTTGTGGAAGAGGATTCCTGCTACCCTGTAGTAGGTTTGGTGCACTTTGAATTCAGGGATTTTCGCCTAAAACGGCAAAGTGCCTGACCAACATTGACGTCATTTCTCACGCTTATCAGGGTCCGTGCACCATTCACGGTAAAAGTAAGGTCATGTGCCACTGAGTAAGCAGAAGGTTCTCGTCGCAATTAAACCAATTAAAGGAAAAGTAAGGTCACGTGACATAAGGTGACTAAGGCGCACATGGATGGGGCGCCGCGTGGCCTTTACACCTTGAGCTTTTGGTGGTTGATGGCATCAAAATGCCAGACTATGACATCATTGTCGGGCATTCAGCTTAAACCAGCGTTGTTTTAGAGCTTAATTGGTAAATAGATGTCGGAAGCGGGTGACAGTAATGGGGAAAATTATATTGTTTGGGTTGAGACTGGTTGTGGATATGTTTTGTGGCACTGCGGGTTTTTTGCAGTGTGGTCCTACCCACGTGGAAAAATGGGTGAGCGAAATCGGACCGCGTCACCCGCATACACCTTGAGCTGCACTTTTTGATGGCATCAAAATGGACAAGTATGACATCATAGTTTTGCAGCTGGCTGCGAATCGAGTATTGCAGTCGAGGTATCGTTTGCAAGGGCGGCGAGAGAATTTTTAAAATTGATTGTGTTTGCATGGTCGTTCAATTTCCAGCGCTAGGTGCGCTGCTGGACGAATTTTCCCTCCGTCGCAGGTCGAGTCGCGGCCACGTGGAAAAATGGGTGAGCGAAATCGGACCGCGTCACCCGCATACACCTTGAGCTGTACTTTTTGATGGCATCAAAATGGACAAGTATGACATCATAGTTTTGCAGCTGGCTGCGAATCGAGCATTAAAGTCGAGATATCGTTTGCAAGGGCAGCGAGGATTTTTAAAATTGGTTGTGTTTGCATGGTCGTTCAATTTTGCAGCGCTAGGTGCGCTGCTGGACGAATTTTCCCTCCGTCGCAGGTCGAGTCGCGGCCACGTGGACAAATGGGTGAGCGAAATCGGACCGCGTCACCCGCATACACCTTGAGCTGTACATTTTGATGGCATCAAAATGGACAAGTATGACATCATAGTTTTGCAGCTGGCTGCGAATCGAGCATTAAAGTCGAGATATCGTTTGCAAGGGCAGCGAGGATTTTTAAAATTGATTGTGTTTGCATGGTCGTTCAATTTCCAGCGCTAGGTGCGCTGCTGGACGAATTTTCCATCCGTCGCAGGTCGAGTCGCGGCCACGTGGACAAATGGGTGAGCGAAATCGGACCGCGTCACCCGCATACACCTTGAGCTGCACTTTTTGATGGCATCAAAATGGACAAGTATGACATCATAGTTTTGCAGCTGGCTGCGAATCGAGCATTAAAGTCGAGATATCGTTTGCAAGGGCAGCGAGGATTTTTAAAATTGATTGTGTTTGCATGGTCGTTCAATTTCCAGCGCTAGGTGCGCTGCTGGACGAATTTTCCATCCGTCGCAGGTCGAGTCGCGGCCACGTGGACAAATGGGTGAGCGAAATCGGACCGCGTCACCCGCATACACCTTGAGCTGCACTTTTTGATGGCATCAAAATGGACAAGTATGACATCATAGTTTTGCAGCTGGCTGCGAATCGAGCATTAAAGTCGAGGTATCGTTTGCAAGGGCGGCGAGAATTTTTAAAATTGATTGTGTTTGCATGGTCGTTCAATTTCCAGCGCTAGGTGCGCTGCTGGACGAATTTTCCATCCGTCGCAGGTCGAGTCGCGGCCACGTGGAAAAATGGGTGAGCGAAATCGGACCGCGTCACCCGCATACACCTTGAGCTGCACTTTTTGATGGCATCAAAATGGACAAGTATGACATCATAGTTTTGCAGCTGGCTGCGAATCGAGCATTAAAGTCGAGGTATCGTTTGCAAGGGCGGCGAGAATTTTTAAAATTGATTGTGTTTGCATGGTCGTTCAATTTCCAGCGCTAGGTGCGCTGCTGGACTAATTTTCCATCCGTCGCAGGTCGAGTCGCGGCCACGTGGAAAAATGGGTGAGCGAAATCGGACCGCGTCACCCGCATACACCTTGAGCTGTACTTTTTGATGGCATCAAAATGGACAAGTATGACATCATAGTTTTGCAGCTGGCTGCGAATCGAGCATTAAAGTCGAGATATCGTTTGCAAGGGCAGCGAGGATTTTTAAAATTGATTGTGTTTGCATGGTCGTTCAATTTCCAGCGCTAGGTGCGCTGCTGGACGAATTTTCCATCCGTCGCAGGTCGAGTCGCGGCCACGTGGAAAAATGGGTGAGCGAAATCGGACCGCGTCACCCGCATACACCTTGAGCTGCACTTTTTGATGGCATCAAAATGGACAAGTATGACATCATAGTTTTGCAGCTGGCTGCGAATCGAGCATTAAAGTCGAGGTATCGTTTGCAAGGGCGGCGAGAATTTTTAAAATTGATTGTGTTTGCATGGTCGTTCAATTTCTAGCGCTAGGTGCGCTGCTGGACGAATTTTCCATCCGTCGCAGGTCGAGTCGCGGCCACGTGGAAAAATGGTTCGGCGAAATCGGACCGCGTCCCCCCCATACACCTTGAGCTGTACTTTTTGATGGCATCAAAATGGACAAGTATGACATCATAGTTTTGCAGCTGGCTGCGAATCGAGCATTAAAGTCGAGGTATCGTTTGCAAGGGCGGCGAGAATTTTTAAAATTGATTGTGTTTGCATGGTCGTTCAATTTCCAGCGCTAGGTGCGCTGCTGGACGAATTTTCTGATTGTGTTTGCATGGTCGTTCAATTTCCAGCGCTAGGTGCGCTGCTGGACGAATTTTCCCTCCGTCGCAGGTCGAGTCGCGGCCACGTGGAAAAATGGGTGAGCGAAATCGGACCGCGTCACCCGCATACACCTTGAGCTGTACTTTTGATGGCATCAAAATGGACAAGTATGACATCATAGTTTTGCAGCTGGCTGCGAATCGAGCATTAAAGTCGAGATATCGTTTGCAAGGGCAGCGAGGATTTTTAAAATTGATTGTGTTTGCATGGTCGTTCAATTTCCAGCGCTAGGTGCGCTGCTGGACGAATTTTTTCCCTCCGCCGCAGGTCGAGTCGCGGCCACGTGGAAAAATGGGTGAGCGAAATCGGACCGCGTCACCCGCATACACCTTGAGCTGTACTTTTTGATGGCATCAAAATGGACAAGTATGACATCATAGTTTTGCAGCTGGCTGCGAATCGAGCATTAAAGTCGAGATATCGTTTGCAAGGGCAGCGAGGATTTTTAAAATTGGTTGTGTTTGCATGGTCGTTCAATTTGCAGCGCTAGGTGCGCTGCTGGACGAATTTTCCATCCGTCGCAGGTCGAGTCGCGGCCACGTGGAAAAATGGGTGAGCGAAATCGGACCGCGTCACCCGCATACACCTTGAGCTGCACTTTTTGATGGCATCAAAATGGACAAGTATGACATCATAGTTTTGTGAGCTAGCTGCGAATCGAGTATTGCAGTCGAGGTATCGTTTGCAAGGGCGGCGAGAATTTTTAAAATTGATTGTGTTTGCATGGTCGTTCAATTTCCAGCGCTAGGTGCGCTGCTGGACGAATTTTCCATCCGTCGCAGGTCGAGTCGCGGCCACGTGGAAAAATGGGTGAGCGAAATCGGACCGCGTCACCCGCATACACCTTGAGCTGTACTTTTTGATGGCATCAAAATGGACAAGTATGACATCATAGTTTTGCAGCTGGCTGCGAATCGAGCATTAAAGTCGAGATATCGTTTTTGCAAGGGCAGCGAGGATTTTTAAAATTGATTGTGTTTGCATGGTCGTTCAATTTCCAGCGCTAGGTGCGCTGCTGGACGAATTTTCCCTCCGTCGCAGGTCGAGTCGCGGCCACGTGGAAAAATGGGTGAGCGAAATCGGACCGCGTCACCCGCATACACCTTGAGCTGTACTTTTTTGATGGCATCAAAATGGACAAGTATGACATCATAGTTTTGCAGCTGGCTGCGAATCGAGCATTAAAGTCGAGATATCGTTTGCAAGGGCAGCGAGGATTTTTAAAATTGGTTGTGTTTGCATGGTCGTTCAATTTGCAGCGCTAGGTGCGCTGCTGGATTTAATTTTCCCTCCGTCGCAGGTCGAGTCGCGGCCACGTGGACAAATGGGTGAGCGAAATCGGACCGCGTCACCCGCATACACCTTGAGCTGTACTTTTTGATGGCATCAAAATGGACAAGTATGACATCATAGTTTTGTGAGCTAGCTGCGAATCGAGTATTGCATTCGAGATATCGTTTGCAAGGGCAGCGAGAATTTTAAAAATTGGTTGTGTTTGCATGGTCGTTCAATTTCTAGCGCTAGGTGCGCTGCTGGACGAATTTTCCCTCCGTCGCAGGTCGAGTCGCGGCCACGTGGACAAATGGGTGAGCGAAATCGGACCGCGTCACCCGCATACACCTTGAGCTGTACATTTTGATGGCATCAAAATGGACAAGTATGACATCATAGTTTTGCAGCTGGCTGCGAATCGAGCATTAAAGTCGAGATATCGTTTGCAAGGGCAGCGAGGATTTTTAAAATTGATTGTGTTTGCATGGTCGTTCAATTTCCAGCGCTAGGTGCGCTGCTGGACGAATTTTCCATCCGTCGCAGGTCGAGTCGCGCCACGTGGAAAAATGGGTGAGCGAAATCGGGGCGCGTCACCCGCATACACCTTGAGCTGCACTTTTTGATGGCATCAAAATGGACAAGTATGACATCATAGTTTTGTGAGCTAGCTGCGAATCGAGTATTGCAGTCGAGATATCGTTTGCAAGGGCAGCGAGAATTTTAAAAATTGGTTGTGTTTGCATGGTCGTTCAATTTCTAGCGCTAGGTGCGCTGCTGGACGAATTTTCCCTCCGTTGCAGGTCGAGTCGCGGCCACGTGGAAAAATGGTTGGGCGAAATCGGACCGCGTCCCCCCCATACACCTTGAGCTGTACTTTTTGATGGCATCAAAATGGACAAGTATGACATCATAGCTTTGTGAGCTCGCTGCGTATCGCGTATTAAACTCGAGACGACTGTGTTTACGGTGAGTGATGCGGCGGGCAGGTTGTTTTGCCGGATTACCATCCGCGATGCCGAATACCTGCCCTAACGAATATGCCAGCGTTTGATCTTCCCACTGTTGCTCTCTTCTCGTTGGTCACTTGAACATATCTGTTTATACTCGTCCCTCGTATTTACCATTGCCCTTTCGTTCAGCTCTTTAGCTTTAAGCGCCATCGACGGCTCCTTTAGGAGCCTGCGTTTGTTCTGGTGTCAGCCGTTGTTCTCCATGGGTGTTGTCCGGCCCTAAAGTCCTTGCCATGATTTGATAATCAAAAAAAAAAACAAAAAAAACGCGGTGTTCGTCGCTTCCCGCCGTATTTCACTGCCCAGATTACCAGATGGACGGAAGTGCCGAAGTTGGTGAGGGTCGATAATCGTTTGCCTGCTCTCTTCTTACGCCCGTGTGTAGAATACATAGTGGCAGCTCTCCGTTTCCCACCGTTTGCTGCGCCGGAAAGGAAGGTACGTGGGTGTTTCTTTTGGATTCTTCAATCCGTTTTGAAGTCTCGTATAGATGTGGATTTATCGTGTTAAGGTTCGGTTCATCGATTTTTTTTTTTTTTGTTAGCTTACCCGCATTTATTGTCCAACGCAGTGGGTTGGGCGCCCGGAGTCACAGACTTCGTACCGTTTTGTTTCAGGTTTTTTTGCAAGTTCTTATTGATACTTCGTAGATTGCTTACGGAGGAGGAATTGAAATTTGAGGAGCTCGTATCATCGTTCTGGGAGAGTCATTCTCAACACCGCATCGTTGTACGTGCCGATCGACGATGGATCGGTAAATCGAATAAATTTCATTTATCAGACTTGCATTCTGACGACTTGCAGAATTATGGCGGCGGCCAAATTAGTAGGGTGCAGCGTATTCAGGGTATGTCAATGGCCATGCGCTTTCAAGGTTACCATCTATTTTTGCGCGTCGTAGCTTGCGAGACAATAGTTATGAAAGGATCACATTGATGGAGATTTCGGCTGAAGCCGGTTGTTGGTGAACTGCCGCATGGACAGTTGTGTAAAGTCGTAGATTCAAGACATTATCAAAGTCTTTCGCATCTTTGCTTGTGCTAGGTTGGTGCAACTGCACATTGGATTTTTTGTATTTGTTCTTACGAGGTCAGATTTAGATGAGGCGGGTTTCTCGAGTGGTAACATGACTTTAGCGATGCGTTTTGCCTGGTAGACTGAGAATTCTTTGAAGAGAAGAACATGAACGATCCGTTCCTGCGGGTCGTTGTTGCTGCTAAATATCGTGGCGCGCTGAATTTTGTGCAGGCGCTTTTAGCCGAGTTGGCATCAGTTGGTTCTTTGTGAATAGAACTTCTAATTTTGGAATTTGTTTTATGGAAATTTTGAGGCGTTCTCTTATGTCTTTTAATGGAAGGACCTGTTTTTATCTACTGGGAAGTCTCTCCACAAGTTCCGACAAACATTTCCAAATTTAAAGGCAAAGTCGGCGCGGAGTTACGATGAATTGCCATTTTAGGTGTAATGGTTCAGCTGGATCAGGTTGCTCGTAGCGGCAGTGGTTGGCCATAGTTATCCCCCTAGGCTTAGTGAATTTTAAATTTAAATCCACAGTTGTGTCTTTTGTCGAGTCATTGGTGTGGCCATTGTTCCATTTAATATAGTGTGGAGTATGTGTTGATGACGGTTCGGCCACATTCCGCGTGATTCATTTGTGCGGCAAATCATTGCTTTGATTAAGTAAACATCGGAGAGGGAAGATCGGAGGCCTGAAGCGTGGGCCATAGATTTCACGGAACGTCTCGGAGCTCGACACAAGGCATTCTGCAACTTTCGATGTGGTTCGCCGCAAAGGGAAGGAGAACCTCAGTATGATATGGGTCCTTTTTGGAAATGGTGACGATTGTCACTGGTAACCTGTTGTGACATTTTCGGTTTCTTTACGTTTGTCATCAGCTTCAACATTTTTGTCAAGATTATTGGGGGAAGGTGTATACTGGTTTTCGGGTCCTTTTTTCGGTGCAACCATGTCGTGTTCTTCTTTGAATCACGCATCTGAGGACGAGGTTGAACATTTATTATTGGATGCCTACGGATCTCCGTTTCTTACACCAACAACCGCCGGTTCGTCATCTGTGGAGATTGTTACAGGCGCAGGTTAGTGTGTGCGCAGTATCTGAGTTCGTTTACCGTAATACTGAAAGTGTGATAGGAGCCACTTTGCCCACCGGTTTTTCCTTATCCATTGCTCCGGAATTTGTTTTGGATCCTGCCATCGCGATTGCGGATTATGTTGGTGACTCATACATTTGGCGAGTTGGTCGATTGTTCCAAGATGTACCAACGGAACCTCTTCGCCGGCGTACATTCTGAGACCACCGGCTGTGAAGAGAACGACCTTTTACTGTATTGTTGTTGGTTTGAAAGTTGGCGTAGTCACTAACTGGTGCGTTTCTTTTTTCGTGATTGGTTGTGTATTTTCTTATTTTTTATACGATTGCCGTCTTCGTGATCGTCCTTGTTATTTATTTTTATTTTTTTTCATTTTTCGATTGTTTATCTGATTAACGTCGTTCAGGGAAGATGCACAGACTTGTGTCCGGGTGTTTTCGATGGTTTTCATGTGAAAAAGAAAAGTCAAAGTGCCGCGTTGGAATTTTTCAATTCGAATTGCAAAGAGGTAATGTCCGCATTGGACATCTTAAGGATAGATCTCGGTAAGCTTTTGTTTTTGTATTTTTCATCGATATTCAAGTTGATATCGTATATGTATTGCAGGGCGCGTCAATCCAGCTTTTCTTGCTGATCGTCGTTCTTGGTGTGTTACGGTGTGATGTTTGAGATTCAAAGTACTGTGTGGAGTATGAGGCGTACAAGTGTGGCGGTGTTACTGAGAACATGAATGTAATGCGTGTTTTTTTTTTTTTTTTGATTGGGATTGACCCGTTGCGGGTGATTTTTTGTTAACAAGTTAAGGTTGTTTGCATAATATTGGAGTTGTTGGACCAGGTAAGAAATGCTCGATTTTCACGAACATATGCAGACGGTTGCGGCTGTAAGTATTGAGTGAATAGATTCGCGTTTTTTTTTTTATGTGTTGGCGACGTGGTATTCTTAGCGGAAGGAGCAACCTTTGAATGTAGAATACGTCGATTTAACGTCTGAGGTTCGGACTCAAAGCAAAAAAAAAAAGCTTCGTTTGTGCGAAGAAATGCTGATTGGTTTTTCGGTTGTGGAAGTATTATAAAGGAGCGTAATGCTATCCGTATTTATGTCGTGATACATCCAGTCATAGAGAAATGTGATGCGGCGATGATATCCTTTTGATAAGGTCCCTTTGCGACCATTTCAAACGTGCGAATCCTCTCTCATCTCATCATCTGCTTCCTCGTCTGCGATCGGCGACACATTCAAGTCGTTGAAACCACTTGTCGCTATCTGATAAGTTGAATATCAATAGGAATGTGCTGGTGCAACTGCATGGAGCGCTTACCACTGTAGACGTGTCTTCACGAATTTCCGCCATTCGAACGTGTGTTTGAATTTGAGGGCGAGACTGTAGCCAATATTGGACTTTCGAGAGTAGGAGTCGTCGGCAGCTTCTATTATCGGTCGGCGATGTTGCTGGAACCCGAATCCTTCTGGTGGTGTAGTCGCGTCCTTGGAAATGTGTCCTTATTTTTCTCTGTAATTCGCTGGGAAGAGGAGTGTGATGTAGGTGATGCACATCGCATATGATGATGTTCGCGAAATTGGAGAAGGCGTCGGACCCATCTAAAAACTATGTGAAACATATAAAGCGCCGTTACACAGGTGAAATGAGAAGGAACGTACGCATTTTTCGAACGCGCTGCAGAATATTCGCGCGCGTCGACGTTGTATCGGATCCGACATGATTTCGGTTCCATCGATAAGAATCATGGTGCTGAGAGCGTGTATTTCTTTCCACGCTATGATTCCTAGTTGGAGCGTGGCTCGAATGTGTGTCACGTTTTTGTGTATAGTTGTCATCCTCTGAGAGGAGACGGTCGTCGTGGCCAGACCTGATTATATGTAAGCTTTGTCAATGACAAGCATCGAAGAAATAGTGTAACCCACCTCCGAGAGTGACGAGCGAACCTGTCACCGCCATCACTTTTCCGATGATGTGAAGGTGATCGAAGATCGCGGCCGTACCTCCAGCAACAGTTGTCGCAACGCCAAGCGCTTTGACAGCCGAGTGAGAAAGCGCCGTGAACATTGTTCGTGCACGAAAGTTTCGCTGTCGAGCTTAGTCTCAGCTTTATATTTGGTGCTTTATTACGTACCGCGTTCAGCTGTGCGATGCAAAGCTCGAAGAAATCAATCTCCGGTCCTGCAGCGGTGACGAATGCGCTTAAGATCGATAGTTGCTCGATGGTTAGGAGATTTCTTGCGAGAGCAAACTGCGGCTCGTTCGCCGAGTTGGCCATCGACGTAATGATTTTGATGACGGATGGCAGATGTAAGTCGTTCAGAGCTTGGCTGCTGTCAGCAACCATCAGCGCAGTGGTCAATATTATTTTCAGGTCCGGCGGCGTATGTTCCAATCTAAGAGATTCATCAATAATAATTATCATGTTCGATGGGCGACTCACATGGCGACCCAACTGTGCTCCGTCTCCTCTAGGATCTCTAATAATTTTTGATAGTTTTTGTTTAATGACGTAAAAAAATTGAAATTTTCAGTCCGATTGCGGTGGAGAATATCAGCAGCCGTCAAACGGATCTGTTCGACGTTGTCGGGTGCCACTAGATATAGCCTTTGTTGGTTGGTAGCGTAGAAGATTCCGCCGGCGCCGTTCAATCGTCGGTGGTCTGGTTGCGGAAACGGCTGGATCGACATCGTTAGGCTGGCGATTTATTGAGAAGGGTGGTGGCGGCGGGGTATCTACTGGATTGAGCATTCCGCATGGTTATGATATACACTTACGATTATGACGTAGATATGGGGATGTGAGAATACCGTACTTCGCGCGTATGAAGTTAATTATTTCCGTGGCTGGATCGATTTATTATTAAAGTAAGATTTTAATTAAAGTATCAGTTAAAGGCAAACATGGATGAGTCGTGATGATTGTTGTTTGTAGTCCGGAACATGTTTCGTTCCATGCGGAGTGTTATTGAAGGTGTGCTTGCAAACACATTGGTGGTTCAACTAATGGGAATGCTTACGCGTTTTTTCACTACATTTTAGTTGTTGATCTCGATTCATTAATGTGCTGAATCGTTTCCACGGGTGGACTGTATGAAGTCGCACCAGCGTACATTTAAATTTTCGCGTTCGATTTCATCCGTTTGTCGTGGTGGCAGATTTGCTTCCTATACAAGTGCTTGAAACGTTCGTGCTAGTTTTTGCAGCAGCGTTGAAGGCGTAAGTGAACTAGGTCGTTGACATTGAAAGCACTGAAGCACGATGATGGGTACTGCGCGCGACGCAGCGTGCGCGCTCGATCATCCTTGATTTGTTGTAATTCAGAAGATAGGCTTCGTGAGAGATAACAAAAAAGTAACGAATACATATTCGCCTGAAGCGTAAACCCCCGCGGAAAAATGCGTGGTGATCTTTTTGGGAGTGCTCTTGTCTTTTGGTTAATTTGTTGTATTTTATGTCGTTGAGTGTGTGTATTCGACCATATTTCATGTTTCTAAGTCGATAATTTCTATAGAGCTGGCCGTGCATTACGGACTCGCAGATGTGTCGCATTGTACCACACGCAGTGCTATTTGTCTGTCATATGTGTTGATTGTAAGCCGATAGAGTGAGAGCCTGTATGTATACTGTATTACCGGTAATATACGAAAGAATTCATTGTAACCCAATTTGGACGCGCAGGTTTGATTGCAGATCTGAAATACAAGTCTTTGATGTAGCTACGCAATCCCGAAAAGCAGTCGCTGACGATGCAGACAGAGGAGCGCCAACACAGTTGAAACTCCGATGGTAATGAAATATCGAATCATCGGTGTCGCCATCGTGCCGTGTTCGGCTTGTGTCGCGTGTGAGTATTCGGGTTCCGGTCCGGTGAATTTTGCATGTTCCTGATATTGCATCTTCGTCACCTACCATCATGACACTTCAAACGGCGACTAATCCCGGATTTGAGGTTCTAGTTTTTTTTTTGTTATACTATAGGTGTTAACATACATTTAGGTTTCGTTGCCTAATGGTGCTTCTCATTCAAGAAACCAATATCAAAGCACTTCGCAAGTGAGTAAATACAACGTGTTTGCGTTGTGTTGTGTTTTTTTTTTTTCAGTTTGGTCTCCACGAAAATCCGGGGCATTGCTCCTGTATTCCGAATTTGATAATGCAACTCCTTCAAGCTGAAGAAGCGCTTCATGCCGATGCACAGTTTCTGTCTGCACGGGTAGCGAAGTTTGTTTCGCATCATAAACATTCGGTGCTCCTTGAAATTAGGACATCTTGTCGCACCCTCATCAGCACATGTCTGGAGGCTTTAGCTCATGCTTGTCGGTTCATCCACGCTTGTCACACCACTTTCGTCTGTCAATTTTCACCTGGAATTCCTCTGGACGATAATGCTCGGCAAAGTTTGGAGTCTATGTCGATGTTGTTTCGCAATGCGCGTGAAGCGTTATCGATTGTTCAACCTCGTCTCGACAAATTGGGGCAAGTACTTGTTGACGAGTTGACTTGGTCGCCTATGTATATGCACTTTTTGCGCGTCCTTCAGCTTCTTCCGTTTACGGGCTGCCGAACCGGGCTATCCTCGTAGATGATATCCCTACACTCATCGATCTGATGAAAACTCATATGCAGGACATCGTCGACTGCATGGGACTTTTTGAAACGAGGATGCAGTCATTTTGGGCATCGTTTATTAATTCAGATTGGGCTCGGGATGACTTTGACAATCGTCATTTTTCCGCTGCGTTGGTTGAGGTTTTTGGATGTTTTCTAGCACATAGATATGGTGCGAGACATTTGCTGTTAGGTCTGAGTGACGCGGATGGAGAAGTTTGGTTAGATGCACGTTTTGAAACCATGTAGTTCCGTTGAATGATATTAGGATGAACTCGAAATAGAGATGGAATATGAATTGCATAACGGATATGCGTCTAGTCGGTGCGAAAACTTCTTCCTGTATTTTATTCTATTTTTCGTTGATGTTTTTCTGTTTTACCTCAGTTGTTATACGATTGTAGTGTGTAATGACTTTTTATATTCTGTCTTTTAGTGCTGAACAGGGTTCCACAATTCCCATCAATGAGAATGTGATATTGAATATTCTTCATTGGTTGTTTTTGCTTAATGCTGAGTGATTCTAGCTTTGGGAAAGTATCGCGGTTAAATTGTAGTCATATTAGTCATCCTTTATACGTGTGTGTACGATTTCCCATGTTATACGCTTTCGAATGTATGGGATGTCGGATTGAGTGAAGTTGAATGTTTCTTGGCCGCAAGATATGACCCGCAAAATTTGACAAGTAAAAACGCCACAATCGTACCCATTTTCTTGCTGGGGGGTATTCTGTATGGAGTAAAATTCCAGATATTTTTAGAGCGACAAAGGAACGTACTTTTGCAAGTGTAATCTCGCCAGCCAGCAAAATCGAATGTTTTATTTTTCTTATCTCGGTGTTCGGCATCCAGGTATTCTCGTAGGCGCTTAAATGACATTTAAGGATGTTAGACGTGACATGGCATGGAAGATGGTACCTTGAAATCATTCGCATTCGGCGGGAACAAGCTGTCGTATAATTCTATGCGTTGTCGGCGAAAAATTGATCGCCGCAGTTGCCCAATGGAGGTTGTTGTAATTTATCGGAATCAGAATAATGTCTTTTGCAAATATGTCGGTCTGCAATGAATGTGTCAAGATGATGTTTTCTGAACGTATACGTTCATACCTTGCTTGACCATTCTGCTAATCGCCCTTTTGTGAAGCGAAGTTGACCAATTTAGGCCAAAAGAACGTTGAGAAGTAATGGACTTTAATCTTGTTCTTTTCCGCATGGTCTGCGAGTAAGGCGCCGTAAAAGTTTATGATCTCGTCATTGATCCATCGCGTTGGCTGCAGTTTTTGGATATCATGCGCAGATATCTGTTCTCGACCGTATTTTGCGATAATTCCGGTTCGTCTTTGTAATGTGTTCAAAATACGTTCGTCGTCATCGGAAAGTTTATCGGGAAGAGGTTTAGCTTTTCCTGAACGGATAGATGAAGCGGCTTCGCTTTTTCAACGTAGCGTCGGCTGGTTCCATCCGTTTGCAGGTGTGCTGCGAACTTGAAGTCGTATTATAAGACGTATCCGGGCAGTGTATGTCAACGACGAGGCGTTTCCATAACCATGGTGGACTAAGCTGTTTCAATACTGCGATGTCTGCAGCATTAGTGTTACGAAGGCGGTTGCGTACGTCTTCCAGTTCTGGTTTCGGTGTTACTGAATCTGATGTTGTAGATAATGACGCAACCTAATGCAGTTGTTAACACCCATAGTGTACGACGCTATGTCAAATAGTCACCTTGTCGTATAGAGTTGTAATGCAATTTCGGTGCGTCCGGGATTGTAGAATGTCGTGACCTCGTATGATTAACCAGACATCGTTAGCAATATTGTCTAACGCGTTTGAAAGGGTGTCCTTGGTTTGTTTCATACGGCAACTGTTTCTGTGCTCATTGTTTGCTCACCCGGCATCTGAAAAACGCGTATTCTTCGCGTGGATCGTCGTTTATGTGGCGATAGAAGTAGGATGTTTGTTCAATAAGGTTTTCGAGCATGATGAGAAGGCCGGCATTGTGGTGCTTTCCTGGTATCCACACAGAGAGTTCCGATCGTCCTAAGCATGAACCCAATGCGAGCCAGCTTTCAAGCGGCAACTTTGATATTAGTGGGGTATTCATGATGAAGGCGACAATCGTTATTCGTTCTTCGGCTGGCGTTTCGTGAGAAACGTTAGCGTCTTGAGGCAAATGGTAATGACTTGTACCTTATTCGTTTCTGATAAGATTTGCGGTATTTTTCGTGTCTTAAGATCTAGGTTCTGCCGAAAAAGGTCAAGATGCGTGACGTTTGTAAAGCGATGACATGAATTCTAACAGTGACGGTTGTATAAGATCGAAGACTGAAGTCTTTCTCGATTTGAAAGTCCGCTACTCAGAGGAGCGGACTTTGAATCGCGGCAAAGTTGGATGTTTACTTGAAACCACAGTTGGTAACAATGTGATGGCCCTCCTTAGGCCCCGGGAAGCTCCCCTATACCGCCGGCGCCCCAAGGCCCTCAAAAGTCCAAATTTTTGGGCGCCAAAAATCGCTGAGGTCGGTCACCTCACGTGATCGATGTTACTGCATTTGAAAGCCATTTTCGCTACCCACCATTCTCAGCGACGTAAAACAGCGCTGACAGCGGGATTCGAACGCCTAGGCAACCATGAAAGTAATCCGCCAACGGCTAGCTTGCACAGCGAAACCTGTTGACTATGCATGTGTCCATCAGCACCTCAAGACGGGTTCCTCGTCTCTGAAAAGTCCAATCTTCGCCGGACCTCAGCTCGCATTGCCCTCGAAAGTCCAAATTTTCACCGGGGTTTTCGTAGATTTTGAGCTCTCAAAAGTCCAAACGTTGCCGGCGGTATAGGGGAGCTTCCCGGGGCCTCTCTCCTTTCTGAGCTCGGTAAGTTGTGTTCTGTTATATAATTTTTGCATTTGGCTTTCGTTCGCATTTTAGATTTCATCAGTATGCTGTCCTTCCGTAGAGTATGTCAGCTCGCAAGGTGGTTATGCTACGTTTTTTTACTGACAAGTTTATTTTGGTTGTTCGGAGTCTATTTGTGGCTTACCTTCTTGTTTGTCCGTAGCTTGCGAACACTTTTCAGCCCATAGGAGTTGTGTTGTGCAGTTTCAATCGTTCGGAGTACTTTTATGACCAACTTCGATATAGATACTTGCATATGTACATTGTTTTTTGGTTTGCTGATGTTGATTGCGCTATCATTCGGTTAGTGTACAATTTGTATAAGGGTCAAAGTATGGATTCGAGATCTTAGGTATGGGTGAATCAAAGCTTCGGGGTTGGAAGTAAAAGCGGTATCCGTAGCGCTGCATGGATGCATCCTTTCTGACCGTTGAGAGAGTGTGTATAACGTTTACTTCAAAGTTGAGCGTGAAAATGATTTCCGTCGGAGGTTTATGTTATAATTATCGATAGCTTTTCGGACAGGTAGTATTTACAATTTCGTGTGTTCACTTTTTTTCATTTATATTTTTGGTATTTTGAATGCTTTTCTGTTATTTACGCCCACTGCATGTTGTTGTACGCTTGACGTGCTGCGTTTTCCTTTGCGTTTTGTTTATTAGTGCCTGTGCAACGCCTTTTGGAATACCGTTTACTGAATAGATTAAAAGCGAGTGAGTGTTTTTCACGTAGTATCGGATGATATGCGAACCAACACAGCTTACTGTCCATTTTCCTGCATGTTGTGGCCCAGAAAATGTGGCGTTGTATGTGACGACAAGGCGTCGTCTCAACACTTCTCGATTGAACAAAGATCGGAATGTTTCGGCTGGTTCTGTTACATTTTCACGACGGTCTGCCGCGCGCGGTTTCTGGAAGTCATTATTGTTGTGATCATGATATTGCTCTGGCAATATTTTCGCTGGTGGCGTGAATACAAGTTGGGATGGAAAGTTTGAAGGGGTCGGGGGAGCCAGGATAGGTCGCGTTGCAGATGGGATACGCCACTCTCTGTTTAGAAAGTATTGCTGGCCGATGTAGAATGAGGAGGTGGGTGAATTAATGTTATTTTTCGTTATCACCCTGGGATAGATTCGTGGCTGGATATTCAAGAGATGTCGCATCCATTTAGTGACTGCGTTCATTCCGTGTTGTATAAAAACTCCTGCGATGTAAGCAGTCATTATCGAGCATGTTTCCTGTGAGAATGCGTTTATTGTGTATGACGCTGCATGATAATGGCTTACTTCGCGTGATGATAGTGATTGGATAAATTTGGGATGGCATCTAATTTTCTCTCTAAAGCCATATTTGGTAACCCATGTGTCGATGGTTTCAAACGAAATCGAATCTTGGAGCCTTGTCTACGGGCGGTGAATTGAATGAATTCTTACATGTTATTGGTGCTTACCTCCAATTCGTAAATGGTCGGCATTGGATCGTCACTCATGAGTGCGTCTAACACAGCCATTTCGAGCACTTTATGCCCTAGGATGCTGAGTCTTTCATTGTCGTTAAATTCTTCCTCTTGCGTATCTGGAATACGCAGTGATTTATGGGTGAATACTTGCAAGTACATGTCGTTGTTCATCGTGGGTGGCCAGTTGTGGAAGTTGTTGTTCTTGTCGGAGTTAGCCATTAGCGTGTTAATCGAGGGGGGAAAATGGTTGAGTGAGCATTTCGACTGCCGAAGGAATGCTGTATGTTCGTGTTTGCAAGGGCTTTGTTCAGGCAGGGTTTCCTCTTCTTTTTGGTTTTTTTTTGGTTCGATTTTATTTTATTGCGACCCTGTTCATTAGCCGTCATGCGGGTCAGGTGAATCACGTTTGGTATTCGATGCCCGCTAATAAGTACAGCTGATATTTGTTCGAAATGGGGTGTCTGGGATATTTGGGTCGCTATAGATACAAGCTAACTGCGAAACTATGTAACCTATTGGTCATTTTGCTCCTTCACAATTTCTGTTCAAGTAAAGGTCATCGAGACACTCCCGGAACGACTTATTACTGCATTTTGGGTCAATCGCGTCGCCTTGAGCATTCGGATCTTGCGAATTGGCGATTGTAGACGAGTACCCGAGCAAGAAATCTGTCACTATGAAATCCTTTGGAGTGCACATAGTTTTGCAGGTAGCTGTATTTCAATAAACCATAGGGCCGTTACGATTTCTTTTTGAAATAAATAGGTGTTGGAACATGGGGAGATGCACGAAGTTGTAAATATAACTTGGATGAGGAGATGCTCAATGTTGTAGTTTAGAATACGAATATGCCTTCTGCGTGGTGGGGACGTTGAGGTATTGGATTACACTATGCTTCGGAATACGGAATGGAGTGTCGGGATACTAATAAATGGAGAAGAGCAATCGACAGTCTGTAGTTTGTACCCCGAAAGAATTTTCTGTTCCGACGGTCCGGTTGAGGAAAGGGATATTGTATTTTCAGGTGTCGAAATTGGTCGCTAAGGGAAATAAGGCGCGAGAGCGTTATGTGTTGTCAAGTATTGACAGGACATATTTCAAGGTTATTATGGAACTGATTCAAACAAGAAAAGGCAAAAAATACGACTGGAATTGAAGAGCGCTAATTTCGAGTGTTATCGTTGCGTAGTGGGGTTTTTAAAACACTGCGGCGTTTGACTGTGCATTCATGAAAATTTCTTCTTGGTGAGGAAGTTATGGTATAGTGTTTCCGTGATCGCGGCTTCCAAGGTGGATTTCCGGAAGTATTTTCACGAGAGGATGTTAGGCACAACGTGGGAATTTGTTCGTCCGGCCAGTCATGACCCCTGAATTCGGTTGTCTTGTTGATAGTTTTTATAACGCTCCATTTTTTTTTCCGTCATTCCTAATTCTTGGAACGGCGAGTGCGTTGCCAGCGCGGCGTACGGTCAGCGAAGGGCAAATTTGCTTTTTACCTTGCTGTTTTTCCTTGGGTGGTTGACGTTCGGTGAGCATTTTTCGAATCATTGGGCACGTTGCACTTGAGTAACAAAGTTCTTGCTTGTGCATTAAAGGACATGTCTTTGGACAATTCTGGGAGCAGCACAATTGATCCCACGTACTCGCAGGCGGTTGCTATTAATAGCGTTGTCAATGGCCAAGATGGAGGCAACAGGTTTTCGTCGTTCCCGTTCGATATTTCGGTGCGCGCTTTTTGTTTTCTTCTTTTGTTGTTTTACGAACGACGACGAGCAGACACCATTTTCTCCACAAAGTGTCGGCGACTCTTATTTCCCGTTGGCCCAGCCCTCTTTATCTTCAGTGGATTTTATTCCGCCTGAGATATGGCTAGAGATATTTTCTCTTCTGGTTCCTGTGTGGGGGTATTTGGATTCTGGCACGACGTTCCCGGAGGAATCGTCTAATCCCTCGGATTTTAGTTCGACATCTCCGGCTGAATCTCTCAATCCTTTCCAGGCGCCTTGGTTGTTCACCAATGTGTGCCGTCGTTGGCGAGATATTGCTCTATCGTCATCCAGACTCTGGTCATATTTCGAACTCGACATATCGGATTTGAGCACTTGTTTGACTGCGGAGCAGCTTGCACAAAAAGCGGAATTTTTTCTCCAACATTCTAGGGATCGTCCTATTCATGTGTTTCTTACCGGAGATGTTGGGATCGCCAATAGCCCTTTATTTTCGGTTTTGGGTCGCAGCACGCATCGATGGACCCGCTTTGGAGTAACGACGTCTCCTTTCATGCTAAATTCATTGTCTGGTCTCGATTTGCCAGCTCTTGAAACCTTGTATTTGTTTCCGGATCCGCCCGAATTCGACGTTCGTGGTTTACTACCGGTGGATTTGGTCAAAACGCCCCGCCTCCGTACCTTGCTTGTCGGTTATGAGATGGACAGCACGACTTTCCAATCCATCATCCTTTCATGGAATGGCATCACGAAGATCGTTGGATTTCCCTTGCGTGATCGGCAGGGTTTTGTTATACTTCAAGGAATGAAGCACATCCAGGAGCTATATTTGGTGGCGGCAGTTAACGATGCAGTAATGGCTGACGTCGGCAACGTTTTTCCCCACGGAATACAACTCCCTCATTTGCGCCATCTTTTCATCGACAACCAATTTTCCCCTCGAAAGGTTGCACCTTTCATCCTGGCCAAAATCGGCGGTCCGGTGATGCGCAAGCTTACGATGCTTTTGGGTGATGTGGGATGGTTTTCGTCACTTCCGATGCCCGTCGCTCGACAGCTGGTGGACTTAGACGTCACCTGCGATATCCCAACAGAAAGTTTAGATGGCATGCATAATTTGGCGTATTTATTGGCGCAAGTGTGCAATGTTCGAACGATGGCGCTTCGCGGGATACAGTTTACGTCTAGCTTCTTCTGTTGCTGGGCGTTATCTGCGCGGCAATTTCATTTCCGCATTTACGCGCGTTCGATGTTGCTGACTGCTCCTTCCCCGACGAGGATAGTCTTAGAGCTCTGTCGTGTGTTGTTTCCATGTTGTTCCTCCGAGGTGGTGGTTCAGCGGTTTCGACGTTTTCACCACGAGCACTTGGTGATGATAGGACGGCGCGGACAGTCGTTCTGCCACATTCTGTCCATGGATGCACGTATGAGCATGCAGCATTAAATTTTGGCTGGGCTGGCGCCCGTGAATGGGACAGTGCGACGTGGAATATGACTTGGAAAGGGGAATGAAGCAACGCGCTTTGTAGGGGTTGTGGCTAGGCGGTGCGGAATTCCGCAATTTCGGTGTATGGCACCTTAAAAATAAAATAATGGGGCAGTCGCATGCTCAGAAGTTTGTTTTAAGCGAGTACGATGAAAGGAGGGCGTCCTTGTTCAATGCAATTCTTATTTTCAAAGTAGCCTTTAGCACAGCTGTGTGTCTGTCAAGGTGTCTGTTACCGGACCATGTTGTGCATTTGCGAAGAAAAGTCCGCAAACCTCAGCTGCATGTATCGATTTGGCTGGGTAAATTTTGCGGTTTTTGAAAGGGATGATTTTTGATAATGTTTGGAACAAGAAAATAAATCACCGACATATAGCAACCACTCAGACCGAAGGCCGGTGAGATTTCACGGTCGCGATATTTTCAAACAAGATTGCATCGTTCTAGATGATTAATCTTCTTCCAGAATTCTCGATAACAAAATCAATGTTCCAAAACCCGCGGCTAGTATCTTTTTGAATTTGCTGGGCATTATGACGGTGTCCAGCCCCTGGCAGCAGCTTACTGGCATCTTGTTATGAAATGGAGTGAGAGAGTTTATCTACAATTCATACTTGAGGTCGGCAAGGATCAGGAGATGATAAGTTTCCTTATCAAAACACCTCTCGGCATCGTGAATGCAGCGGTCTCGAATAGAACAACAGTTCATGTTGTCGTGGGTTATAGTTTGGTAGCGAAATCCCGGAATGGCGGGGTTCAAATGTTGTAAGGTTTGATACATGAAGCGTCATTTAATATTTATTGACAGTCAGGTAGTGTGGGTAGTTTTTTTGGCTGAGGATCTTTGTGATTAAGTATAGCTTATTGATGTGATAGTGCTTGTTAGTTAACACGGAAATTATTTTTCAGGGCAGAGGTTGCGAGAAATGATGTTAGGGATAACGTGGGATTTCGGGCGTCGGGCTTAATCGTTCCGGGGTCTCGGCCTTTTCTCGTAGTTTCCTTTCGTTGTCTTTGCCTTTCATAATTCCACAGAATTGGGAGCGCTCCATCGGCGTTGCTGTAGCGGCGTACCGTAACGCGAGGCTAAAGTCCGTTATTATTGTGCGGATTTTGTTCTGGTGCATCAAAAATTTGTGGGTGTTTTCGAATTATTGCGCCCATTGTTCCCTTTTGAGTGATTCTTGAAGCAGTTGTCTGCGCAGTGCGCCCCGGGGGTCTCGTTCGTTTCATGCCTTTGCGTGAGGCATCGGCCGCTGATGCCAGGGTGGTCAACCAAGAAGGAGGAGATGCGTTTTTGTCGTTCCCTTTTACTGCTCCAGTGTGTCCTGCTTTCTGACCTTTTTCGGTCGCATTGTTTCATTTTTGGCTGACCAAAAAATGAGTAGAGAGCACCTGCCGCCTGGTCCAACTCTTATTTCTCGATCAACCACCCTTCCTTAGATTTTCCGCCCGAAATATGGGCTCATATTTTCTGGTATAGTGGAACCGAGTGGGGGCTGGTAGAAGACGGCAAATTTCCGGCGGAGTCGCTGAACGTTTTGAAACCGCCACTCGTGTTCACGAGTGTTTGTCGCGCATGGAGACAAATCGCTGTGTCCTCCCCAAGATTGTGGACCTACCTCGAAATTGATCCCGAGTTGTGCGCCTGGATGACTCCGACGGAGTTCGCATGGAAAATCCAAATATTCTTGCAACGTTCTTTGCTCCCTTCCGCTAGACGTATTCTTAATCGGAGATCCTGGCTTCCCTAACCACCCATTGTTTGCTGTGTTGCGATCATGCTCACATAGATTGCGTCGGCTTGGGATGATTATATCGCCGTCTATATTCCACTCGCTTTCCATCTTGAACTTTCTCTCTTGAAGTCTTGTATCTGTATCCCGACCGACCGCTGGCTATGGACGAATTGGGGTGGATAGACTTGTTCGAAACGCCTCAGCTCCATACGTTGCTGGTTGATTTCGCGATGGATAGTAGCACCCTCAATTTGGTTGTGCTCCGTGGGGTCACTCTCACCAAGATCATTGGGTTCCCTTTGAGGGACCTCCAGTGTTTCACGCTACTCAAGGAGATGGAGTTTGTTGAGGAGCTATCTGTGGTGACGGACCTCAACCGTCTTTCGATGAACATAATCGATCGGGATTTCAGGGGCACCATATGTTTCCCTCGGCTACACCATCTCTTACTGGATAACGTGGATTCGCATAGGGATGGTGCACGCTTCGTTTTTGTCGAAACTTGTTGCACCAGTGATGCGTAAGCTCACCATGTTGTTGTGGAACATGGGATCATTTTTCGTCGTGGCCGACGAACATCCTCCAACAAGTGGTGACGCTGGACGTCACTTGCAAAGCAGCGAGTGTCACCGGGATGCGTAATTTGGCCGATTTAATTGCTCAGATGCGCAATGTTGAGTCATTAAGGTTGCTAAGGGGAGATGAAGTTTACGCCTATCTTCGGCACATTTTGAGAGCGTTGCATCGAACTTCATCTCCCGTCTGCGCATCCTGGATGTTGGTGAAAGCATCTTCCCGACGAAGATAGTCTAACAGCTCTGTCGCACGTGGTGTTTGTTTTGTTTTGCCGGCTCGAGAATCTTCCCGTCTCGGGACGTTTCCGTTGGAATTGACTCGTGCACCAGTTCAGCTGCGAACAATACTGCTGCGTGGCCTATATGGATACTGGCACGGAAATCCAGCACTGGACTTTGCGTGGGCTGAATATCGTGAACCGGATATACGACGTGGAATATGACTTGGAAGGGAGAATGAGGTAACGTCTTTTCGTAGTAATGGTGGCAATGGAGTTATGCAGTTCGCCATGAGTTAATTCATCTATGTTATTAGTCGGGCGATTTGTATGCGAATTTTAAACAGGGGGGAAGGTGTTTATATTCCTTTTTGTTGTCATTTCATGTTTTGTGTTTGGATGTTTAAACAGATTTTTGAAGCGGAAGTAATTGAATCTGTTATACGTATGGTTAAGAGAAAATCAATTGCAGGATTTCGTGAGAATCGCACATCTCTGTGTTCATGTGTTATTGTCTGTTGTAGGAGAAAAATAATGTGTACTCATTGCATATATGTAAAGCGCATGCAATAAAGTATAGCGGCGGGGTTTTGTTACACTTCGTATATGAGTTCCAAATCTCTCCTCCAGCAGTCGTTAGGAGGATCGAATCTATGTCTTTCTGCTGAACTATTAGCGTGAAGCAAAAAGAAGGGGTTAATTTTCTTACCCAGTATGAGTCGTATTTTTCGAAGTAGTCTTGAGCAAACCTATTCATTCGTTAACCGACCGTGTTCAGAGTTTGCGAAAAAAAACAAAGCGCACGCATATGCGTTTGCGACACCGCAGTTATGTGTGACTTTTCACAGTCTACGATGATAGAGTCATTTGTGTTTATAACGAGCATGTTGCCAAACCAAGTTGGGGCGCATTCGTTGTAGGATTTTTGGTATGTGAGTTTTCAAACAGACTGTGATGAGGTCGTTTTTCACATTTCCGTGATGTTCTTTGTCGGCGGGATGTTGAATCGTGGCATATACCAATGGTATGTGAGAAGTTCCGATTTGTATGCTTTGAATGCGCGCGAATGAAATCGATTGCGGGAAGATCCCTCGATATGCGCTCTGCAAGGTAGTAGTCAAAATCTATATTGTGAATGGTTGGCCGGTTGGTGTCCGGTCGAGCGAGTTGGCAGGGACGAGGGTGTGAGTGGTTTCCTGCCCTGTTTGCGAAAAGAGAGCCTTTGGGTGGCTGAAATCTCCTGCCTTGTGTAATAATTGAGCGCGGTTCATCTGAGTTGGTTGGCGACTTGCCTCCGATGCAGGCAGGAGGGTAGAATTCACAAGGCGAGATAGATAGACGACGCAGGAGTCGCTGGGACTTCCTCAGTAACACCTTCATGGCAGGGATGCAACGTGCATAGTGACCTTTCGTCGTTAGTATGTTTATGTGCGATGTTCCGTTCGGGCGTTATTTTTCATTTTAAATTGGAGGGCCGGCAAATGCAGATTTCGTTAAATTTAATAGTTCGCCATGGTTACATTAGATCTATGTGGTCCTGTTAATTTATTTTTCTTCCCATGCAAGCGGCGGCGTGAAATGCTTATATGTTGCCGTTTACTTCACAACAGTACTCTTTCACATTGGACATTTTTTTTGGGTTCTTTATTTTTTTTTTTTACGCGGGGTAGTAATGATTAATGACGAAGGCCTACTATGGCTAACGTGAAATTAGTATAGTAGTATGCATATTTAGTGCGGCGACGGCGGCTTCTACGCGTTTCTACATTCCTCTTTTCGATGGTTGAAGTGAAAACACACCATTTTGATGCATTTTATGGTGGTATTTAGGCCATTTCGCTCACTTCTCCTAGCTCGCTTCCATCCTTTCGCTTGAATGTCGGCAGCTTCATATTGATGCATAGGATTCCAGAGTCGTGTCCCTTGGTAAACAGCTGGATGATTTTGGCTATAATACGTAGGTCGTCATATGTTGCATCCAAGCGGGAGTTGTTTTAGGTCTGACATTCGTGTAACGATAATATGGCATCACATGTTTCTAGATATTGTTTCAGTTTTGCAGCAAAAGTTAGTAAATTAGGTTGACGACGATCGCCATACATTCCAAATTGAGATTTTCTAGAGTCGCTGCGGACTGTTCAATGATGCTTTGCATCACGACACGCGTGTCCCGGTATGCGTAATGTTATCTGGTCGCGTGAATGGCCAATTGCCCTGTCTTTGCAATTCGGCGATGATTGACAATAAGTATCCGTTTTCCGATCTGGAAGTCAAGACCGACCAACAACGCTGATGTCGACTGTTAAGCCAGTGAGTCCCACCCTGCGTGACATCTTCCCGCAGCAATAATGGCAGGGTGCTCAAGCGCCTGTCTCGCTCGACGAGGACAATCTATTACTGGCGCCGCGATGAGGGAGGGTTTCTGGTATGCGTTGCTGTAATGGTACAAGCAACAATAACGAAGCGAGAGAATTTGGGTAATACAGCGCAGCTTTGAGCCAGGCAGATCCAGTTTAGATTAATGCTTTTGAATGTTATGGATTTTAAGTGGAGAGGGGCATAGGGACGCCAAGCCGTGAAGCTCCTTTATGGGACCGAGAACAGTTCCGATGATTCAATGTGGCGGATGCATGATGCAATGTGCTCAAGGCCCAGCGATGCTGGGTCCATAGGCGAATACTACGACGGAATGCTGTGGGTTGGCCGCAGTCGATGCTACCAAAGACCATGGGGGAGTGTCAATTGCCTAAAGGCTTTGTTCACCAGTCCCTGGTGCAGGGACGGGTTCCGTGAAAAAGCCAGGCGGAGGATGCGCTCTATACTCCCTACCGGGAGACGAGAGGCGTCTCTCCCGAAAGGAGGCGTGGTCGGCCGACCGCGCTCAGACCTTGGCCGGTTGCCATTTGCGAAGAACGAGGAGGCATGATCCACGGTTAAATACAGTTTGGACCCTTAGTAATTAGAAGATGGGCGATGAATTATGTTTGTGATTTTTAGGGCTGCTTCCAAGGTGGGTAATACAT